>OZ022415.1:45393424-45951048 GCA_963989365.1 Rhimphoctona megacephalus | reverse complement strand
ATGTATTGAAAAAATTCAATAAAGTTTATCATCTACGGTTCTAAAAATGTAATAATAAAATTATGAAAAGCCAATGAAATCGTCGTCGGCCATACATCTTACTAAATCAACTGTTCTCACTATTTCCTACCATAAAATTGGAACATTGACGCGAACGTTTTTGACAGTTAATGGCAACATAATTAATATCCATATTTATATTACACGAAACGTCTACGTTATAAGCGAATCATTCATATTTTTTAGCTTGCAATTATTTTGATGTAGACATATTTGATTTTAAGCCACGTCATTACGGATATTTATGAAAGCACGCTTTTTATGCAATCATCTAATGCATTTGTGTAACATAAAAATATACAAGAGTTTCTGCTGAAAATACTCAGACTACGTTACATCGAATTTCCACTGAGAAATTTTCATAAAATGATCAAAGAAGCAACGTTATATGCAATTCCAATTATATATTCATTTTATTTTTTCCTCTTTCAATTACAACAAACCGAGAAATATTTGGAATCGTCAAATACTCTTTTAAAAATGAGCACGTATTCCGATTCAACGAATATTCGTTGTACGACACAAGATCAATGATAAACAAACACCATGCATCGTTATATGTTAAAAACGTATGGAGAAGTTGGTGCGATTTTAATCGGATTTTGGATGGAAATATTCACGAAGTGAACCGTGTCGATGCTATAAGCATCGTGACGACGAAGCGTTTGTTTGCCAAAGGATTAAAGGTTTTCATGATCGGCTTTTCCGCTAGAGATATGAACAGAGGGTGCAAAAGGGTGAGGTGGAAAATGAGTGTGACAGTTTTCTCTCTCAGGCATGCCGTATTAATTTTATTCCCATTCGAATAGCCGTTAAAATGCGAATGCGTGATATTCCGACCTCTTAGATAGAGCACATTTACTAAATTCATCCCTGACACTCGTGAAATAGAGTGTAAACTACGTAACTTTGTGAGTCGAACGATATATATGCGTATTCATTACCATATTGATCTGAATGTCACACCGGTTGTTCTGCGTTGATGAGAAATGTCGTTCGCACAAAAAATTAAAAAAAATAACACTCGTGTCTATAAAATCAATTCAATAAATGGCAATTTTAAACTTGCAAAAGAAATTGTATTTAATATAAAATTAATAGTAATTAATGAAGGAGAGAATTGAGTTAATGACTTTGATGTCAGCCGAGCTTCGAGGGCTCGTCGAAACACGAAATTATTTTCGCAAATTACGCCGGTCTGGCAATTACATAAATACTTCAGTGTTGGATCATCATTGGGAAGTTTATAAAAAATAAAAAAAAAAAAGAAACAGTAACGCTTATAATTACATATTATTATATATGTAAATATAATAACAGGCTTTAGAAAGGTTGAAACCCGAACGCGGAAGCTTGGTAAAAAATGGAGGAGAGCTTTCTCGAAAATTAAGACAAAGAAAATGCATCAAAGCATATCCATCAAATTAAAAATGCAATTAAAAAACACGTCGGAACGTTGTTGTTTTGGGTTGTCGAAAAAGCAAGAGAGGCTGGTGCATGGCAGACTCGAGATTCTTTTAAGCGTATATTTCGAGGCTTTCAAAACCCCTCGATTAAATTTTTTCTCTCCCAACTCCCTTCGCACCCTCGTTTTCAGTAGGAAGGTACACGTCAGTCTGCATGTTTAATTGTCGGATTTTCGACGACCTCGGAGTTCAGGAGTAACGGAAAATTTTGTTCCGCTACTGCTGGTCGAGGACAGATAAGTCCGAAGCTTTCGAGACTGCAGAAAGATAGGCATATATATATATTAATGAATATGTTCCGTGTATATATCTCCGAGAACCAAGGTGATAGAGTGTAAAAGAGCACGCTCGGAAAAGCTTCAATTTTCCTACCTTTTTTCCACTCCTTTTGGCAAAAAATGAACGTCCCAAATCTACTATCAAACCTTGGCAGCCTCTCCTATTGTGCTTCTTGTATATTCTATACTCGCATATTTTTATAATGATACAATAACTATTAGTTTTTATGGGAATTAAATGTATCTCATATGTACAAATTATTTCAGATAAAAATATCTTCAAGACAAATTTAAATGAGTTTGAACCACTTTAAACGACTATAAAAAAGAATCATTTCGATATAGTTTTTCATAATGAATGAATGTTTCAGTTTTTCCCTTGAAAATGGGCAGAATACAAAAAAGGAGTCTTTGTACCAAAGTGTCTCAAATCTACTACAAAAGGGATTAATTACGGAGGAATCAAGAAGTGAATTAATAACAAAAATGTCTTCTATTACGAGATTACAATCATGGATTGAGGGAATGCTTTTCGAACAAATAATATTTTTTGGCCCAGGGTAAATTGCACCATCGGGTTAGAAACGATGTAACTTTTCTCTCTCCATAGCCGCCTCCTACATCATCCCGGCCCGGTAACATGTAAAACACTCGTGTACGCGTGGTTCGAACTGAAGGAGGAAAAGATAGATTGGGAGAGAAGGTAGGGATGGTGATGAACGAAAAGAGGGGTGGTAGAGTAGACTGCAGCTTACGAGGGCTCCACGAATATAGAAAAGAGGAAAAGAAGTAGGAGAGGGGATGTTCGCGAGTTCCCCGAAGGAAATGATTAATTGGCACGGGCTTGCCTTGACAGATCTGACGGTATTCGTCCGGGTTCTAGGAGTCCACGTTCACCATATACCAATTCCAATACGTATATAGATCAACCCCCTCGCGCGGATATCGTCTCGTTTTATATCGAGCTTTGTGTAGATCCATCGAACTTCAACCCCCATCCATATTTCTCGTTCCATCGTCCCCTTAAACTCTCTGGTGGCCCTCGACGCATACGTTCGTGTGCTGGGCATGTCTCCCCACCCCCACTGCTTTTAACGACCAGCGCATCAACCCTCTTCCTCCTCTTTTGCGAGATGCCGGGGAATGAGAGAGAAAGAGATATTTAGCTTGCGCGCCGTGGTCTTTCCATATTGATCGGATATTCGGAAAAAATTCACGAGATTCTCCCGAGAGGATGAGGTGCACAACGAGATATATATTGAGAGAGCGAGATGAAACGAGAAGAGTGTCGGAGACTGTGCAGAAAAGAAGTAAAAGGGACGGCGAGAGGGTTGGTAAAAGAGGAGACGGAGAGGAGATGAGTGAAAACCTCTGGGCGAATGAGGATGGAAGATGAAAGAGTGGGAAAAAAAAACAAACACGCAGGATGCGGAGGAAAAAAAGGCGTGAGGAGAAAAGTGCAAGGGAGAGAGAGGGAGAGAAAGAATAGAGAAAGAATGTAGAAAGGAAAAAGAAAGTCCAACGCTCTCCTCTTTTCATAGTGGGTGTAAGAGAGGGAAGATGGAACAAAAAATAGCATGATTAAGGGGAGATGACAAAGAGAAAAATCGGAAAGACTATGTAGTAATGAAAGAGAAAAATAGAGGAAAAACATCCGTATTATAAACTAAATATGATCTCCTCTTTTCAAGAAAAGTTCGCGATTTCTCTAATCTTACAGTCTACTAATTTCTTCTGCTAGCTTTAAATTGTAGATTTTGTCTCGAGTCAATTTTATACGTCTATATTTCCAGCTGGAATTCCTTCGAACATTTTTTTCTAATATATGTATTCCAACAAAAGCTCTTCCCTTCTATTTTAGTTCTAACTATCCGTAAATTCATGCATTATTTGTAACGCGAAAAAATGCAAGTGTGTTCCAGAAATTTCGCACCATAAAAAATGCTCCGATATCCGTCTTTTATCCTTTTCTGGTCTTCCCCATTTTTTAATTCTTTTCCCAATCTCAATATTCCTTCCAACTCGTGGGATAAAGTCTCGCCGCAACCACAATCCCTATATATTCACGGAGCTCTCGAACGTCCTTTCTGGACCGACCACCCTTCTTCTCCTTCCCGCACTCCCGTATCGTTTTCAAATCCCAATCGAGAGCCTTCCCCGGTTTCGTACTATCTCCGACCCAGCCCGCAACGGTGTAATCCGTAAAATTTTATTAAAAAGTATCGACAGTGCTCTCTTGTTTATAACTTTGAGAATTAATGCTGTCCTCGCGAGGAAAATTCTCGTTGTGGCTTTGTCTCGGCCTTTCTCTCTCGGTCTCTCTTCCTTTCTTTTTTTGTACCTCTCGTTACTTTTTTTTTCTCTTATTTCGGATACAGCCGGCATCTCCACAAGTACTCATAACGATTTTGCTGCTTTTTCCATTTTTTTCTTAATCCTTGAAATATTTCACTTACACAAAATCATATAGATTAAAAGAAATTCTTCATAAACTTTACAGAGGATTTTCCTGCTCTTCATACTTTATTTTTCAACCTTGATATATTTTACCACAAAAAAATTATAGGCAGAAAAGTTTTCACGGGTACGCCGAATGATTTTCGTACTTCTTCGTTATCTTTCCTGGCATTATTCACGTCCCGATAATTGTCTACACTGTCTTTGTAAACTAACACATGAAACCATTGTCCAACAATATATGTATCAATACTTTTTTTAATGTTGATTATTTGAACTGAAATTAACATAAGTTCTAGAGGTTTAAATTTGATTCAGTATAGGTTAGTCTCCAAATAGAATGATACGTCTAAGTCACGGCTTCTCGTCATCCAATTTCATACGGAGATTATATACACGTTCATGTATACATCTACGTATATTTAAGTATGTATTTCGACCGTATTATACATATACTGGAGCGTACGTGCCTATATGCTAGCATACTCCGACAAAGTTCGTCTGGCGCTTCGTCCACGTGTCGATACGAAGACGCGAGGAGGCGGCAAACTGGTGAGACACCACGTGATCCTGTCCCAGATTCCTCTCGAGACGTCGTTAATTAACGTTTCTCCTTCCCTCTATTCCCCCCTCTTGTCTCTATTTGTCTCTCCTTCTCGTCAACTCTCTACGAGAAAGCTCATCGATGATAATGAATATATACGAGCCTGAAATAATTAGCAACATGTCCGCGCGAATAGGAACCAACTCTCACCGTATGCTCGAAAATGATTCATCATTATATCAACAAATGTATATATTAATATTATTCTTTATTGAAAAAATTGACATTGAAAAAATACGATAAAAATAAAAGGAATCGAAGCTCAATACGAAATTATTAATATTATTATGGAATTTAAATATCGCTTTTAAGGAAAGGAAAATAAATAATTTTGTTGATTAAAAGGTATTTTTATAGCTTGTTCAGTCAAATTCATATACGTTTTTAAAGAAAATTCCAATATGATTTAAAAACTTCTACGTAGTATCACAGAAACATGGTCGTGTTTCACCATAAATATTTCCATAGAGCAATTTCCGTGCTATTTATAAAAAATAGAACATTGTAATTGAATTTATCGAAATGTTAATAATAAACTGAATAAACTAATAAATAAATTAATCTAAAATGAATAGAAATAAATTATTTTTAAAACTGAGATAATATAAAAGTACGACGCAAGTAAGAATCACTTCGAAAAGAATTTGCTCATATTCCCTTATCCTGGAATACATGCATGTATCAGATGTCCACACTTCGTTTCGAAGAAGCAAGAGAGTTACCAAAATGTCCGACACGTTGGTGCGGTTATGTAAAGTTAATGATGCAGATAGCCTAACTAGAATGGGGGCGATAGAACGACGGTTGTTTCCCCCCTTTGTTCCGTCACCATGCATTTCGTCTCCCTGCAAAATGCATACTGTACTTCGCTCCCTCTCTCTTTCTCTCTCTCTCTCTCTCTCTCTCTCTCTCTCTCTCTCTCTCTCTCTCTCTCTTTCTCTCCTTTTTCCTCTTGTATGAGTGCGTGCATGATTTACTGTACGTCCCGAAAACATCCTCCTTACGTTTGCACCGAAGACCTTTTCCAGTATTCGAGCATTTTGTGAGCCACGAAATTCGTTATTTCTTTTTCTCAACATTTTTCACAAACTGAAAACTAAAAGGAAGATAAAAAAAATTGAAAAAACTATTGACAATTAAAAAATTTACTGAAAAATATAAAGTTGCTTTTAGGAAAAAAATATCTATATACAAGCTGCATGTATATAAATTCATGTCCAAAGCATGTTTATTCATAAACATTATGTTCGAGAAGTTCATCGTGTACTTAATTACTTTCATTGTTATATGCTTTCGTAATTAATGGAAAAAAACTAACAAGGCTCGATTAAAATTTCGTTTCCAAGAACTATTGTTCCTTTTGATTAGACATTGAGAAACAAAATGTAACGAATAAGAAAATAAAAATGACATTTACTTGTACATATACATATATATAGATATATATGTATATAATTAATGCATGGTTTTATAAAAATATGTATATGTATATGCCAGCACCCACTTAATCACACGAGGCTCAAATTGATTTTCGTTACGCAAGTATATAATGAACGAGTGGCAATTATGCTTGGCCCCGTAGTATACGTGACCGTACACACAATATAGACTGAATTACATCGTCGCATAGCAGCGGTTGAATGCGCGTGGCACGCGAGTCCACTGCGTGCACATTTGTCTTAATAAAATAAAAGGAATGAACATTAAAAAATGAAAAAAAAAAAAAAAGAAAAGAAATGGATCGATTATAAATTGTATGGACGAAAGTCTAATTTCGCAACTGCACGCATTTATTTAATTTGTTTTCTCTGAAATCTACGAAAAAGAATTTCCGAATGTTAAAAAAATCAATTTAATTTTGGTCAGTAATAAATCATAAGCATAGATACGTTAATTAATCATAAATGTAAAATATCAGTGTTCGAATTTATGGTTCTAGGAATTTTAGTATACGCATTTATAAATGTGTGGAAGACGTGAATTTGTAGAATCAATCGTCAACTAGAAACAATGAATTGTTAAGAATTCCTAAATTCTTAACAATTCCATAAGCGCTATCATCTCATGAGGAATTTTGTACAAAGTATTTTTATTATGTTTAAAGTTACTGCGTGTCATTTTTTTTTTTTTTTTTTAATGAAGGCACTTTTAGGATTTTTCCTATCCGAATTTTGTGTGTCTATTTTTTCGTAAATTATAATCTGACCTTGCTTAAATAAATGTATAGGTCAGCAAGTGGTAACAGTGTATAATAGGAAATACGTCACAGTGATAGCAAATTATTCGGGCAATTTGCATGAGTGTGCATGTTTAAGAATCCGCATTACATAATGAACTATAGTAGGAAAAAAACGTACGATAAAGTGACAGAAAATTAAAAAATTTTAAGTAATACCCAGTCTTCAAAATGGTCGGACTATGAAGAAATTATTCATTTTTATATTCACTGCAGAGAGTCTGAGAAATTAGGAAATTTCCTTTATTTTCTATTTTTATATAGAACTAATTCAATATTTATGATTATATTGATGACGATTTCAATTGAAACCATTTTATTGCTTCATTAGTCTTCAAAACCTAGCGAATTGGGCAATGAAAAATTCATTCGAACTAAACAATACAAATCTGGACCTGTGTGCAATAAAGAAACTAGTAATTCTCATTAATTGTTCGACAATAAAAAATATAAAATAGTAGTACACATTGTTATCGCAAAATCAACACCGCAACACGAATAAATAATAATTTGAGCAAAAAGAGGAAAAAAATTTTCAACAATACGACAATTTATGAGAACTGTAAAGCAGCTTGGAAAGGTAAAGAAGAGAGAAGGTGAACGAAAACAATGGAACAAATATAAATAAAGAAAATAAAAATAAAAAAAGCACACAAAATAAATTACAAAAATACGAAAATTCGTAAGAACGACAAAGCGAATAGGAAACGTGGAGGGAGAAAGACTGGAGGAGGGAGAAAGCGAGGCAAACATATGAGTGTAGAACTTGTGTGATAGACGATTGGGCCAGGTCCGTGTTCGGTTTATGGTACGAGGGGGCGGACGTAGATTTCGTAGTTACGTAAGTCCAAATCCTTCGGCCATTTTGTTAGCTCTGGTGGTGAGCGGTCTCTTCAACGAAATCATAGGATCTTTCTCGAGTCTGATATTTCTCTCGATATATTTTTAAAAAAGTTACCCGTAAAAATAATGTTTCACGTTTCGCTGCTGAACTAACATCTACGCGAAATATGCACGTACGTAAAAACGCTAATGCTTGAAACACGCAACGTTTCGTTGCTTCTATTTATTATATATGCAGTTACAATATTCAACGAAATGGGCCGGTTTTGATCCACGCGGCGACTTATCAATTAGCGCGTTATGAATTGATCCAACTATTAATACAACCAATTATCTAATACTAATTGGCAGTATCATAAATGGGTAATGCCATTTTAATTGTACTGTGGATATAACATCGATGAATTAATGAATAATAAGCATACATTCGAGCACGAGAAAAGTTTTAAGTCAAATTTTACGTTAATAAATTTTTGGTAAAAATTACTACTGTAGTACACTGAAACATAGGAAATTTGTATTCATAACTAATTATGAAGTTTTTCAGCCCGGAATTAAACGCTGAAGACTGAGACGTATAAAATCGCAATTTTTATTAAAAATAGGCGATTAACACTTGAATTTTGACTGAAATTCAAGAATACTCAATTTTACAGGAACCGCACCGTTTTTAAATTATACTAGACTGATTTCGCCATCTCAAACCAAGTTTATTTTCATATATATATGTTTATATTAATCCCGAGTAAAAAAAATCAGTCTGGGCACGACGTCTGGGCGAGTCATCTGGCTCAGAACGGTTTCCGAGACTCTTTTAAATTCTTCTCGAGAGTCTCGCCGACTATTTCCAAGATTTTATTCAAATTATTACGAGACTCTCGCAGAGACTATTCCCAAGATTTTTTGAAATTTTTTTTTGAGAGTCTCGCCGAGACTGTTTCCGACATTTAAAAAAAAAATTTCTGGGAGTCTCGCCAAGATTCTTTCCAGGACTTTTCCAAATTCTTTTTCGACAGTCTCTTTCCGAGACTCTCCTAGACCCTTTCCGATACTTTCTATCTAGCCATGAACCTTGGATAGAAAAATCTATTCGAGATTCATAGCGCGATTTTTTAGGAATTGCTGCGATATAGTGCATAGTCTATACACAGTTTAAAGATTAAGAGATAGAAATAACATCTGATTCTTTTAGGCAAGAAAAAATGTTGGTATTGATCGGAATAAGATCAAACAACGCGATAAGTGACGCGATTTTTTATATCGAGATAAAACTCCAACTGGACTATATAAGAATCGGGTAGGCTATACGAGGACGTGAACGACAACAGCTCAATGCCGCCTACCGGCTGGAAAAACAAAAGTTTGTAGAGCTTCCCATTTTACTCGACAGGTGGCCTTCTTTCGCGTCCACGAATAGTCCGCCCAATTTCTATATAGTCTCCTCGGGATTTCGACTCAATATTATCAAATCACAGGCTATGGTCTGCTCCCAAAGATCAAAGACGTTGAAACCATTGCACTTTGTCTTGCCTAGGGCTTTGAAATGATTAAAAAAAAATTTTCACATCCAATGTCATTCATTATCACCATCAATAAATGTAAAGAGAAAAAAAAAAGTTTCAAAAAATCTTGGAAACAGTCTCAGCGAGACTCCCAAAAAATTTTTTTTTTTAAATGTTGGAAACAGTCTCGGCAAGACTCTCAAAAAAGAATTTCAAAAAATCTTGGAAATAGTCTCGACGAGACTCTCGAGAAGAATTTAAAAGAGTCTCGGAAACCGTTCTGAGTCAGACGACTCGCCCAGACGAATCACCCAGACGTCTTGCCCAGACTGATTTTTTTACGCGGGATATGTATGGATTTGCAAGCTCTTGAGTGCGCGCGCGGAAGTTTAAAAACTTCGCAACAGGTACGACCAGGCGAGAGAACCGTTTTGCGCAAACTCTTTTCATTTGATAATTATAAATATACATATATATTTATGAAAATGTATGCTTGTGTGTATATGTGTGTAAAATTTTATAAGTTGGGCGCCTAAGTGCACTCACGAGTTCCGTACGCGTTTCTAAATCGGGGTCAAACCGAATTTTCTACTTTAACCTACTGGCAAATACTCGGCGAATTTAACTTTCTAAAATGAGAGCGAGAAAGAGAGAGAGAGAGAGAGAGAGAGAGAGAGAGAGAGAGAGAGAGAGAGAGAGAGAGAGAAATACACACGTGAAGAGCGACCATTCAACGTATTATACAGTCGCCTTCAACACTAATCCAGACTTGGTATGGTTTACACACTATTTCCTGGTGCACTGTATATGATTTGTTTGTATTTAGATTTGTTTGTATTTATTTTGTAACTTTGTATTTAGAAAGACGTTTTTCCCCTTATCAGAAATGATTATGGTTCCATTGTTTAGAACACGTTAACAATATTGAAACCGAATATATTCATGTGGTCATCATCAGTCTAATAGTGGTTACTCCAAAACAATTGAAAATTTTTTAGTACCCACTTTTCTGAAAACTTATAAAGAACTTATTAAGATCATATTTATCATACATGTTTATTAATATCACACATATTCATGTAACAAGAAGTATGCTGACACATAAATTCGAAAATACTGGATTCTGGAGCGAGCACTATTTGACCTGCTTATTTTTCTTTAGATTTCTTTCCAATGTTTCTATAAACAATTTTATTATAGATAAATGGTTTTGAGTTGGTATCCAATTTTGGGGAATATACTTATATGTATTTACATATTTTTGGGTTTACATGAGAATGACCCACTTTTCGAACAAAAAATTTGTTTGACTCAATGTTTGATTCGTGGCATTGATTCGATGTTGAAAAATTGGTTCGAAGCTGCTGTCCTGAAAATTGGAAAGAATGGACCATATGTAAAGCTAATTTAAGTACATCTGAGAACGACGAGAAAGTGAGTGAGAGGGAGAGGAGATAACTAGGTAAAGTGTCCTGGCGTGTCGTCTTCACCGCGAACTCGAGACTCGAAATTAGTACGGGACTTGGATGTGCCTCCCACGAGAATCTAGAAACGACCTGAGCACACACCAAACTGAAGCATAGCAAGTTAAGGGATCCATTCTCTCTCTCTCTCTCTCTCTCTCTCTTTGTCTCTCTCTCTCAATCTCGAAGTAACTTTTGCCAGATGCCATATATCTCAGAAGCCGTTGACGCGAATCGTCACCTTTCCATACATTATTACATGGCTCGATAATTTCGTGATTGAATTCGAAATCTCCAACGATGCACCTCGTTGCACTCAATTCAAATGATTATCGAGCACTAAATTGTGACTAAAACTGATCCGACTAGCGTATTTTTATTTTAAAGTAAACTATATCAACCGCATTGAATATAATCAAATAAAATACAATCAAAACAAAAAACATAAATTTTACAAGTTTGAAATGCAGAAAAAAATACTGAAACTCTGTCATTTATTTCTCAGTGCCGCAATTCGAACTTATTTCGGAGGATTTTTGTATTTTTTGCGAATCAAACTCATTAAAAAAATACTTCAAACTTTCTTGCTTCATTTGTTTGTCAGGAAATTCGAATTTTTTTCCAGGTACGCGCTCATAGTATAGTTTTTGGAGTTTTTAGAAGAATTTTTCTTGTTTCAAGGAATTAAAACAACACAAAAAAAATACTTTGAAACACCGTTTTTTCATTCGCCTTTCAGAAAGTATGAACTCTTTCCGGTGAATTTTTTTCGCGACCCAGAATCACGCTGCTTGTCACAGTCGGAAGTGATATACGATGGTTTGCATTTGAACTGACTGTGATTGGTATCGTAAAATAATATATATATGGGATTACGTTTTAGAGCACACGTACTACGGTGTGTCTACCGAGAGAACGTGCCCAACTTTCCCGATCGCAAATTTAGCCCGTTCGAAGGTTTTCGAGGAAAAGTTAAACCCAAGTGTTAAAGGAGGAGAGCACACGCGGAATTCATCGAAATTCTAGCGGCGTGAAATGTCTCTTCGACCGTTGAATATCCGAAACAAAACATAATTTACGTATACGTTTGTGCTGCTTGTGTATCTGTAGATGTGCATGATTTTACGCATATTTAGATTTATTATTATTTTTGCAGATGAAATATTTTATTTCATGAGACAGAAAGTTTTTTTACTCCTGCGAAATATTATATAAATTTAATTACAAATCTGAAATCTGGATGGAAACAAATAAAAAAGAGGGAACATCATTTTTTGATTGCAAACGCCCTGAGGTATAGCTGTTAGATTTCTTTATTTATGTTTTGGTAGCTAATAATTCAAAGAATGAATTAGTGCTAGCCAAAAACAAAACTATGGCATTCAATTTTATTCCTTTTCTTTATCTTTTCGAAAAATAATTGAGCAATAGTAAGTAGATAAATATTTAAATGCATTTTTTTTTGAAAAACAAGAACTTCCTTTTCGTGCATTCTAAAAATCATCTAAGCTGTAAAAACTTGAGCACGATTTTCGAGACACTCTGTAGTAAATGTTTGTTGTTGCGCCGATATTGCCCTATTATCGTTTCGGCTTTGGCTTTCATACGGTATGAAAATCGCATACATACATGTACATATAGCTGCGCGTTTGACCAGAAATCCGACACAAAGAGGGATCGTGGGAATCGTGATATCGGTCTCGTATCAAGAGTGTTCATCCTCCCAAACAATCACGCGTTTTCCACCAGCACCCAAAGCGATGGTTTATGATTTTCCTCGTTGTTTTAAACGCGATATCATGTACGAGAGCAGATTGGAGTACGAGAACGAAAGCGAATTATTAGCTGTATCAAAATGGACGATATACGCGTGATAGGCGCAAAACAGGCGAAAAGAGATGGCAAAAAGTTTACAGAGTATTTCAATTCGTTTGAGAGATACTTGACATATCATCATCTATACAAAATATATAAATATCTATACACAGATATACAATATTTATGTTAGTTTTGTAAAAATGGTACAATTTTAAATACAAAAATGATGCATATTAAATATTAAAAAAAACAAACAAATAAAGGGAGTTTTTGTCTCATTCCAACGGCATAAACTTGAATATAGCATCGTGGAGGTTAATAATACTCGCGGTTGCAACGAATCATTTAATTATTCCGGTTTCTTGAATGACCGAGAACTCGAGAGAGTAAACGAGGCGAGCCTCAAACCTTGAACTTTCTCGTCCTTAAATCCCCTCCTTTCGAAGTCTTGGACTTGACTACCACGTTGTCTTGGATCTGTTTCTTTTTTTTCTTGTCTCGATTTTTTTTTGGACACACCGTGGCGCACTCGCGTAACACACGAACGCCGATAACAATCCGCGTTACGTAACGGCAAGTTTACGAGAGAAATGCAGCAACCAATCGTTGCATTTTTTTCACGCTAAAGAGTAACTCGTACGATAAATCACAATTGAATTTATTCATTTGCTCAATTCATTAAAACAGCCTGCTCTCCAATATTGAAGATTGCTGCTCACAACAAAAAAACCGAGTATCGTTATCACGTATTTCGTATATCCGGCATTTACGCATTTCCGCGCTTTGCAAATTTGTTTTTTTTTCCAGTCTCTTTGTTATTTCCGTCTCTTTATTTTAGTGCATGCCATCTGCTGAATTGTTTTACGCTTGTATTCAGCTAATAAATTTTATTACAAATCCATTACACGATTATCATTTTTTCGAACTGTGTATGGATACATTAATTTATTTCGCCTCAGGCCACATCGAAGCAGACTATATTTTTAATTGCTTTTTCGTTCTACACACATAAAAAAATACATGCAATTTCATTTTTTCAAAGAAGGTACACTGAAAACCAAATTTTGTTGAAACATTAAAAAATTTTGTGGAACGTATCCGACAAAATTATTTCGTCCAGGCAACAAAATTTCGTTTGATTGTAACGAAATTTTGTTGGAACATTGAAATTTTGTTGCTTGGACGAAATAATTTTGTTGGATACGATCAACCAAATTTTTTAATGTTTTCAACAAAATTTGGTTTTTAGTGTAACACATTACATTTTCTACATGATAATTTAAGTACACTGAGAAAAGAAATTTGTTGAATGAACAAAATTTTTATTGAATCAACAAATTCTGGCGAACAAAATGAAATTCGTTAACTCAACAAAAATTTGGTTGATTCAACCACTTAATTCGCTGTTTTAAATAAATATTGTTTACTACGACGGAAGTATTATTGAATCAACAAAAATTTGGTTGAATTAACAAATTTCATTTTGTTCGCCACAATTTCTTGATTCAACAAAATGTTTGTTGAAACATCAAATTTCTTTTCTCTGTGTATCATGTACACGTGGTATCGAATAATGGATTGTTATTCGTTCGTCCGAAATTAAAACGAGTATTACGATTCATGGAAAAATAAATACATCATCGAATATTCTCGCTAATTTCGGGATACGATTTAATAAAAATTTTGTTAAAACCCTCTGTGGAAAATCATTAAATTCGTTCTTGTCGTACCATAAATCGAATGAAAAAAAAGTGACAAAATATATACACAAATACTAAATCGCGAGTGATAGTCAAAATCGGAGTTATTCAGTGTATCGAGGTTCGCACACTGAGAAAAAAAAATTGTTCATCAAACTAAATCCATTTTGTAGGACGAAAAATTGGTGTATTCAGCAATTATTTTCTTGAATGGCAAACTAAATCACTGGAGCTAAATGATTTTGGTCGAACAACTGGTACCATTTATTTGCTTACGCATACTTTTTAGTTGCTTCAATAAAATATTTGTTTGAATCTCAATTACCAAATTGATTAAACGGTAATCGTTAGGACGAATAAATGAATTAGTTTATTTGGATGATATTTTGTTGCATGAACATTAATTTGATTGGCTGCACCAAAGTTTTGTTGGTTCGGCCAATAACTTGTTTCAGCATTCACAAAATATTTTGTCTTATCTCAAAAATATTTTGTTGCCCGTATCGACCTAAATATTTTGATTGAGAGAAACGAAATTTGTGTCGGTCAACAAAATTTTTTTCTTAGTGCGTCATTGAAACGCAATGGCAAATCTTTTTATTTCTATCCCATTTCCTTAATTTAAGAAATCGTGAACATTTTTAAAATTTCTACTCAAACAACTATAGTTATTTGTTCTAATTAATTGATAAATAGATTGATATCAGGCTTGGTCAATTTATTCAGAGAGTCATTGAAAAAAATATATGTGCACTGAGAAAAGAAATTTGTTGAATCAACAAATTTCATTTTGTTCACTACAATTTTGTTGATTCAGGAAAAATAATGTCATGGTAAGCGCATATGTTGTTCAACCGACAAATTAAGTGGTTGAAATAATCAAAATATTTTGTTGCACCCGTTTAGTTGCGTTAACACGCTACGACATTGTCTTACCTAATTAAAGTTGTTGAAACAACTAAGTATGGATTTGGTCGACTAAATATATGATTGAATCAACACAAACTTAAAAAAAACATCCGTACCTTCCGATCAACTAAATTTTGAGTTGTGTGAACTGAATCATATGATCTCATGGACACAATAATTGGTTTAAGATACTAAATTATTCGAACAAACTAGGTTTTGTTGTGTGAACACGTTGTGACATTATTGTAACTAAACGAGTTGTTGAAAGAATTAACGAACGTTCGAGTAGCTTCTCAGTCCGGCCACGGCGTGGCGCAGAGTACCGATTCTCTTTTCACATACACAGCGGCCTTTGGTCGGACATAAATTGCGGAAGTCGAGTAAGATAAGACGTTCTAACCGATTCTGATCTATAATTAGGTAACGTTTATAACTTCCACGGGTTACATTCCCGTGAAAAATTCATCGGAGTCTAATGACTCCTACACTGAGAAAAAAAATTTGTTCATCGAACTAAATCCATTTTGTTGGACGAAAAATTGGTGGATCCAACAATTTTTTTGTTGAATGGCAAATGATTTAGTTTATTCAACTAAATCATGAAAATTTCTTGTAGATGAATCAACTAAATCACCGGAGCCAAATGATTTTGTTCAAACCACTGGTACTATTTATTTGCTTACGTATACTTTTTAGTTGCTTTGATGAAATATTTGTTTGAATTTCAATTGTCGAATTGACTAAACGATAATCGTTAGGACGAATAAATGAATTAGTTTATTTGGATGATATTTTGTTGCATTAACATTTATTTGTTTGGCGATACCAAAGTTTTGTTGGTTCGGCCAATAACTTGTTTCAGCATTCACAAATTATTTTGTCTGATTTCAAAAATATTTTGTTGCCCGTATCGAACTAAATATTTTGGTAGAGAGAAACGAAATTTGTTTCGGGTCAACAAAATTTTTTTCTCAGTGTATGATTAACTGATTTCTCATTATGATTGATGAGAAACGAGTAGAATACATATTTTCGAATTGTAAGAGGTTCAATTTACATATTTGGATATCAAACAAAAAAATTTAATATCAGATTGTTTGAAATAAATATGCGTCGTTTGTTAATCAAATACTTCATTTTTAAATTTAATTAAATTTAATTTAATAAATTAATTAACATTTTAATTAATATTTTAATTAATTAATTAATTAATTAATTAATTAATTAATAATAAATTAATTAAATAATAAAATTAAATTTAAGTCAAATTATTTGACTTAATTAAATAATTTTTTGATTTAAATAAATATTCATTCAAGAAAATAAAACATTTAATCCGATTCACTGTTTTTTTGTAATTTGAAACAACTGAATTATGTTGTATCATGAACCGAATATTTTGTTCGCCCCCCGTGTCCGCAGGATTTATTGATTAAATAAAAATTTTGTTTATTCAACAAATTTCTTTTCTCAGTGTATATTGTGAATTAGGCGGCGCGCAGTTATTTATTAACATTCATATAAGTAAATCTGTCATTTTTTTAAGCGGATATTCACGAAATGCGACGCGATGAAAACCGCTAAAATCAAAGTGTGCATAATCTGACTACATTTCAAGTACATTTATATATATATATATATATATATATATATATATATATATAATATATATATATATATATATATATATAACGAATATGTATGTTGTATTCCGGACACGAGAAAACTATGTGGTTCCATCGTATTCCGGTTTATCAGTATGTTCGAGTTTTCAACGGGTTTTCTAGTGGAGTACACGAGTTCTTGATACCGGTACATATCCGGCCAAATGTGTACACATTAATATACATATATTAGTGTACATAGAGAGTTATATAGAGCAAATATCGTTTCTACATATATGCATATATTTGGAACGATGTAGAGATATATATGAGTACATTATAAATTCTCGCACTTCTATATATAAATTCGAATAGATATATAAACATATTGCATGTAAAGAGGATCTCATATGGCATAGAATATATAAAATACACAAATCTAAATGTTTGTATATGGGAGCAAGCAGGATAGGCAAGAAGCGCGACAGGTTTCCGCGAGCACGTGGCAGCAGCCGAGAGAGAGAGAGAGAGAGAGAGAGAGAGAGAGAGAGAGAGAGAGAGAGAGAGAGAGAGAGAGAGAGAGAGAGAGAGAGAGAGAGAGAGAGAGAGAGAGAGAGAGAGAGAGAGAGAGAGAGAGAGAGAGAGAGAGAGAGAGAGAGAGAGAGCAGAAGGTCAGTCTCTCTCTCTCTCTCTCTCTCTCTTTTCTCTCTCTTTTTCTCTGCTTCTCGTTGCAGCGTCGGCGTGGTCCAGAGAGAGGGAGAAAGAGGATAAATGCATGTAACTATGTGCTTGGCAATGTGACGTTAGCGGAAATGCTGCCGAGTTGATATTCACCGGCACAAGTATATTGCATTGAGATTTCTCTTGCTCTCTTTTTCTCTCTGTACGCAGCCGGCAAAGTAGAATCTTTGGTCGCACATTGGCAATAAATGCAGATATATGTTTATATATGGAAATGTATATAAATGTGTGTATATATGTGTAAACGTACGTATAATTATGTTCATCCGTATAGCAGCTCTTTGGCTTTGGCTGTACCCTCTCTGTACATGAACCATATGAGCATTATGTACCGCGATACACGTGAAGTCCGCGCCTGCATCAAACGCATCACAAAAGAAGAGGGAGAAACTCTTTTCTTTTTCTTTTGACGACACAAATAATACTCAAATACAAATAAAAAAAGAAAAAAAACAAAAACAAAAACAAAAAGAACCAAAAATGACGAAAAAAATGAAATAAAAAAAATGTCGTGGTCGATTGGCTCGAATGGTCCAAATGAACGGACCGCGCGCTCCGTCAACAAGAGACAAAGCAAAAGAAAAACGCATATGCACAAATACACACACACACATGCATTTATGGACTATACGAAAAAAAATATATACATATATAAATATATATGACATTGCCACGAGTAGAAAGGGACGACGAGAAGAGGGCACAAAGAAGCAGTTGTATATATGTATACAAATATGCATACGTGAAGAAATATATATATATATATATATATATATATATATGCGTATACGTCCTTACGTATGCATTATAAGCGCGACGGGGTAGCTGCAATGCTGTTGCATCGTCGTGCTCTTACGGAACTGCACTCACCCGAATCGATTCGTCCAACTACCCGCGTTTGTCCCACTCTTCGTTCATTTTCTTTCATTCGTCTGCTTTTTTTCCGCTCTCTCTCTCCCTCTTTCTCTCTCTCTCTCTCTCTCTCTCTCTCTCTCTCTCTCTCTCTCTCTCTCATACGCACACCATTTCTTTCTCTATTTATCTCCCTCTTTTGCCCTCTTTCTCTTCTCCATATCCTTAACACAAAAACAAAAACCTCATCTCTTTGTCTCTCTCTCTCTCTCTCTCTCTCTCTCTCTCTCTCTCTCTCGCTCTCTCGATTTTTCGTCGTTATTTTTTTTACATTTTTTTCCTCGTCTTTTTTCGGTGATTTGCCGCGCATTCATTATATTGCGTAAGGCCAACACGCATGCACCCACCGTAATAAATAATACTCTTGGGAATAAGTTCGTCGGTACATTGAAAAAATGAGAGAGAGAGAGAGGGAGAGAGAGAGAGAGAGAGAGAGAGAGAGAGAGGGGGGGGGGGAAGTGGAAAAAAAATAAGAACGTACTTGTGAAACTGCCGGTAAATTAATTTGCTCGGTTGACAGTCATTTTTTATAGCACTGCACCATTGCAATATAAGAAAATGATTTTTCCTTCATTTCAATATTTTGCGAAATATCTAAGAACTTTTTGCTATTTAGGTCTTTCAGAGAAGATTCCAAAAAAAATTTGATCCCATTTTTTTTTTCCTTCTATCTTTAGGAAATCTTGGCACCCCGTAGAATATTTACGGGAAAAGATTGGATTTTATGATTGATTGGAGTCTTAATTAGTTTAATTGTAAATTTAGCAAATAATTTTAATATTACTTCTCCAAATTAAAATTAACTGTTATAAAATATTGCAATTTGAACTGATAAAAAATAAACAGTTTTCAATTTTTTTTTTTCTTTCATCTTCATTAATATACTTAGCACTTTGGATATCCGATGAAAATACAACGGTATTTATGTGCAGCACACGATGCATGGATAAAACGTGGGAGTACAATGAAAAATTTTAAAAAATAGAAGGAAAACACGGTAGAAGAGATAGGAACAATGTTGCAAAGCAATTAGTTTTTACTCGTCACAGAGTTATAATCATTACGATAATCAACGCTACTACTACTTTTCTCGTGCTTCTGTATATGTATGGTCGCTTCTTCTTTATCTCACTCACTAGTAACTCTCTAATAGCCAAGAGGCCGAAGTACGAGACAGAGAAAGAGTGAATATAAATCATTAATAAAGTATTTTTTTTTTCTCTTCATTTCCCCTTTTACTCTCCTCATTGTTTATTTTCATTAAACGCAGCTATTACTCGTACTTGTCGGTCATTTATTAATTTATTTTAATTCTGATTGATATCTAATAATTGTGAAATTTTGACGAGCCTGAAATTTATCGTTTGTAGTATTTCTTTCAGTTAAAGTTCGAGGTGGAGAAATTATATTGAATGTTGCATCGTTCGTAAGTGACGAAACATGTTTTTATTTTAATTATCAAATTTATTCTTTCTCAAAATTGTCCAAATTCGCTCTCTCAAATTTAGTTTTTATTCTCGAAAAAAATGGCTGGCCAACTTTCGCGGTCTGAAACTGCAAGGATGATTTTTCATTGAGTAAATAAAATTTTGTTCCGTTCTAACGATGAAACCTTCAATACCGCAAGATGATTTTGAATCTGCAGCTATGTACGAACGTTGTTGCGCTAACAGAACCGTTATCATCCTAATTATTACAAGTGCGTTTTACATTAGCTGAGAAATGAAATTTCGTACGATCAAATATGAAAATAGGACGATTAAAAAAATATTCGAGAGAATAAAAGAAAAATACTTTATTTTAAAGTAACGTTAACCTGTGAATCTGAATTTTCATAAAAATTACGATGAAATCTGCAGATTTCTCAAAAAATTTGGAAATTTGTGGTGAGAAGTATTTTGTTACTCACAATTTTCGTTATTTCCTTGACATAAGCGAGGTTGCAATTTTTATATTTTATTTATCCAACCACGTAATAACTCGCGATGTTCAGAGATCTCAAAATTTTATGGTTTTTCCAAGCGTTTTCGGCCCCTCCTTCGAGATTGTGAAATTTCGTGGAAAAAAATCCGACATGAGACAAAAAGTGGGAAAAATTATTATCGTTTAAGCGCACGTGGTTCTCAAACACAAAGAACTCGCGTAAGTGACAACGAAAACTTGAAACTCAACGAAAAACTAGTTTCTCTTTATATTATCACTGTTTCAAATCACAGACACGCACATATACGTGAAAGACGAAATTCAAAAAGCACGATTTTCTTCGGTATTTTGTCGGAGTTGAGAGGGAAAAAACAAAATGGCTGAAATTCGCAGGGTATTAAAAACTGAACACTGATTCAAGATCGAAGATTTGATTAACCGATTTTTCTTTCCCTCGGTTTTTCTTAATTTTCTTCCCCGTTTTGATAATATTCGTTCTACGCTTCTTGCGGGGTAATTATTGTTTCTTGGTCACCTTTTTACTTCTCGTACCTTGCGAAAATGCGATTATCGCAATCGAAATTTCTTCCTTGCAGGTCCATCAGCCGAAAAAGGTTTCGCCCGTTAAATTCCATGCGACGCGTTGAATTTTTATTTTTTTTAC
Source organism: Rhimphoctona megacephalus (assembly GCA_963989365.1). Lineage (NCBI taxonomy): Eukaryota > Metazoa > Arthropoda > Insecta > Hymenoptera > Ichneumonidae > Rhimphoctona > Rhimphoctona megacephalus. The sequence goes on along the minus strand of OZ022415.1, from coordinate 45,929,868 downwards.
ACCCGCGATATTTTCTTTTACGATCTTTTCTTTTTTTTAAGTAGCGAGATGTTTAAAAACTTTGGTAAATCGTTGATAAACGCGTTTCGACGGTGCGCAGCGTTTTCTTTTCATTTCCGGCACTTTTCGAGGTTAGGGAATTCTGCGGTTAAATTTATGTGGTGATTCGTTTTTCGCAATTTTTGACAAAAGTTGTAGGTAACGAGAGCCGCCGTCGGTAACTCGAAAGAGAGAGAGAGAGAGAGAGAGGTAAGCAAAATGAAGTCAGAGAATAAAACCGCACGCTTTTTATTTTGTTCCGCCGCGCATATGAGCGAACCGGCGTTTTGCTGAAAACGACGGTATCTCGTTGGGTGTTTTTTTTGCGTAAAAACGATCGGTGAGTTGTTTTGACCGCGAAAAGCGTGTATTGCTAACAACGATCACTCGTTCGTCCCAAAATCGCTATTGCATCGTTTTTCATTAATTTTTGATCACTCACACAAGCATCGGAGCAACTTTATCACGAGAACCGTCGTTTTGAGGAAATATGATGAGAAATTCTTGAGGAATGGTTTTCGAGTACAAGAATAACAAATAAATTGGAGGCAAAAATTCAAAAATGCCGCGCGATTTCAAGGAAATGTCACATCGTCGTTTCGCGACACAGAACGAACGGTGAAAATTTGAAAATCCGAAAAGCACCGAAGATAGACGAGCACAAACTGACAGGCCGGAAAGTTCGTAAGAAAATCAATCAAAAAAGTGAATATTCACGCACGAGAATTGTGGGGTTGATCGTAAATTCGGAACAATTCTTTTGGGAACTTTTTTTATATTTTTATTTTATTTTTTTTGATTTTCACTGATTAAAAGTTGAAGCAGGCCAAACTCGATGCACTTCCGGTCGGATTTCTCGACACTTTTGATTCCTCTTATCTATATATACACGCATATCTGTTTATGCATATATTTATATATATATACAGACACACATATATATATATATATATAAGATATATACAGGCACACACGTATAGACGAACAATTGGTTCAATTTAGCACTATCTAATATCACACGTTGATGAATGTTACGTGACGAAACTCGTCCTTTTTTTTTAAATATTCCCGATAGAACGGAAACACCAACAATTTAATAGTTATTATGTCGTTATTCTCCAAGTGTTTTCACGTTGCTCATATATTTCACAATTTTGGAGTAAATCAGTAAGTATAATATATAAATTGTGTTCTTTTAAGTTTTGGCGTTTTTATAGAAAGCAAAAAAAAGACATGTCGTCGTAACGCGGCGTCTCGGACACTCTCTCGTCACTTTGATTCTTCGATGGTTTATTCCCTCTTCTCGTAACTCTTCTTCTTTCTCCGTCTTACGTTTTCTCCCACCTTTCCGAATTTTCTTAACCCTTTGATTGCGTGCGATATATTCTTCTTCCATAACATACACACACGCGGGCAAAAACGCGTCTCATCTCTGTTAGTTTTCACTCTCTCTCTCTCTCTCTCTCTCCCTCTCTCTCTCTTTTTCCCAAGTTTCTCCCCCCTCTCAAAGATGCATCTATCTTCTGTCTCTCTCTCTCTTTCTCGGTGCCCCCCTCCCCCCACCACCTCCCGGTATATTAATGTCGTCGAAGTCACCCCTGTGCGCGCGTGGTCTTTCGCGCGCGCGCTCGCGCGTGATTACGTGTATGTGTATGTATGTGTTTTAGCGAGGTGTTTGAAACGCGACGCGGCGTTGGCGCGCGGGTGTGTGTAGAAACGAGGAACGGAAGAGCCAGCGCGCAAAACCCAAGGGGACTCTTTTGGCGGCTGCTGCTGCTGTTGCTGCTGCTGCTGCTGTTGCTTCTGCCTTTGCTTTGCTACGGCTGTGGGGGGAATATGCGTTATGTACGGAGTTGTTGCGTTGGGTCGCGCTGCGCTCCCGTAACTGCATCAGCGTCCACCAGCGCGGCTTGCGCGCTAGCAGCTTCGGCCATCCGAAGCATCACACCGCTACTCACTCTCTCTCCCCATCCCCACTCCTTTTCCTTCTACACCCCTCCACTACACTCCCGAGCTTTTACGTATCTCCTTCTCCCTCCCTCCTTCACTCTTTCACTTCCCTCCCGTCATTCCTCCCTCGCCCCCTCATGCGCCCTCGCTCAGTCACTGTGGCGCGCTCTTTCGCTCTGAACGCCACCACCATTCTCCTCAACGCCACCAGTCGACGCCGTCACCAACCAACCACCACCACCACCACCACCACCACCACCACCACCACCACCATTTGCTTCTCCTCACTAACTCCCATACTCTCAACACACTGCACTCTCCTTGCACTATGCTACACTATTTCTACTGTTTTTACTACTGTCCACTACGAGTTTAGATACCAACCGATGCACGCTCTCACACACTCGACCAAACCGTCTTCTCCACCATTTCTAGCTCAGCTTCCCAACCGACAAAACGTTCCACGCGATATTCTTCCCGTTCAACAACTTCGTCAAGCTATTTCGTTTATTTGCAACTTCAAAGTTGTCTAGTGGCACAATGATCTATTGAATATTGTACAGAAGGTAGAATAACTGAAGTTTCAGACGGATGGTAAGATTTTGGGAAGAAATAATTATAGAGTACTTGGATCTGTTACCCTTTTGCTGGCCCCCAATGTTTTGGGAACTAATTTTGACTCGTTTTCGCCTATTTTTAGGGTTTCGTTGCCTAAATTTAGAAAAAAAGGAACTTCTGTGTATATCGTACTTTTAAGATGATCGACTTGTATTGAGCTTTGATGCGGAAGTCTTTGATGATGGCCATCCCCAAAGTACGGCCAACTCTTTTTTTCATTCTCAAATTTGCTGGAATTTAAAATGACCAACGCGTAATGGATCTTAAGACAAAGGTAAACAATGAAATACCGGAAAAATGCCCAGTCCCAAAACTATAGTGCGATTGGTTACTCACGTGGTAGGAATTGTTGTTTCGCAGGGATGAAGCAGGATTGCAAGTCAAATGTCCCTAATTGTTTTTAATGGACACAAAAAAAAATGAACATCCATGCTGCACTCAATTTTTGTCTGTTTTGAGAATTATGCACTTTCTATTTTGTTGCAAATCAAATTGATATTATTTAAACTATCAGCCAAAAAATCGAAGAATGTGATGAGTTGGCGAATGGTTGGTGAACGAGCAACGTCGTTAGTCAGGTTATTTCGTAATCGCCAAACCAGTAAAAATGGCAGAAATGGATAAGGATGATGCCTGAAAGAAATAATCAACCGGTCGTATTGTTCAGTCTCGTGCACGTCCATTTTACGAAAAGTCGAACGCGACTTATCTCGATGTTTCTTAAAACGAATCTCCTTTTTGAACTTCACGTCGGTCAAACAAATGCACAACTCTTTTCCATAACAATGTGGGTAAACTTTCGAATACGCGATCCAACACGAAAGTATATATCGCAAATAATACATGAACAAAGCGTAACAAGGTATTTTAAAAGTTTTGAAAATGTATGTCATGTGATACAGTAACTGAATCTCCTACACTTACGAGGGCTTGTGAATATTGGTTTAGAAAAACGGGGTAGTAAAATACTTGTATTTCAATCTTTCCTCGAGTTTGAAAACTTTCAATGCGAAATTGTACTTGTAAGCTCGAACAACGGAGTGGTCGAATGCGATCGCGATTTCCGTGAATCTACAAACCGCGAAGAGGGGGCCTAATACGCGAGTTTTCTCCAACCGCAGTTCGAGTTCAATCTCGCAAACTACGTTATCTCAAAATTCTATTGGACAAAGTGAATCTTTCCAAAAAATGAATTTGAGGCCGGTATAATCGTAGAAAAAAATGCATGATATACGAAACGTTAAACATCTGAGTTGAAAAATTAATTCTGTTAAATCAACAGTTATCCAGTTACATTTATTTGCGGTTTTATTCATTTCTGAGCCAAAATTGTTGGCACTGAAAATGGCTTGAATTTAACTAAATCCATGTATTTCTTTAAAACGGTGTAGCGAGAGCTGAATAAACTTTCTGCCTTCCTTCATTCAGAAATCAAATGTACAAAAAAATCGAAACCAATAATACCATTCATCGCATATTTTTCCGGATATTTCAATGGTTCAAATCGTTACTTTTCGCAAGAATGAAAATCAGTGAAAATTCGATTAAGAGAACAAACTGCCAAATATTACTAAACTTCGTACAAATTAGAAGATAGGACTAATGCAGACTTAAGATAGCCCTAGCGCGAACTCGATTATTAGATAAAAATTTTAAGTTTTTAAAATTCTACCGTTGAAGTGTACAGGAACACGCCTGCAAATTTTTAGATCTCATCACCGACTAGTAGAAACAATAAATAATTGATAAAGTTGCTAAATTTAACCCACAGCTTATACAAATTTCTCTCCGACAGGGATTAAAGGCATGAATGTGTAGTTTTCGCGATTATATATATTTTCAAATAAAATTATAAAACGACCAAAAATTATAAGGATCATTTATACGCCATAAAAAATGGGGGTTACCGAACAATTGAAATAGAAATCTTCGTTTTAGTTAACTAATAACTTGGTACGCCCTTGCATAACCTCGAATTGTGAGTCAAATGAGATTCACATTAAAGAACTTCATAATAAATAAAATACCTTAAATGATCATGGCGCAAACTTGTAAAAACTTATAATTTCGTAATACTATTAAAATAATATCCAAATCTATGTCACATGGCATATTCACAGTTTTCAACATATTAGTATGTCTCTTGACTAGCTGCTGCGCTAGGGCTACCTTAAACAGGATCGAAGGAAACAGGTGTAAGTATCAGTAAGAAAAAAATCTTGCTGTCTCTGTGAATAAGAAAGAGCCTCATATGCAGAGCTCGCAAAAGAAATAACATCAAAGCAACAAAAAATCGCGACGTAATCGTGCGTATTAAAAGTTCGACGTTTCATTTTTTTTTCTGTTCTCTCCCATTCGTAAGGCTTTTCTTCCCAGCTTTTTGTCCACAATCGTCCATGACAGTGCAATTGCAACTGGAGCGACGACATTGTCGTATACGAAAATGCGCGCGAGTACTTTAGCGTTACGTACTGTTGCTTACGTGTTTGTGTGTCTATGTCCTACATGTACGTAGTCGATAGTAGTACGCGGTACATACCGCGAATGCATGCTATACACTCTCGTGTGCTCGCTAGCAGGCTGCCTGGCTCGGTGGCGGCTCGAAGGGAGCCTTTGATCCAAGGGTCCTTGGCACGGTGAATGGCTCCGGGATTTCCGTTGAGCTACGGAGCATAAGGCCGGGACGGCGGTATGTATGTCTTCTTGTATGTACCGAGCGCGTTGTAGTATTATAGTACCGAGAGTAAGAAAAACCTCGCTGTCGTTGCCCGTCGCTTCTTTCTCCTAACTACAACTCAACCGAGAGCTACTCCATCTCTCTATACGCATGTGCTTTACACGAAAAAGAAAAAAAAAATTAATTAGATAAATTTTTGCGCTAAAATTCACAGTATCGTGGTACAAATGACCATGATGCACTGGAACGTGAGTGTAAATATTTTTATTTCGTCTTTTCTTTTAGTTCAAAACACGTCAAAATTCAAGTGCAATCGTAATTATTCTCGTTACGCATGAAATAGCTGTATGAGATTTTTCTTCCCTGACGGTTGCTGAGAATAATAGAAAGTTCAACAAAAATTGAAACACATATTTGTTCAACATTTATATAGTCATATCCGGAAAATGTTTATAATTTTACTGAATAAGAAGATTTTTCTCTTATTTTCATTCAAATTTAAATAAAGTTCAATAATGATCGTCTATTTATTTATTCTTCAAAAATATATATCATTGTATCTATAAACTTTGTTCAGTTTCAAAAATATACTTCTTATTCGCTTCCAATATTTTTTGTTTTCATCATTCGTCTCCACTAGAATCTCTCCTGCTTTTGAAATTTTTCTCTTTGGCCCCATTATTTTTTTGAAAATAAAAAACAAGAGCAACAAGCAGACGAATGTTTGAAGGAAAAAGAAACACGAGCCGCAAACAAGCGAATTTTCAAACAAAAAACAAATAGACCGAGAGTAACAATTTGCAGTGCCTCGGAAGAAATTTTTAAGTTGAAAGAGAAATACGAAAAAAATTTAAAGCGAAACAGAAATGACGCGATATTGACGAGGAACGGTAGAGACGTGTCAGTCATCAGTCGGTGGTACAAGAGGGGGTGAATGTGGTGACTGAAGAAGGGCTGCACACGATGACAAAGACAAAGCGGCAAGGGGAGGGAGGGAGAGAGAAGGCTAGACAGGGTGGGACCGAGCAGTGAACGAGAAACGAGAGAAGAGAAACGATAAGGGTGGTGGGGCAGGGGGTAAAATGGACAAGAGACAAAAATTTTCGAGCTCTTAGTCATCGACCGTCGTCATGAGCTCGCTTTTCGGCTTGATGACGAGGAGCAAGACGAAAGGGGGCAAAGTCGAGTGAAGTACATGTAAAAAAAGGACCCACCAAGCTTTCATACTTATGTATGTATGTATAGCGTATATAAAAAGTAGACTCGTGCTTGTTAGCGGCCCCCTCTATTATAATACGTATGTGTGAGTGTACTCGTCCCGTGGATCAGGTTGCAATTTCGCGAGACAAAGAGCCACTGATTAATCATTGATTCATACATATTTACATTTTGTGATTGCGGGTTTCCCAACGTACACTGAAAAAAAGGCATAGTGTTGAGAACGGAGGCGTAGTTGGCTCAACTACGCCCTGAGGTTGGATACGGCGAAATCAATGGCGTAGTTGACGCAACCTCCGCTCGTAGTTGAAGGTATTTTGTTGAGCCAACTACGCCCGCAATTTGAGGTAAAATTTTAAATATTCAATAAGAACCAAAGCATTTTTTTAAATGAAATTCAATAAATATTTGAAATAGTATCATCGCATTACTCAGGAAATGGAGAAAAGTATTTCAGTCAATTGTATCAATCATGTTTGGATTGAATGAATTGCATTGTGTAATTAAGGAGATTGGATCGCGACGATACAATGTTGCCATGCTAAACCATATTGAAAACATTGAAAATTTCAAAATGATAAGAATTTAATAAAATTTGGTAAATGTATTCTTTAAAAATATATATGACAATTGAAATTTTTTTCGATTTTTTTGCCACATAGTTCTCGAGTAATTGAACACTAAAGTTCACGTGTATAAGCATAGAGTTTACATATATACAGTTATACATCTCGTGCATAAGAACTTCGATTCAACGCTCAATTATTCGATAACCATGTGGTAAAATATTTTGAAAAAAATTGTGTTTGTATACTTGGAGCCAAAGAATGTTATCACCAAATTTGATCAAATTCTGATTATTTTGATTTCGTGATCCAACCTCCTTAAAACGTATAGTGATTGTACGGAAAAATTATGATTTTGAAATTACTAAGAAATATTTGAATTTTTTTTTATACATATATTTTTTTTGGAATAGTTTTTATTTGATATTTTTGATTTTATATTTTGCAACTTTCAATGGTAAATACAATTCGATCGATTTTTTGCTTTCTTGTAAGAGCGGCTATCCTGACATAATCAGGTGGCAAGATCTTTTTATATCAGCGTACTTTAATTGTACGATAAGCCTTATATCTTGTAAAACAAGAGTTCGGGTTTTCTCGACGACCGTCGGTCGGAGTGATCGTTATTTAATGATTCAATGTCAGAACTTTATGGGCACACGGGTGATGCGACGCTTACGCGAGAGCGCTCCGCCCGTGGCCCTCTAGCGGATTTCTGCCACACCAGAATTACAACCAAGAAATAAGGCGTTCCGGTTACAATATATATAATTCATGTTAATCAAAACTTATTGTTTGCGAAACGAAATTTTAGTAGTTTTAGCAAAAGGTTTATTTATTTGAATAGTAATAAAAGGTTTCATTCAAATTATTACTAGGTAATTAGCTTAATCACAAATTATATTCCGTTGATCTATGGTGTCATTGAATTCAATTCTTGTACAGAAGTTTATTCGATGCTAGTATTTTATCAAATCACGGACAAACCGTACACAACTCAACCTCCATGTGTTTATTTCAAATTCAATCGATTCTGTGTCTCAAGTTTTATTTGTTTTCAATGTAACCATTTATTGCGGTTGTACCACATGAAATACACTCAACTAAAATAAATTAAAATTTAGCGGCAAAATCGTGGCGTAGTTGTCTCAACGACATGACTTTCAATTGATCGGGTGGGGGTAAAATTTTCGAATGACGAAATTTCGAACAGCTAAAATAGCGAATTTTAACATACAGTTATCGATATATATATATATATATATATATATATATATAATTGTATGTTAAAATTCGCTATTTTAGCTGTTCGAAATTTCGTCATTCGAAAATTTTACCCCCACCCCAATTGATCAACCGCCGGGTGATTGACGAAACGTAATATGACTATTGGCGCAACGAAATTCGTCCAACCTCATCGCGTAGTTGGCAATACTTCAATTTTTTTTCAATGTAGGACAAGAGAATCTATGTATTATATATATTTTTTAATACTTGGCGTCGAGCTTTTTCAGTAGATGTTTTAAAATATTCAAACATCGTACATCTACCGAATGTATTACTAATTTTTCATTGTTCTTCGGTTTTTTTTTTTTCAAATGAGGGATATACCTATTTTTATCTTAACCAAAATTAGATTTAAAGAACAATAAATGTACACTGACAGAAATTGGAACATACCGAATTTTGGAGTTATCAGCAAATTACCTGCGGATATGGTTTTCTTTCTTACTATTTGATAAGTAATTATTTTCTTATGATTTATATTTATTTTGCTCTATATTTTGGGATATGTTATGTAATTTTGGTTTTGCTTGAATTTTTATTTCATTTGCTGTTGAAACAATTTTGTGGCAGTAATTTATTTTCGTAATTAGCTTCGAAGACTCGAAATTTGAATTTTTGAAACATTCAATTGAACATTTTTAGGGTTTGAATAATAACTGTTTGACCTATAATCGCAAATATGCGATTATACGTACTCTCTACGAATGCAATAACGGTTGAATTTCTTTTCTTTAGGTAATTTCATCTTCCTTCGTCGTAGTAATTTTTTTCAATTTTATGGGTAGTCGTGGAGACTTTGCTGCTAAAACGCACGAGAGTAATGGGCTTTATTGAAAAAAAGAGAATTTAAAATGTTCTTCTTTGAAGCACAAAATTCTCTTGTCTTTTGCTTCTTCGGTGAAGAAAATTAATAAATAAATGAATGAGGAATTAAAATATTTCGATTTGAAAGACTGAATATTTATTCAACTGTGGAAAAAGAAAAAAATTACACAGTCAAATCGGTAATAAAAAAATCAGCGTATTTTGTACGATCAACGGTGAGTTGACGTGATTTATTAAGGCATTACATATGTCCAGAATTTTCAAAAAATCGATTTTTTTTTTACAGATTATTATTCTCTATAGTTTTAGGCGTATTTCTGTGTAAGTCGATTGTACAAATTCCCCATAGATCGAAAGTTATTATAGAAAACGTGACTGCCCAACGAGAGTCTGATGCGCGCCTTGAAACTTTAAATGCATTTTTCTCAAAACTACTTTTTCTGGCACGGTCTGCATGATAACTCATACAGTTTTTAATATTTTTTGATGCTTTTTTTTTTAAATATTCGAAATTGTTTTCTCTATAGTCTGTCGGGCCGGATTTTTGATGTTATGATTAAAAAATTTTATAAACATAATTAAAGTGTGACATTTATGACACAAAAAGGACACTTTTTTTTAAACTGCCGTAAATTACCAAAATTTTTCGAATTTCAAAAATCCGGCTCGACAGACTATAACTACAACTTTATTTTACACGAATTTTTATACGTTTTGCAGATCCATCAGCATTTCAAGAAGAAATGATGCAGACCGTGGAGCAACTTTTTTTTCATAGTGCTTCGGGAAACGTGATTTTTTATGTTGTAATTTTTGAAAAAAAAAAAATGAAATAAATTTTTTTATAAAGTTTAAATACTAATAAACAATGTGTAAAAATTATTTTTATTAATTTCTATTGCTATCTCTTCTAAAAACAGTTTTTCTTTTAGCGCGTTTTAGGCGCTGCTAGACGTATGTAAGGCGTTAAAGTCAGATCAATTATTGAATATTTTTTGGTACATTATATACCAAATGGTTCAACGAATGATGGTCGTTGTGGAAATGCAATAAGTAGGTAAATTTGAGTAGATAAAAAAAATCAGTTAGACGGCTGACGAAGTTAGGAGGGGTCTCATTGGGACCAGCTCGGATTTCAAGATGGTGGTGCGCGATCAAATGCTCGACCCAGAGAGCACGCTAAAACACGGGGGAGACGAAAAAGGATAAAATAAAATGTAGAAAGGAAAGAGAGAGAGAGAGAGAGAGAGAGAGAGAGAGAGAGAGAGAGATGGGCAGACAGATAGGTAAAAAAAGACGCAACCACGAGAAAGATAGAGATGGAATGAAGAGAACGTGAGATTAGATACGGTCCGAACGAACGGCGTCTCCCTCCCTCCCTCCCTTCCTCTCTCTCTCTCTCTCTCTCTCTCTCTCTCTCTCTCTCTCTCTCTCTCTCTCTCTCTCTCTCTCTCTCTCTCTCTCTCTCTCTGTCGGTCTTTTATACGCTGATTCTTGCGCAACGAGACATGGCCAAACGCGCGAAATTAATGTCTCTTCCAGACGAATCTCTGCATAATTTATATATGAATTTGTATGTATGCGCTTACATAAATATATACACATATACATATATACATTTAATAGTACATAGACGTCTAATCTGTGCCCCTATTGTGCCTTCTATTTTTTAGACTTTTTTTCCCCTCCATTTTGTCGAACAGTAACACTCTCAGACCCAACCGCAAAATAAATCATCAACTTCAATCAAGAGGATGTTAAAATTTATCTCGCTTCAAGGCAAAAGCAAAATTTATTTTATTGAAAGTATCATTAGTGGTATAATAACAAGTACTAAAGTAACGTTAACATAAATTTTCATTTTCATTTTTTCGTTTATAAAATGTCATTGATGAGTACAAAAAACCTGCTTCACACGGATTATTGTCGCTATATTGTTATATTTTTTGTAACATTCATTTAACTCGTAGTAACGCCAGAGTATAATTAAAAAAATCAATCAATCAATATCGCGCTTCTTCTCATCTCTTCCTTCGAAAGTTTATATTGTGTGTACGTAAGCATATGCATATGAATAAACAAAGTATCGGGCTGACGTGATAGTAAAGCCGATTAAAAAATCATAGCACGAGTTAGGACTCTTCCGATAGAATGGACGAACTCATTTTTTCATGCTAATTATCGATATTACGTCGCATTAAAACTGTTTCGACAATGGCGTCGTTGATGTTCATTTCGTTATTTATATAACTGGCTTTTTTTTTGCAAAATTACCCACTAGATATAAAACAGTAAATTATCTATTTCACTTTACTTTATTACACTGCAAAATTCGAAGAAATCGAGCGTTATTCTGTTTCTTAATTCGAAACTGTTGTAAAATTAAGACAATTGTCAAGTGCGGAAACGGAAAATTGTCTTTTTGTTCTGGAAAACCCTCGCATGTTCATATTCCGAATTGACATTCTCGAAAATGATTTAAACTGGGTCGTATCGAAAAATGTACAAAAAAAAAAAAGGACTGTTTCTACTAACGACATGATTAAAAGAAACGAGAGTGGGGGATAGAAAATACAAAATAATAACGTTGCGAGTTTGCAACGTTGGAATACAGCGGCAATACTGTCACATTTAACTTTCCTAATTGTTGAAATAGGCAGCAATTTTCGTACGCGTATTCCGTGAGTTTTCGAACGCGATTTAAACAGAATTTCAACCAATTTTTCGGGGCGCAATCATCAAAAAACCATGAGGAATACTAAAAAAGTCAAATTTCGTATACATTTCAGCAAGGCGAATTTCAACGTAACAGAAAATAGGCCACGAACAGCCATTAAGGAAGAAGAAGATAGAGGAGGCAAAAAAGTGATAGGGTAAAAATCCCAGTCGCCAGCCATGTACCAGTAGTCGGCCTTGTATGGACAGAGGACGACTATACTGATACATGGCTGGTGACTGGATGTTTTACCCTAGATCGAAATGGAAGAATCGAAGAAACATTTATTATATCTATATTTATATCCACATGAGTAGAGTAAAAAATCAGCGAAGAGCGATGGCGGGTGGGAGGGGAAGGGGGGGTGGGAGGGGGGAGTGATATAAAGAGAGAAGTATATCGCGTTTCGGTCGCGAATCTAAACCGTCCGGGAAGATTTTGTGTGCTCGCCCGTAGCCCCGGAAAGCTCCGCCTCCTATATTCTCCTATCCTTGCCCCCCTGCCCCTCACAGTGAACGGAGCCATTCTAAACAAATGAATCATGCTCCAAAATGGCCGACTGAATTTAGACGTCACGTGGCATCGACGCACGCACTCTCTCTTTCTCTCTCTCTCTCTCTCTCTCTCTCTCTCTCCCGCGTCTCTTTTCGTTGTCCTTCTCGCTCTCCCTCGTTCGTTCACTCGCAAGCTCTTGTACGCGAGAAGCAATCGAATATCTTATATGCACGTATATATGGATTTATACATGTACGAAAATAGTATATATATATGCATAACGAATTAGCTCAGAAGAGAACCTGTACGAGATCGGGACGATCGAGATCTTGCTCGCACACAACCGCCAATACGTACTCATACTTAGAAATCCATGGCCACCGCAAATTATGTGCACAAATGTGGATTTGCGTGTGTATGTGCGCGTGTATGTATGTATTGGTATGTCTGTAAGAAAAACCTTTCCGTATTATGTTTTTTCGATGAATGCTGCTCGCTTGTTTAAGGTAGAACGCTACCATATATAAAAAAAGAGGGATTTTGATGTAAATTGGTAGATACGTTTGAAATTAACTAAACTATTTGCTCGAAAAATTTCAATGGGTTCGACCATACCATTTCTGAGAAAATTAAATTAATTTTTTACATTGGATCTTATGGAAAAGGGTAAAAAATCGCAAAAAAACATTGAAAAACTACCGTTGAAAAAGCCACTTTTTGATAAAATTAACACAAGTACATGAATCAACTGTCAAAATAACTCCCACAAAATTCGCAGCAATTTCACCGTACCGATTACTTGCAATGTGCAAAAGAAAATTAATAAACGAACAAAATTAATGAACGAACAGGCTTTTTTCGTTTGTTTTCGACAAAATATTGCTATGTGAAGTTGGCGCTTTGCTTGAAAACAATGGAATTGTATCGGAACTCCTTAAGGAGTTTCCCTCTTTTTTTATGTATGGTAGCGTTCTAGCTTAATGCACGGATATAGACTTTACATTTTTTTAATATCTTTGACAAACGAATATATTAGGATATAATTAGTCACAATTACGTGATCCTAAGTTGCTTGAGTCTTTGGTACCATTTACAAACTTGTATTTTAGTATGCACCGTATAAATTATTATTTGATTGAATTGAACTTTATGGTATGCTGATGCTCGCTACTTTTTGTTCGATTTCTGTACTTGTGCTATTGCTGAGAATTTTTTTGATGAATATTTAAATCTCTGAGTTCGTGATTATGGAGTTTATTCGGTGAGTTGAAGGACAATCCAAAAGCTTGGACTAAGTGATAAATAAATGGAGGCAATACTTGAAATTAATTTTTATTACGTTTTCATTGTACTCTCCACAATTTGTACGATCCTTTTGACCTTCTTTTCGGGTATAGAATTTTTTAATACTCGAAATTCAATTTTGCTTTAAAATTGAGATGTTAGGCTCCCAAATCGAGCGGAATTTTTATGAATCACGAATAGACGCGCATTGGATAGCAAATTCATTTGACGGCGATCGCGTGATTTTCGAGAATTACGTAAATTTTCGATAAATCGTTGAAGCACAAAAAAGAAAATAAAGTGTTGAATTGTTTTTTTTTTTTATTTTTTATTCTGTTTTCTTTTTTCGTCTTTGTTCGGTGCATGTGCAAGCGAGGAAAAAAGCTAACCCTGCAGAGTGCAGCTCTCCGTATCTCGCAGTCTCGAAGCCAAGGTCGTGTCCACTGGGTCAGAGACGAACTGTTGCCGCTCTCTCTCTCTCTCTCTCTCTCTTTCTCTCTGTTTGATCGCCATCGCGAATTCGCATGTTTGGCGAAACCACGGGCTTCGTCCGGTTATTCTACATCGACGTGTACACACGCGCACAAACACATACATGATAAACTGCACAAAAAGATTCCAGTCAAGATATACAGATATATAAATATATGACAACGCGAATGAGAATGAAAGTGAGACCGAAAAATTCGAGACGGAATTGTGAAAGAAAGAGAAAGAGAGAATGGAATCGAGGTCGAACCTTTGCCGAATTCATGAGACTCAATGCTCCTTTCTTCGATCAAATAATCCGTAATTCAAAAACATTATTTCTCCTTGTATTCATTTTTTATTAAACTTAACCAAAGTGCATTTTCAGCAAATTACAATCGAATAAAAAACATGTATTCATATTTTGTATATTTTTCGGGCAGAAAGAAAATGCGCAATACAAATAAACAAAATGAAACCAGATTTTATTTTATTCTCCCATCCGATTTATCAATGTATGTAAATTTGATAAAATTGATTGTAAAAATGGAGAAATTATTTGAATTTCCATTTTTTTTTTTTTACTCATTAACCTTAAACGCATAGGTTTGCAGTTTTAACAAAAAATATCAAGAAAAACAAAAAATAATAACAATAAATCAGCAAGAGTTATATCTCTGAAAGATGGTAAAAAAATGTTCATCATTTTTTGATTCTGCGTATGCATTCAAAGTGCACACGTTGGCTTCGTGCATAAAGATGCACTTTATGGAATTCAGTGGACGCCAATGACGTCGCGACGCTGTTGCTTTGGTTCGGAACGATTGTGTTTGAGCAACGGAGACAAATATAAAGAGGGGGAAAGACAGATAGATAGGTATGAAAATGGTAAAGAGAGAGAAGTGGATTAGGTGTATATAAATGATCGAGAAAGAGAGGGATAAATAGGAATAGAAATGATAAAATGAGAGAGAGAAAGAGAGAAATAGTAATGATAAAAGAAGGACGAGGAAGGTAATGGTGTAGTGGCCCCGGCATTCTGCGGGTAATGAGGAGCGTGTCGGGGTGGAGAAGGGAATGGACGTCGGTTGCTGACGAGCTCTCGCGGCTCACGAGGCCTTGACCGTATCTCCGCTTATCGCATCAGCCGCGGCTGCACTTCCAACGTCACCGCGCGTCACACGCCGCGAACCATCTCCGTGACGAATTGAATGAGTAAGAGAGAGAGAGAGAGAAAGAGAGAGAGAGAGAGAGGAGAGAGAGAGAGAGAGGGAGAGAGACTCTCACGCACGAAATAAACGTGAAACGAGATTTCGTTGCTCTCACACACTAACCCGAGAATCTTTAAACACCTTGAAAAGTGCAAGAAATTCAATAAAACGCGGTGAAGTAAAAAATGCAATAGAGAATGGAATATCAAAAAGCTGAAAGACATTTAAATATATTATCAATATTTATGTCTCCTTTTTCGTATTAAAATTAAATGAATTTTTGTGGAAGCAATCATGAATTTAGAAGAATGAAATTTTATGCAATATCGATAGTTTTCTTTCTTTTAAACTAAAACGCATTAAAGATTGCTTGATAGTTTTTTTCTTTTTCAAATTTTCAATTGCTTCTGGAATTCCTATTGCTTCAGTGGTTTGAGCACTAAAGCTATTAAATTCGAGGAAATACATAAATAAAGTAGAAGTTAGAAAAATGAGGTAATGGAAGAATTAAAAAATTACTGCCTAATTTCAGTTTGGGATAAAATGAAAATTGAGTGTAGTGCATTAAAAAAAGTGAAATTGAAATAGAAAAATGAAAAAGAGTCATTAATCGACTTTTTGGATATTTATAGTTCCATGGAAGTAGCATTTATGTAATTCTTATGTTATAAAATTCTACAAAAAAAGAAGGCTAAGAAGCAAAATTCTCAATTGTTTAAAAGTTCGAAAATAGATTCCAGTGAATTATTTTAAAAATTATACTTATATCTTTTGCCTGATCCGATTTTGGCCTTGTTACGATTATTAACACGATGACCCGTGATCTCGAATTCAGGACGACGCGATCCACAACAGAAAATCGGACTCGGAGTGCAATCGTCCGTCCCACTCTTCTCTCAACAAATAAACAAAACGCAACTCTCTCTCTATTCTTTTCTCTCGCATGCCTAGCCTTGGCAGCCCCGTTGAGCATTGCAAGCCGGTTAACAAAAGTCACGAAGTGACATCTAGTAGCTGTTGAAAAAATAAAAAATACCAATGGTTCAAATATTCCTGCAAAATTTAAATTCTCTTTTTCGAACAATATTTTCGTTTTCCTAAATCGGTTTTCTTGAAATTTTCTAACAATTTATTTGTCATATTTTCTAAAAAGGCTCATTCTTTATATATATAACTGCTTTTTTATTCATTGAAATCGAAATTTATGTCGATTTTTGTTTTTTATTTTTACTCTTCTTTCTCGGTAAGTCTCTCCGCAGACTCAAATTGTATTATGTATCCATGCTGAGTCTCGTATTCAGCATCGCTCTGAATTCACGACCTAAATATTTGCGATGCACAATTTTTTTTCTTTTGTTCCTCTCGTTCTTCTTCTCGAAAAGGTGTCGTATCGAATTGTGTCGTTGTCTGGTTCGTGTTATACAAGGAATCGTATATGTGGCTTTGTTCACGAGTTTTTACCGAGTAGCAGGACGCAATAATATTAATAAGAATCGTCATATTTTTTGAGGTGAAAATTTGACGACTAATCGTTTGTATAGGATAATGTTTTTTTGAAAATCATTCTTGTTTAATAATTTATCAAATATTTATAAATGCTTCTTTCTGCTATTGTCATATGAAATTTCTATCCTTAAAGACTGAAATTTTCAAGCATAGAAAAAAATTAATTCCATAAGAAATTAATTGAAAAACAAATGATATTGTTTTACGTCAGCTTATTTGCTTACTATGTTCACATTTTTCATATTAACCGATTGTCAAAAAATAGAGAAATAATTCATTATTTAAAATTAGTTCGCGAGTGTATTTCTGTTGGAATTTCCATAAATGGTTTGTAGCACGAGAAAGCCAAGCTAACTTATTCTGGCATTCGTCGCTATGCATAACTATGTATATTCAAATCTCTCTCTAGTTTGTTTCATGCTTGACTGATTCTCTGGACATATTTTGGGAATGGCTACTTGTTGCGCGTCCGAGAGGATATGGGTGGAGAGTTCTCCTTTTATGCTGTATAGTTCATCCATATACTATGGATAGAGCTTTCATATATATGGCGTTTAAATGCTATTACTACTGAATAAATTATGATTAAATAAATGTCTAAATGAAAAACTTTAGTGCCACAAAGTGTTTTGTATCGTACAAAAAATGTATATTTTTGTAAAAATATATTTTACAATATCTATATTATTTGAAAGGTTTATCATTGTATAAAACGGAATTTTGTAATGCAGCACGTGTGTATTAAGGGGCCAGTTCACTTTGAAAATTTCAAAAAATCGATTTTTTTACTGTTTTCGAAAGTACATACATTCAGAAATATTGTGTCAAAATTTTATAAAAATCCGAGCACTCTAAGTATTTTTTTTTTTTTTACCTGAACGTCAGGACCTCATTTCGTCTACCTGAGCGTATAGCGCGCTCAAACGCGTTTTTCTCGAAACAACGTTTTCAAAATCTAGCTCCATCGTATCTCTAAAACTAATAAACCGATTCTCTTGAAATTTGAACCACATATTGTAAATATGATTCGTAACACGATGACCCTCGATGGTTTTAAAATTTTGATTTTTACTCTATTTTTTTGTGAAAAACTGAGAAAAATAACGCGTTTTTTTTACTTTTTTCGTTTTTCATCTGCCATTTTTTTATTTTTTAATAAAACTTTATATCCGAGGGTCATTTTGTAGCGGGTGTCATACTGAATCTAATGGACTTTGATTTTTTCGTTTCAGACAAGTTGTTGCCGAGTTGTGATGGAGCTACCTAGCCCACCTATTTTTGAGGCGTTACGTTAAACTATAGTTTTTGTACTTAAAAATGAATAAAAATGAATTAATTTTTTTTTTTTTAAATCACGAAAATAGCCTTTTTCGTGGCTCCAAAGTGGACTGGCCCCTTAAATTCCTGAGAATGTCGGTAATATCGATTGTCAACACTTTCAATCTATTTATCCATATTTCTATGCACAGCAAAGTGCTAAATACATTGTACACGTAATGTACAAACTCACAAAAGAGTTCAAGAGGGTCTCTCTTCTCGTTTATATGTGCATAAGCGGTTTTGCATAAGCGATAAATAGGTTTTAGCCCATATAAACGGATCGAGTTGATATTTTCTATACATTTAAACGCTTTTATATAAACATATGTAAAATAATTCATTGGAATGAAATTAAAGTCGATTATTAAATATCAACGAATGTATACCTCATTTCGTCGCTTCGTTGATTCTCCCTAAATTCGCAAACTCGGATTCTGCAAACTCTCGTTTTCTCTCGGATAACAACTTGTTGAATTTCCTCATACTCCTATTTCAATGTGAAACTCCGACTCCCCCCTCTTCCCTCCTCCTCCTCCCCTGACTACATTTCTCGCAACACGGAGCGAGTCGAATCTAGCCGTATTTCGGGGTGCCAACACTTGTTGCGCTTGCACTAATCTTTTCAACCTCCAAATTCAACCCGAGTGCACAATCAACAGTATTTGTTATCGCTACTTTCCAAAACGTAAAAGTAATTGACTGAATGAACAAATACATTTAAAAAATAACTAAATGAATGAACAAATACATTTAAAAATAACAAAAAGAAAGACGACGTGACGTATACAATATCCAAAATCGACTTCAGTATTAAGACAGAAAGACTTTGGAATGTGGTAGCCCTCGTAAGAATTGCTGCGCTTTTTCAAATTGATATGGAAATCGCATTAGGCTGCATTTTTAGAATTCATTTCTTGGTAAATTTTAACTCAAACTGCAATTACGAGAAATAAATTCTGAACAAAATTTGGCAAATGCTGTATATTGATATCGACTAATTCAATTTATATATATATATATGGGGCATTCCATGCCAAACCGGCCGGTCCATGACCCCGACCATGTTTGATTTTGTCGAATTTTTTTCATTTTCAAGTAACTACTGAAAGGAGTTTTTAGGAATTTTTTTAGATTTTTTTATCTCAATCCGTTTTAAAGTAATGAATTTTTCAACATCATAGATATCAAAATAAAATAGAAGGTATTTTTTTTTGCCTTGAATGGTAGTTTCATAAAAAAAATACAAAAAAAAATATCAAATGTTTTTTTTAGTTTTAATGAAAAAATATTTTTTTTTTCAAAACTTGGACCGTTTTGATTTCTTTGAAAAAATTTACCATTTTTCTAAACATATTTTCACATATCTTGAAAAATTTACAGCTTGTGATATCCATACCTTCTAATTTTTTCTCATTTTTTACCACGTGTAAACCAATAATAAAGAGTTGTCAATCCTGGATTATATTTTTCTATTGTTTTTTTTTCCAGTCACAATTCCATTCCTCAAGAAATTATGACTGAAAAAAGTTACTAAATAAATATTGGAACTGATTTCCATGTTTTTTTTTTCAGTTTTCAAGTTTTTCAGTTTTTTTTACAGCTTGGGCCATTTTGATTTTTCTGAAAAAATTCACCATCTTTCACGACATATTTTTACACGGCCCAAAAAATGCGCAGCGTATGATATCCATAAAATCTATTTTTTTTTAAATTCTCTGCCATGTGTAAAGCAATGATTATCAATTATTAATCCTTATTCATGAATATCACACGCTGCGGATTTTCTGAGGCATGTAAAAATGTGTCGTGAAAGATGGTGAATTTTTTCAGAAAAATCAAAATGGCCCAAGATATGAAAGTAAATGTTTGGTTGAAAACTGAAAAAAAAATATGGAAATCACTTCCAATATTTATTTAATAATTTTTTTCATCCATAATTTCTTGAGGAATGGAATTATGAGTGGAAAAAAACAATAAAAAAATATAATTCAGGATTGACAACTAATAATTATTGGTTTACACGTGGTAAAAAATGAGAAAAAAATAGAAGGGATGGATATCACAAGCTGTGCATTTTTTGAGGCATGTAAAAATATGTCTACAAAAAAAGTGAATTTTTTCAAAAAAATCAAAACGGTCCAAGTTTTGAAAAAAAAATATTTTTTGTTTAAAACTAAGAAAAAAACATTTATTAATTAATATATAATTATTTTATAAATTAATATAATATATAATTGTAATATAATATATAATATATAATTAATTTATAAATTAATATAAAATATAATTAAAAATTATTAAAAAAAAACATATATAAAAATTAAAAAAAAATTTTAAATAAAAAAAAATGAAATTGCCTTTAGATAATTTTTTTGTATTTTTTTTACGAAACTACAATTCAAGATGAAAAACATTTCTTTCTATTTTATTTTGATATCTCTTTTGCTGAAAAAGTTATGAGCATTTAAAAAAATTTCGTGCGAAACTTTGAAAAATTAATTATTGTTAAACGGGTTGAGACAAAAATCTAAAAAAATTCCTAAAAACTCCTTTTAGTAGTTACTTGAAAATGAAAAAATTTCGACAAAATCAAAAATGGTCGGGGTCACGGACTGGCCGGTTTGGCATGGAATGCCCCATATATATATATATATATATTGGTTGGGTATAAAAGTGCGTATTAAATTCAATTCTAAATCAGCAGTAGCGAGTGTTTGAATAGTTTGCAAATGCCACTTTCTGCACTGGATACCTGCTATTAAATGATTCCACTGAAAGAACATATCAATAAAATTTAATATAAAATCAGCACGAGAGGTGGGTAAATATTTTGGAAATGGCCACTTGTTGCAGTTGCTGAGCTTCGTTGGGATAGGCTATAAATATATGCATGTATATATATGTGTATGAGGAAGCATCGGTGCTGCATTCAGCGGCTGCATTCAGAGGTTGACGTCCACTAAATTCTCGTATACCTAGTGGGTACATAGCCCCATATATATATATAAGCTCGTATATATATTTATATGTGTGTGTAGTGTATGTGTGTATGCGTATGTGCAAACTATGTGAAGCGAGTATATTATGAAAGTATACATAGTGCACAATCGTAGTGTGAAAGAGCTTGGCTCCGGGCCATTCGCTAAATTTTGGCTGTTCCCTCGCTATGTTGGCCACGTTTTAAACGGTCCCAAACAACCCCTCAACGTTTTCACCGCAATCTCTTCATCCACAGTTCTTCGTCCATAAACGAGTCAACATTTTTTTGTATTTTTTTTTATGTACTTGTTTTATACATATAAACAAACTTTTCGTATGTGTGCGTTCTCTTGAAAATGCTTTTAACTGACGCCAAATTTTTGTACTTAGCCACAGGATAATTATTTTAAAATTGTAATTAAAATTTTACCCCATTTTTAAAATGACCTAATATTTTCAATTTTTATAAATGCGTGTATGAAAAATATTAAATACCGCCTGAAAGGTGAAAAAAAAATGTCAACTCTTTTTCGGGACTCCATAAATGGAACAAAAATTTTAATTGTGTTAATATTAACGAATTTGTAAAAAAATCTGCATCATACTAGAAAAATCTAGGAAAGATTTAGAGTGCTTTTTGTAGCAGGTACAATAATATCATTAATTATCAATAGAATCGAAAGGGGTCAGGGTGAAACTTCGTCTCGTTCAAGGATGCATTATACATAAATATATGTTTCCAAACATACGTAAAGTTGGTTAGAAAATTTTGACGGAGGGCGATGTTAAATTGAATCTATAATCGTCGATTCAAGCCTCCCTCATTGTTTTTATAATCCTCGCGTCAGAAAAATACACCCAAAAAAGTCAAAAAAAGTTTCCCGTTTAGACTTCAGTGATGAGTGAAAAACACGGGATTGCAAGAGTTCTGTCATTTTTAGGCAGTATTTTTATTTCTTTTTGTCCCCATTGTTCGCTGCCGAAAGATCGTGTGAGGTGTAACTGGAAAATTTCGAGACTGGCGGGTGAATAAATCGTGATATTCGGAGAGGTTATTGTTATTATTATTATTTTTTTTTTTTCGTTTCACCCCTCGTTTGCGCGCTTGATTCAGAATTCGAGCTGACACACTTCCATTCTCGTACCTCATCCGGAAATATTCGTTCGTCCGACGATTACCTTCGTTCGCACATGAAAAAAATCTCAAAACGAAAAAAAATGTTCTATCTCTCGATTTTTTTAGTGAGACTACTTGTTGCTCCTACGAGACTCTGACGAAAACATCAATATATAGGATAAAAGTTTTAATACCAAATAAAAAGATGCAATTATTCCTGGTAGCGTTGTAAAAAAATTACATTTGACCGCTGCGATTTGCACACTTTAAACAGGAATCATTTATTAAAAAGAAATTTATTTAACACCATAAATTTTACAAACTAGCTTCATATTTACAAAATTTACGAAGTTTTTCGAGTCATTCATTCAATTATTATAGAAAAATATAGCAAAAATTATTTCACATTAACTAGAATATCATTTCTATACAATTTATATTATGTATAATAAATAACATATATCTGTATATGTTCGTATTTATACAAGACTATTTCCTCGCGGAAACAGCTGCAAGCTGCTGTGCAGTGCACCGGTCGTTCTATGCGCCCTCTTTCTTGTACAATGTGTATATACATATATATATATCGATGATACACAACTACTTGCATAACTCAAGCTACGCGAACACGATATATATTTGTAGTTTGTACATTGTGAATGACGAGAGAGTAGAAAAGAGTGAAAGAGGTCCCGGAGACACGAGTTCAAGATACGTTGCTTCTCTATTCTGGCCCAGAGACTCTATCTTGGCACTCTGTGTGTAGCACGTGCTGCTTTTACCCAGACTTTGAGGTATGTACACACGAGAAAACTTAGTACTTTTCTTTATAGGGGAATTCATATCTACCGATGAAAAAAATATTTCGTTACAAAAAAATGATGTATAAGTATTAATAAAAAAAATAAATAAGAAGAAACTTGATCGAAACATGACAATTCTTTAGTTGGAGTTCACATTTTTTTACTTGATAAATATATATATCATAGCCTGAATCCTGAAAAAAGACATTCCAGTAAGAGTGTTAAAAATAAATATTTCGTTATAACACTACACGAAGCAAATTCCAATGTCATGAAGAATTCGTGTCCGTCTATTTTTATTGAGCTGATTATCGGGACAGAAAATACATTTTTATGGTTTTTATGATGGATTAGTTATTTAATTGTAAAAAATATTTGTTAAAATAATAAAAAAATATTTGTAAAAATATTTTAATCGTGGATCGATAATTTCAAACAATTTTTAATCATTTGAATCATGTATATGAACGAATTTAGTCGTGTATCGATAATTGAAAATGTGTACTGACAATTTTATTCATGTATAGTCGATTTTGAACACGTCTGAATATTTTTAACCGTGACTTTACAATTTTAATCCTGTAACGATAGTCTTAATGAGCACTGAGTGATAATTTTATTTTTTTCTTTCGCATTCTTTTTTTTTTGCTATTAGCAATTTTGTTACAGCCTGTACTCTAGTGTAACTGTGGTATATACATAAGCTGCTATATAAGGGAGTATGTTTATCATGTCGTAGAGCAGAGTCTCGAGAGTGCACACGTGTATACGATACATACTGTAGTGGTAGACACTCGTATAGTACTAATACCTGGCACGCTTCCACCTTGCGCGGATAATAGTAGTAGTAGTAGTCATAGTTTTCGTAGTGGTATTAGTAGAGCTTGCAGGCTTCCACGGATCGAGCGCTTGTCCGACGAGTGTCTGCTCTCCGAGCTCCGTTACTACTTGTTGCACGCTAGAGAACCCGTGGCTGCCTAGACTTTTTCTCTTCTCCGACTCTCTATCTCTTTTCTTTTTTCTCCAGATTAAATGTTGCTAGAATAAATATTGTTGATTCGAGTTTTTTCATTTGTTATTAATAATATTATGAGAATCATTATTTACTTCAATGTATCGCTTTCACGGAGGCTTAAATTTTTGTTTCTTTATCAAGTTCAATTTTTTCTCCGTACAACAATTGTTTATTTATTGTTGTTTTTCTGCGTGAAATATACAAGGTAAAAAATATTTGAATCATTAATAAAACACCAAAATATAGGAGTATTTATTTATTGTGATAAAAAATGCATTCTGTAAAAAGCTGCATCACGTAAAAGAAAAAAAGAAAAAAAAAAACACGAGTCTCGCTGAACGCATTTCGGCCGAGCCCCTCGATAGCCTCATGCCCTTGATATCCATGAATAATTGCATTGAACTCCATGGTCGAAACCGCGACTCATTACAGTTCCATATTTTTATAAAACCATAAATTCACATACGTGCAATTGAGACGGTGGGTAATTTATTTCATGCATATTGAATACCCCCGATCTTTTGAGGGTCCCTCGAATTTTCGGTGCGTTCAATTGTACGATAAAAAATATATAAAAAAAAAAAAAAACAATATATTGCCCACATATACATCGAAACGTGTTCGAAGTATAAAACGAGTAAGGAAAGGGAGAGACCGCGTGTTCACCACATATTGCACACAGTGCGAGGAGACTCATATTCAAAGTGCCTTCCCTCTTGCCCCTTCGATTCATGGGGCTACTCTTCCCCCGCCCCCCTTTTCTCTTTACCGTCCTCCTGTCTCCCTCCGCCCTGTCGGTTCACAAACTCTGTGCACTCTCCCTCTATATGTGGAACACACACTCTGTGTGAACGCTCTGCTCCGATGGGTCACTCTCGCTCTCGCACAAACCGAGAGGGAAATTTGGCAGCTGCTTCAAACTGCCGAGAGGCCAAACCGATATGCAAGCGAAAGTGCAAGTCCCTGTGAGCAACGGCTCCTCCTCTATGGCCCGTTTCGATCTCTCACTCTTACTTTATATGTATATACATGTTGTATATTTATATATACATATATATTATGCACCCGAGAATTTTCGTATCGGTAATTTAACCTTTACTATATATATATATATACTTCGATTGCACGTATACATATAGCGGGAGTACAATATAGATTCAAAATTAGCGACAGTTTTATGACTATTCATATATATATAATAATTTTGTGTGAATTTTGCAAATTTTGAAATGTTCTGCAATAAAAAGAAACTTCATCTACGGTACTTAAGCATCGAATATCAGTTGCTTGATCCCTTAGTTGCTTTAAATAATAATATATCTATTGGCTGTCCTACGAATCATTAAGGGGCCAGTCCACTTTGAAAATTTCAAAAAATCGATTTTTTTTTACTGTTTTCGAAAGTACATACATTCAGAAATATTGTGTCAAAATTTTATAAAAATCCGAGCACTCTAAGTATTTTTTTTTTTTACCTGAACGTCAAGATTCATTTCGTCTACCTGAGCGTATAAACTTCAAACTCGTTTTTCTCGAAACAACGTTTTCAAAATTTAGCTCCATTGTATCTCTAAAACTAATAAAACGATTCTCTTGAAATTTGAACCACATATTGTAAACATGATTCGTAACAAGATGACCCTTGATGGTTTTAAAATTTTGATTTTTACTTTTTTTTTTGTGAAAAACTACGAAAAAAACGCGTTTTTTTTTACTTTTTTCGTTTTTCATCTGCCATTTTTTTATTTTTTGATAAAACTTTATATTCGAGGGTCATTTTGTAACTGGTGTCATACTGAATCTAATGGATTTTGATTTTTTTGTTTCGGACAAGCCGTTGCCGAGTTGTGATGGAGCTACTCAGCCCACCTATTTTTGAGGCGTTACGTTAAACTATAGTTTTTGTACTTAAAAATGAATAAAAATGAATTAAAATTTTTTTTTGATGTATTTCAAGACTTCATTTATCAAGCCCAAAAACTTTTATATTCATATTTTTTTATAAAATCCTCAAAAAAAATCGCGAAAATAGCCTTTTTTCGTGGCTCCAAAGTGGACTGGCCCCTTGACACGCAGTGAAATGACTATTAAAGTGGTTTCAGTAAACAATGTATAAAAAACCGAACTAACAATAGAGAAGCATTGTTGTTGACGGAAAGTCATTTTGATTATACGAAAAAGTGAATATTTTAGGAAACTAAGTGCGTTTGGACGTTATGTGTTCTCAGATATTATTGGGGCTACTGTTTGGCTTTATTCACGAAAAGAAGCTCTTTATGTAAAAAAAAAGGTGGCTCTAGAAACTTCTTTTTTGTTAAAATAAAATAGTAATTCGTTTTTTCGATCACTTCTGCGTGATAGTTCTCATTTTCGAATATTTTTGTCCCTTTATTTTAAGTGATAGCTCCAAAATTTGGTACTGTGGAGTTATCACAGTTGGGTTTTTTTTTTTTTAATTCATTTTGGTGCATTGGACAATAAATACTTTATTTTCTCAAATTAACTATACCGCATATATTATTACTTATTACTTAAATTAGTCTTATTCAATAGTCACTTATGAGAGGTTTTTTCTAGTACTTATTATCTAATAAATTAATTTTCGTTGGTCTTTCCTCGTGAAATAATAACGGAGACGCTAAAGATATAACTCATAGTTAAATTGACGTTGAAATATTTTAACCTTCTGGAGTGTAGCACCGCGAGAGAGTAACATGAGATCTCCAAGTTCGAGTTTCGGAGTCGGCCTTCCTCCGTCTCAAATTGACACGCACACATGTACGTATACAAATGTACATAGGCATGTATATGCACATATAAATAATGCAAATAAACACACATACAGCTCGTGTGGGATTTACCGGACACCCACGGCCAAATGCATAAATGTAATATTGTTTATCGCGTCTGGAACTCGAGGACGATTGTGAGTTACAAAAAAAATCATGAATTCAATATACCCGCACGATATTACCATATCGAGCCGACATTTTTTACGTATTTCGGTTCGATAAATGAAGAAATTTTAGTTGAAATTGTTTTGAAGCTTACAATTTTGTCAGAGCTTGGAGAGAAAAAACTTCAGCTGATATTTACTTGCAAGGAAATATACACTATCGACGAAAAGGTTCCGGACAAAAGTTCAAAAAAGTTTCGTTACTTTTTTTGATGCCATTTCGCCGGTAGTGAACATAAATAAATTTAATAAACGGCACTTTGAATGGGAGGAATTCAGTTTTATTTTGCTGTTTATTGAAAATTCTCTACAATTTTTTTCACGGCTAGTACGTTTTTTCGAAATTGATCATTTTTCGCCTTTTTTCTTTTCCTCTGCAGTTGGACCGCGATTTCAGAAGACATTTTTTAAATAAGTTTCTTTCACCGGAATCTTAAAGGGGGCAGCTCAAGTTTCAATTTTGTTTTTTAAAAAGTTTTGTGCGATTTTTTTTTCGCAAAGCTATTACAATTTTTGTGAAAAAAGAAATAATTTGGAAAATGCCACGTAACACGAAAACGATTAGGTTAAAAGAAAATCTCAAGAGGATAAAAAGTTGCATCGGATTTTGCTAAGTTCACTACAATTTCATCAGATTTTTTTTCCGAAATTTTTTTTTTGAACTACCTTCGGTCGAAACTCAGATAAATTGATTGCCGTAATTTAAGAAGTATGAAATTTGTGATAAAATGTTGGGAGGGAAAAAAAATTTATTTTTTCTTTTTGGACGCATTGGACATTTTTTAGATTTTTTTCGAAAATTTGTTTCAAACTATTTTTTGTTAAAACTGATAAATCGATTCGTGTAGATGGAGAGCTATGAGGTAAGTGATAAAATATCTAAAGGGAAAACAGTTGTATATTTCAACTAACGAAAATGTCACCCGTATATAGTGTTGCTTTGAATATGTGAAAATTCTTTGGAAAAGTTTGTTAAGATCATTTTCAATTGATCAAAAATAAATTTCGAACAAAAAATCCATAAAAATTCCAAATCGTTCAGAATTGGAAAATACGACTTTTTCTCTCTAAATATTTTATCACAAACCTCAGAGTTCTCCAGATACACGAATCAATTGGTCAGAGTTTTAATCAGAAATAGTTCGAAGAAAAATTTGAAAAAAAATCTAAAAAAAAATCACTGCATTCAAAATGAAAAAATAAAACATTTTTCCCTCTTGACATTTTATCACAAACCCCATATTTCTCAAATTGCGGTAATCAATTTATCCGAGTTTCTACCGAGTGGTTAAAAAAAAAAAAAAATTTCAGAGAAAAATTTGATAAAATTCTAGTGAACTTAGCAAAACTCGATTCAATTTTTTATCCTCTTGAGATTTTCTTTTAATCCTAATAGTTTTCGTGCTACACGGCACTTTCTAAATTTTTTCTGTTTTCACAAAAATCAAAATAGCTTGGTAAAAAAAATCGCACAAAACGTTTAAAAAAATGAAAATGAAGCTTGAGCTGTCCCCTTCATGAAGGCGATTAAATAAACTTATTAAAAAAATTTCTTTTTAAAATGCGGTCCAACTGTGAAGGAAAAGAAAAAAGGCAAAAAACGATTATTTTCAAAATAACGTACTAGTCGTGAAAAAAATCGTAGAAAATTTTCAAAAAAAGCGAAATGAAGCTGAATTCCTCCCTTTCAAAATGCTGTTTATTAAATTTGTTTATGTTCACTGGCGGCGAAATGGTATCAAAAAAAGTTCTGAAACTTTTTCGAACTTTTGTCCGAAATCTTTTCGTCGGTGGTGTATGCATATGTATATTCATATACATGGAAGACAATTCGACAGGCACCGGAAGTTCGTATGACAAAATGAGCGATGGTAGAAGTAAAGTTGTGGTTGAGAAAGAAGAAAAAATGGCCTTATGCTTCATACGTACACGGTACATATCGCATTAGTATTACTAAAAAAAACTATCATATGTAGCATTAAAAATGTCGGTAATTATGCACAAGTGGGGCTCCACCCCAAAATGGCTCCAATTTTTTTTTCCATGTCTGTTATCACTTGGCAATGGTGTAATATGTAATATTATGGTGGCGTATGACCATATTTTGGCATTCCCCCCCGAGCATCTCGCCGATAATTTAATTACAATTAAAACTAAAATTTGTAATATTGTTAATTGAAGTGAGTTTTTATTTTTTGGTCGGTTAAAAAGGTCATGCATCACCATAATATCGCTTCCTATCATGTTTTTTTATTCATAAAGAATGTAAAAAAAAAGAATTCAGCCCGATTGTAGGTGGAGCCCCACTTCTGCATAATTACCAAAATGTCTACCATCAAAAGCCAATTTTGAAAATTTATACACATTGCATTGGTAATAACAAATAATTCATATTTCAACAATTATTCATGATATATAAATAGATAATACGTAATGTACATAGCAAAAGATTTAGTGTCATTTGTATATACATACATATGAAGATAGATATAGAGAATTGAGATATCTCTGTCGTCCTTGCACGCTACGATGCACGTAATCGAGAGCTCGTAAAGTCCACACGTGGTTTAAACGCATAACGCACGTGCGCGCAGAGAATTCTCGTCACCGTAGCCAACTTCTGTTGCATTATCACTGAAAACCGAATTTTGTTGAAATATTGAAATATTTTGTTGGTCGTATTCAACAAAATTATTTCCTCCAGGCAACAAAATTTCAAATGTTACAACAAAACTTCGTTACGCTGAAACGAAACTTTGTTGAAGTGACAAAAATTTCGTTGCCTGGACGAAATAATTTTGTTGAATACGTCCAACAAAATATTTCAATATTTCAACAAAATTCGGTTTTTAGTGTAGACATTATTTTCAATAGGTAATTAGGAAAGTAAAAAATGTAATTATTTAAGATATGGTTCCACGTCTATGGTGTTTTATTGTTTACCAATTTTTTATATATATATATACAAATACGTATAGATATAAATACACGCGGACTCACTTTCATTCTGTCGAATTGTCTTTTTTTTTTCCTTTTATTTCTCTCTCATTCGCTGGCTCACTGAGCCACAGCCTGACCTGGGTTAACTCGAATCGCAGTGCCGAATATAAAGCGGCCGGTTCCACTGACCCCCTTCTCACACCCTCGTCACATCGTTCCGCCTCTCTTCTCACTATACACTGTAGAGGGCGCTATAGACATTCCCGCAAAAACCTCCACCTTTTCTCGTCTCGCCCTATACCCGCGCTACAGATTACGATTCGGCAACGAACCGATTTTTATTTCAATACATGGCATATATTTTTATTTAATCATAATTTAACTATAAATATACGATGTGGTAATGAACGAAACAAAAAACACGGACAGATTTTTCAATATATATCCTATCAGTAAATCGATGATAATAATGCACTGAGAAAAAAAATTTGTTCATCGACCAAAATTCCATTTAGTTGGACAAAAATATGGTGGATTGAACTATTTTTTTTTTTTTGGAATGGCAAACAATTTTGTTTATTTAACAAAAAAAAAATAGTTGAATCCACCATATTCCCGTTCAATTAAATGGGATTTTTGTCTGTGGGGACATCATAAAAGTAATATCGATATTGTTAAGATAATTAATAAACACAATCATGATGAATGTATTTTCGATTCCATTTCTCGTGTAACTTCGTTGCGTATTTACAATATCAAATGGAAGATAATATATCAACGATTTTATGGTGATTGTTATTTAAAAAATAATAATTTTTCAGGCTTTGATGTGTATATGTTAATAATATATTATATATTTATTAATATATCAGAGTTCTGTATATATCTAAGATACATCGCGTATATTTTGTATGCACTGTATATGTATATATATAAGCAAGTGCATTGAACGAACGAAAGTGCAGCACAAGAAACTGGCACAAAAATGAGAGTAAAACGCAAAGTGAGCCAAGGCAGGGCCACGGTCACCCAAAAATACGAGCTTTCTCCCTCTCTTTCTCTTCCTCCTTTCTCTCTCGAGCTCTCTTTCGCCGATCTGTTCCTTTTTTCGTTTTTTTCTCTCGGATGGATACTTTCTCTCACTCTTTTATGACTTTCGTGTTTCTTTCTCTCTTCGTCTCTCTTTTATCTTTCTCATTCGCTTTCCGGCACGGTCTCACTCCATCACCCCCGGCTCGGTGAGTTTCAATGGCTCGACGCAACCGCGGACTCGCTCTCGTCGTATTATACAGGCCACTTCATGGACGATGATCACGAGGCGCTGTTGCGTTGCTCAACCCTGAGCCAGACGTAAATTTTACTAGGGAGCGAAAGAGAGAAAGAGAGAGAGAGAGAGAGAGAGAGAGAGAGAGAGAGAAAGAGAAGCACAGCATGGACGGTTCACAGACTCGACATTATTCCTCCGTCAATTTGTTTCTTTATAACCCAAACGCAGTTATTTCGGAATGTTTCTGCACGATACAGAGAGAGAGAGAAAATAACAAATGACACATGCAAATGCACAGTTGAGCTAACACCAAATCGAAAATGTCTTTCAATGATTTTCATTGTTTCTCGTAATTGAAAAGTCGCTTGTTTCGATACACGAAATGAATTTCGATGAAAATCCCTCTAGGAAAGTTAATTAAACGAAAAAATGATGAAAGTGTGCAGGAAACCCGCTTAAATCTCATTGCGAGTTCCATTGTATGAGAGAGTAGTAAAAAAATGATGGGAAAATAAATTTGTTACGTTTGTTTCGTTAGAACGTAACATAATTTTTTTATCAGTACAATTGCCAAATGTTGGGTGCAGCCTATTACAAAAATCGGTCGGACTTTATATCGCGATCCAAAAACTACTTCCCACGAAATAAATTTGGGCTTGTTGATCAAAGATCTAATTGATAATTAAATAAAAAAAAAGCTTTTTGTTAACATCCAATGATAATTAAATAGGACAAGGCGCATTTTATATCTGAGAAAATTTTCGGTCTTACGAAAAGAATTGTAAGAATGACGGCCATTTTGAGAATAAAAAAAAAAGTTGGACACGGCCATTTTTCATGAGCTAGGCACGCCGGAACGTAGAGTTTTCGACCATTCAACGGGCTAGTAGAAACGGCGAGTATTTAACCGGGCCCCCC
This sequence comes from Rhimphoctona megacephalus, assembly GCA_963989365.1. Taxonomy (NCBI): domain Eukaryota; kingdom Metazoa; phylum Arthropoda; class Insecta; order Hymenoptera; family Ichneumonidae; genus Rhimphoctona; species Rhimphoctona megacephalus. Next base: position 45,897,693 of record OZ022415.1, on the reverse strand, counting down.
ACTTTGTTCAATCCAGCTTCGAGGGCCTTGGCCACAGAAATCGTGTGGCTAGAAAGAGCCGTTTGTACGTTCAACCATTCGACTATTTTTTTCCCTCCCAAATACACGCATACCACGCCCACACCCGTTAACTGAGAGCTCTTTCATATTTTGCCTTCGATTGAAAAATGTCATTACATACTCCAAAATAATTTTACATGTGATATCACATTATTAATCATAGTCAAAATATAATTTGCATCATATTAAAATACTTTACAGTCAATAATTAAGATCGTATTATACTGTGAAAGTGTTGGATTATTTATTTATTAAAAATATTCGTAATTTATATTAATCGCATAATAGATAAATGGATAATTAATTTTTTTAATATTATATGGAATTATGTATTTTTATATATGTTGGCACAATATGTACGCGTGTATTACTTGGGATCACGATTATTTGTCCCACAATTATTAGACTAATTGTTACAAATTTTTATTTAGTAATAATAACAGTCTGACATTTCTTTTAATTTCATATCATTATTATACATTTTCATTTCACGTTTGCTATTTGGTAATGATGACATAGTGTTTTTTCGTTGCTAATTACCACAAATTGAGGACGATTGTTAAAAAAAAAAAAAAAAAAATGTAATTAAAAGAAAATTCACGTGAATTCCGTCGCTGTGAAAATACGAAATTCAGATTAATTTGTAATCGCCTCGGTGCTCCGAATCTCCGGTGAAGATTGCAAATACCAAATGTCAGACTGCCCGACGATGGTATAGTTATTCGCAAGGGGCATTTGAACGGCGCCACAACGGCGAGCGAGCAAGCGAGAAACTCATCTAGTAGAAAGAGAATCGACGCTTGGACGCTCTTCGGTCGCCGATTCGGCAAGTGGAAAAATACAACGTTGCCCAACGCGCTGTTTGCGCGCCTCTCCTGTCCATCCTTTACTGTCGAAATAACATTTCGTGAACGAATTATCCCGTTTCTTTGTTTTTTAAAGAAAAAAAAAGAATTGCCTTATCTCGACTATCTTTATTCTTATCAAATTAGATTCGATTGAATGAATTTTAATTTTTCCTTTCCTGATATTTCCTATACATTTTTATTATGAAATAAAAATAAAATTAATATTGAAGTTGATTCGCTCGTAGTTTCTTCTATGTATTTTCATTTTTAATTATATTTTACTCATTAAATTTGATTAAATTCTAGTCGTAAAGTTTCCTATGAAATAACAATCAAAATATGTTTATCAACAAAATAAAGAAATTATTAGAATATCGTAAAAAAATTTTTTTGTGTTTCAACATCTTATGTACATATTACATACGCATATTCGTATATTATTTGAAGCCTTTGGTAATTACGTGCTCGATGCACTTTTGAAACAAAGCGTACTCTGTCCTCGCTTCTTTGGAGTGCACGCACGCGTCTACGTCACCACGACCTATCCCTATTTCCCGCTGTTTAGGCTCACTGATCCACATACACGCAATACTTGCAAAAAAAACAAAAAATATTTTTGGCAAACCTTCTTTGAAAAGCCCGAGTCTCAAATTCATATAAATATATAGCAAATTTGTTCAATAATTTCAATTAATTCCAAAAATATTGTTTCCAATTATGAAAAAAACGATACAAATTAAAAATCATAATTTAATACTCATGAAAAATGCATTTTAGTCTAGACGAATATTTTTTATGCAATTGAATTTGAGCAAAGTTTTATTGGCATCTCATTAGCCATATACGCTAAGGCGAAGAACGTTTTTTCCCTTTTTCTGCATACATTTCTGTTTTTTTTTTTTTTTTTTTTTTTTTTTTTCATGTTACTCGGAATCCGTGCGAGTTGAATATTGTAACGATCGCAATTAAACATTATACGCACCACATGCGCACAAATGTGCACCCACGGGGGCTCGAGCGCAAAAATGCATTAATGCATCTCGAAGAAACCGTATAATTTTTTTTCTTTCCCCCTCATGCTCGAGGCTGTAATAGCACCAACTTATTACGTGCGTACGGAAAATACGCTCAAAACTCGCAATGCACAAACATATACACATGCATCCACATATCTCACATGTACTTCTTACATGTTCAGGTACACACCTAGACTCCTTACATGAGCGTCATGAGCGTTGAGGTCAAGAGACCGGGGGTTGAATGAACGAGTTCAAAATTCAGTTGGAAAAAAATCGAGTCACGTTTTTTCTAATTTTTCTCAAATTTCCTCATTTCTATTTATAATTTTCACTCATATTTCGGGGATTGTTTAAATTTTTTGTCTTATACGGAACTTTGATTCGCATTGCTTTCGACTCGTGGTTGCAAATAGCGTGTAGCCCTTCTCGTCAAATTAATAAAGAATTTTCCAAACTTAATGATTCTTTACTTTACATGTGTATAAAAATGGAAAAAAAAATTGTACGGGATCTTGAACGAATTAGGATGTACTTGGGCCCATCGAATGAAAACGACGGGCTCGTACTACGACAAAGTTGGGCAAAAAAATTAATAAAAATAAAATAAAAGAAAAATATTAATAGACACTAACTCACCAGCCATTTTTTTTTCGTCACGATCTTATGGAAGAAAACTTTCCACTCAGCTGTCAAAGAAGATTAGCACGATACGTAAATATACACGTTGCACAAATTATTTCATAAAACATTTATATACACACGTGTACATATGTACATATAAATATATATATGCATATACATACACATATATTTATATATAAATAGTAAATCCAAGTTTGTAGACGGTTGATCTTGCACTACGGGGGCACTTCACTCTCGGTTGTGAACTCGTTTCGTCGCTTTGTTTCCCATACATATATGTTTATACTAATATATAGACATATTCATAAATACATATATGAATGTATGTATGTATATTCACTCAGAGACGTATATACATATGTATATATAGTACAAGTACATAACGCCATATCCTTAAAGTTGACGTAAAAAAACGTATGGGGAATAAAGAGAAATACACACAATCGCGCACATTCACCAAAATTCGTTTGAAATAAATTTGTCAATTTTTATGCACATATATCTTTTTTCTTTTTCGCTTGTTTCCAACCTTTTTTTTTTTTGTCGGCGAATTAACGCGATAGCCGAGTAACGAGACAACAACGGAAAATAAAACTGCAATAAAGATTTACTTTATTGTTTTGTATTTTGTTTTTGTTTCTTTATTTCCGGTTTTTTCGTAAAAAATTTTCACCAACACGGGGTTAAGAACGGAATCCGACGGTGAGTTTCAAACTCGCTGGAGTTTCGCTGACTCGGTCAACATGTTGTTCCGTACTGGCCGTCTGCACGTTCAGTGCATCCAGATAACGCGCCAGTTGAGTTCTCTCTCTTTCTCTCTCGCTCTCTTGAACGCGCGGACCCTCGATTCACTAACCTACCTCACGCGAGCCGCCGATATACAGGCAGTTGCAAAGAAACCTCACAAAATACACACACTCTAGCACTCACAATTAATAACAATGAATAAAGAACGTTAAGATTTGGTTTTTCTTTTTGACGTGTCTTTTTTTTCCCTACGTTTTCATTCTCGTTTCGAGCTGCCTCTTTGGACAGTACTACTTTGGCGCGCTCACTGTTACTACTGTAACGACGCTCTGTTGCTATCCTTCCCGCTCCCAAACACTCCCTCATCCTCCCAAACTCCCCTCTCTTTTTACTCGCCCCTCCTCCCTCCTCGATTCCCACCCTCCTACGCTTTGCATTATAACACAACACTACTTTATTACCTTCATGTATATATACATATATATATGTATGTATGTGTTATGTATATGCCTATATGTAATTTATATATATTATAAATGATATATGTATATACTCGTGTGTATATACACATAATTGTAACGTGAAGAGAGTTATGAACTATACCACGAATTCAACGACACAACGATATATTTTTATGTGTGTAGACACGAATATGTTGTAGCTTACACGATTTCGAAGGCTCGTATACGTGTGAGTTCCAACGTGCGTGAGAACTTTGTTGCACCCCTCTCAATACAACAAAACTTCTTTGTCAACGAGCCTCGGTACTTTTTCTTGCTTTTTCTTCTTTACATATCACGACAAACTTGGCGCTTTCAAAACATTTTGATTCGAATTTTGTGCTTTACTTTTCAAGTTTATTTGGTACTTTTTATTTATTTTCTGTATGCCTTTTTGTTATATTGATATTTTTTTTTTTTTTTTTCATGTGGGAATCTTTTTAACGGTTTATTTATAGTCCATTTCTTAACTGGCATAAGATACGTGGATGGAAAATGCAAATAATCGTAGGGAAATACCAAATCAGGTGAGGTAAATATTAATTGATTCGTCGATGAAACAATATTCGATGGAGCTTTGAAATTCTACAATGTTGCAGCGAGAAAAATTAAATTATTCGTCGAATTATCTCGACCGGTGGTACGCCGCTGTCAAAACGCAGCTGCGGATTATCTCGAATAGTTCTATATTCATGTACATTTTTTTTTGACGCATAAGAGTCGTACAACATAAATAATCTTGAATGGTCGGTATATTTGGGGAGCTTACAGCAATTTTTGAAAATATTTCAATGATGTTTTTTTTTTTTGGGAATCGATGAAATTATCCGTTTTTCAACTGAATGCTAAAATAAAATAAGAAAGTGATGAAAAATGAAAATTTTTGAATTCTTTCATAAAAGATCGAAATTTGAAAAAGAAGACTGTGTTTTCAGAGATCTTTGGCCGAAATTCGTCAAAGATATTCTAAACAAAATATTAAATATCAACAAAATTTCAGCATTTCGGAACCACAATCACCGCTCGATTTTTTTTTTGGTATTCAGATCCTTTCGAAAATAGCGCTCAATTCATTTATCGATTTTATTTCTGAATTAGTATATGAAATTTGTTAAGTTTTGGAGATCAATATTCACTCATTCTCTCATAAATCCCCGTTTGCGTTTTTTTTTGTCGATTTTTCTGGGGATCTTATGGATCGAACCAATTGAAATATAGGAAAATGGGAACAAACTCAACTTACCTACCTGAATCTTTCAGCTCTTCCCCTCCCACGAGTTACGACTGCTTGGAATGTGGAAAAATTTTGGATTTTCGAATTTTTTAATCGTAGAAATCTTATGAAAAAACCATTTTCAATGAAATCGAAATATTCGGGTGAATCGAACGACACATGTACGTTTCGTCGTTGCATTGTTATTTTGGGTTATTCGTGACAAGTTATAATTTTATAACAAAGGTCAAAAGTCACAGTTTGCTTTTTTTTAATAATAACAAAAAATAAAACAACATAGATATTTAGTTGAATAACATTTGTATTTAAATGTTTATCGTAATTGAACAACAAGCGATCGTTGACGCGATGATTAAGCCTGCCATATATAACATTTCATTGCACAAAATTCGCCTGCTTTATTATCTAAGTAACTATTGCAACAATTCAAAGACGATAAAAATGAAGAAAAAAAAATTGTCGATCGGTGGTGTGGTACGTACGAGAATCGCGGGACGTTTGGGATTATAGGCCGATTAATCGAATTCCGGGGGTGATTGAAAGGATCGAACACTGTTCAAGTGTATACGAATATTATAATTTGAATATACACGTACATATCCATGCAGAAATTGAATATATTTTTAAACGTGTGCATAAACGATCGTCGTCGAGTATGACGAGATGAAACTCGTATCTCAGTGGCGTCAATGTCCGGTTGCCCGTGCCGCGACCTTATCGCACTGAGAAAAAAAATTTGTTGAATCAACAAATATCATTTTGTTCGGAGTAATTTTGTTAATTTAACGGAGATATTGTTATGGTTGGACCAATGGTTGTCATGTTGGACCAATCAAATCGGTTTGTTGTACATATTTAATTGCACGAATATGCTTCGATGTCGTCGTTACTAAATAGCATTATAGAAAGAACTAAATCAATGGTTAAGCTAACAAACCTTAAGGGTGAATGACACTCTTTTCAAAATAAAGAGATCAAGCTCATATTTACACAGACGTTGTATCTTAGCATTCCAAATGCCTGTGTAAAATTTGGGATTGATTGTCTGATGCGTTTTAATGTTATTAATTTTTCCATCTTGCATGTGTTCTTATGGAAATTGATATGTTATCGAACATATGCATTCAGAACGTAAATGTAAAATAAAGAGAGAATTCCGAAAAAAATACAGTACATAGGAAAAACATTGAGGAAGCTCAGTGTGAAATTTCAAGATGATTTACTGTACCGTTTTTGAGAAAAAAATTGATAACTACAACGGTCTCGAAGATTTTAAAGTTCAATCTTATAGACGCGGCAACATCGCACTGCGCACTTTATATAGCATACACCTATATAGATATAGCTTTTAGTAATGCGTATTTACTCAAAATAAATATTTTAAAAATAGTTTATAAGAATTTTACACGTATGGAGGCTTTACCAACGGTTACGTTTTGAAAAGATTTACAATTTACCTTTGCATTGTATTTATTGTTCTTTTTTTTGCATTTTATGTATTGTTCTTTTTGCATTTATTTTTTATTTATTTATTATTTATTTTATTTATTTTATTTATTTTATTTATTTATTTATTATTTGTATTGTATGTATTGTTCTTGGACATTTAAAAACTTTAACGAAAATTCCTCACCATTCTAACCTCACTTTTGAACGGACAACGCGAATAGTAAACAAGGGCTATGACTATGGTAGCAGCAGGCCAGCAGAAATTCTCCTCTGGCGCTACGAGTGCTCAGTGTAGCCATCGTACAAAAAAATAATATCAGTGCAGTGCGGTATTGCCGTGTCGTATCGTATATTTTACTCGACATTATTTTTGTGTAATTACCATAAATAGCTCCATTTTTCCATTCAATATAAACATATTTTTATATTGTGCAATATTTTTTTCCATATTCAACCGGCCTTTGTGTTTTGCACACATATTATAAATGAACAAATTTTCTTTTTCACAGTTAGATTGAGTGTACAATCCTTGCCAAAATTTGTTATCACCGATCTCCAATATTGAGAAATACGCAATTAATAATCATTGAACCGGGTCGAAAATCATTGAATCAGTAATACTAACGTCCCAACTACGATTTTTGATAGTAAACAGCCGGTGAAATATTAATTATAGTCATATATACGTGGTTCCTCGAAATCGTATACTTTTTCCTGGGACGGTCAATATCATTCATCCTTAAAAGAAATATCATACTTTCCATGCAACTAAATTTTTGGTTGTCAACTAAATCGTATAGTTCCATGAACTGAATCATTGATTGCGGATACGAAATATTTCAACAAATTAGGTTTAGTTGCGTGAACACGCTTTGACATTGTCGGAACTAATAGAACGTTTTATGCAATCAAACTTTTGATTGTGTGAGCTGGGTCGTATATTTCGATTAACCAAGGTGATCTGTACTTCTTCCAACTAAATATTGGTTGAAGTAACCATGAAAACATTCGAGTAGCTTCTCGATCCGAGCACCGCGTGCCGCAGAGCACCGAGGCTTTTCTGACATACACTCCGGCTTCTGGACGAGCATAAATTGCGAAAGATAAGCAAGATGAGACGTTCCGACCGATTCTGATCCAGAATCAAGTAGCGAATATTGATACCTGCCATGAAAGTCTAATGATTCCCATGGTCAACTAATTTTTCATAATAAATTATGAGAAATTAGTTATTGAACTAATTTTGATTTTTATATTTAAATTAATGAATATATAATGAAATTAATTGAATATATTCAACTAATTTTATATTTTATGTTTAATCATTATATTACCAATGTAATTTTCGTACAATGAAATATATATTTGGATGAACAGCATATTTTTCTGATTTTAATGAAATCTTAATGTTTTGAAATAAACATAATTATGATGCAAAAAAAAAGAATCTATTGATCGAAAAAACTTTTCAATTTCGTCAAAACCAGCTTCGGTTCATCCAAAATAATATTTAGTGAATTCAACAAAATGATTTTTTTCGAAAAAACTATTGAACGTTTTTAAATTAACAAAATATTACGTTCGACGTATTTCACGAAGCTATTTTGTTGGATCAAGCCAATTTCAATTGACTCAACAAAATTCTTTTGCACGAAAGAATAAAAATGTATATAATTTCGGCTATTATGATTACTGGAACTTAAATACTCAAATTCCAAGCAATTCAAAACTAAATCCATGTGAATGGACCAATCGATTTTTTTTATTTAGGTGTAAATTATAAAAAATAAATACAAATATTATATAAATATAATTAATTTCTAATAATTATAAATTTACAACACAAATATATAAACAGCATTTATTTTATAAAGCGTTGTGACAATTAAGAGTCGCAGTAACGACTCGAGGCCAGTATACATTTATAGCTATTCAAAAATAAGCGAGTCGTTACAAGACACTTATACCGGAGACAGCGGCGTTAGCAATTGTTTTCAAAATTCTTTCTTTAATTTTTAATAAATTATTGCATTTTGAAAGATGATTCGCGTGCACGTATTTTTTATTTATTTTTTTCTTTCCATCGTGACTAATACGAACCCTGTAGCTGTAGGCATACTCAAGATATAATTTTTTTCATTTTTCATCTTTTTCGTCATATCCATCATCTAGTGACACTAGTAATATTGGTATAATCTGGTGATATTTGGAAATATCTCGTGGTATATGACAGCTGACCAATATCTTTCTTAAAACAGTCGTGAGGTTATAAAGATAGCGGTAAATTTGAACTTTTGGTTAGAGTGGCGTTTATAAACAGATAGACGAGTAAAGAGTGACTTTTATTATTATAGATAGAAGAGTGATAGTGAAAAAATAAAGTGTAATAATAAACTATTGAACAGTGCCTAAATAAATAATTTTATTTACTAAACCTAGCCCCTACAATTTTTTTTCTGAACGTAAACTCTACAACGAAATCGAAAACGATCCCTTTTCTCTTTTACCATAAAATATTCCTCGAATGCAATAATAAGGTTTACTTAGAGACCATTCTCTTTGTTTTTTTTATAACTAAGAGAATGGTGTATGCTAAACTCGTATTCGGTGAATATTTAATATCTTTGTCGTGAGGTTATAAAGATCGCGGTCAGTTTCAACTTTTGGTTAAAGTGACTTTTATATATATAGATAGAAGAGTGATAGTGCAAAAATAAAGTTTAATTCAATAAACTTTTGAACAGTGTCTAAATAAATTTTTTTTTTATTAACCCTAGCCCCAACAATCCATTTTTCCGAACGTAAACTCTAGAACGGAGTCGAAAACAGTGACTCTTCTCTTTTACCATAAAATGTTCCTCGACTGCAATAAGAAGGTTCATTTAGAAACCATTCTCTTTGTTTTTTTTTATAACTAAAAGAATGGTGTATGATAAACTCGTATTCGATGAATATTTGATATCTTTGAACAGTCGTGAGGTTATAAAGATCGCGATCAGTTTTAACTTTTGGTTAAAGTGACTTTTATATATATAGATAGAAGAGTGATAGTGTAAAAATAAAGTGTAATTCAATAAATAAACTTTTGTACAGTACCTTAATAAATAATTCTTTTTATTAACCCTAGCCCCAATAATCTATTTTTCCGAACGTAAACTCTATAACGGAGTCGAAAACGGTGCCTCTTCTCTTTTACCATAAAATATCCCTTGCATGCAATAATAATGTTTATTTGGAAACCATTCTCTTCGTTTTTTTATATAACTGAGAGAATGGTGTATGATACCACTCCACGTTTGAACTACCCTAGGTTTCAATTATATATGGTTTTAAACCACCCTAGAGTGGTAGAGACCTTAAATACATGAAAATACTATTTGCATTTGCAACCCAAAATGGAATCAAGTGATGCGAAATAATTTTGAGCGAAAAGATATTTGATTTGAGAAAAAAAAAATCATAAGTACTTCACCAATTTTTTTTTTTACCTATTGCTCATGAGATATTATAATTCGTGATCAATAAACGCTACAACAGAAAAACTCGCTTAGTACTTTAGCCAAAATTCTTTTTTCCAATCAAACTTTTGCTCTCGAAATTTTGTACGCATACTTTATTGTTTCAAAATCTCGTTTCGTTATGATTACTTTTATTTAAAAACTTTCAGTGCATTCTGATGCTATTGGAGTATTTCTTCGGCATCATTTTTTATGGGATATTTTACGAACCGTTGATCTGTTGGCACGGATATTTTGGTGTAATATTTTTTGAATTTTTTTTTTACAAAATTAAAAAAAAATCAAGTTTTTACTTATTCGTTGTTCTTTTATACGTCGTATGTTCTCAGAACTACTGTACGTTTTAAGTAATCTAATAATTTTATAAGTATTGACAGTTATTTACGAAGATTGAATTCATTTGACCACTTCTTAGATCAATATTTCACATTGCATTTTTAGTCTGAATATAGTCGCGATACACCAGCTCGAAATTCGTGTATCCATTTTTAGCCAAAATCATTAAAAAATCGCTTGAGCGACCTTCAAAATTTTTATTCAGGATCCAATTCTTAAGAAAATCACTTTATGATAAAATATTACCATATTTTGCTGCAATACCGAAAAAAATGTTAATTTTTTTGCATCACTCAGATACGTACGAAATACAGATATGTTTAATTGGGAAACTATGAATTTCATACAAAAAGTCGACAAATCCCCGCAAAAAAACAGCATATATACTTTTAAAAAAAGTTCAACCAAGTACATTTACTCCCCCCAAATAGTTATTCCAGTAAAAAATCTCCTTCTGAACGCGAACACTAACAAAAAGTTATAAAAGAGATTTGCTCCGAAAAAAACCAGCCTTGCAAAAATTCTCTCAAAAAATTATAGGAAAATCCCACAAAAATTTACCAATCAAATCATAATCTCACTAAAGATGCCAATTCAAATCCGACCAAAAATTAAGTCTAAACTTTACAAAAATAAATGAAAACTATAAAAGCATTAATCGTAAAATATATTAAAGCCTAATAACCTCTAGTAAAAAATCTTCCAATTAATTAAAAATACGGATGCACTACAGTACAGTTGTTCTACACAAAAAGAACAAGAATAAAAAATAAAAATGAAAAAAATTCGGATATAAAAAAAATTGAAAAGAAAAAAATTAGATTGAAAAAAAAATTTCGGCCGAAGTACTTGGAGAATTTTTTTGATTAATTTATACAATGTGCTTAATTTAATTCAATTTGCTTAATTCACTCATGGTTACAAATTTGATAAGTACTTCGGCCGAAACTTTTTTTTCAATCTAATTTTTTTCTTTTCAAATTTTTTTTGTATCCGAATTTTTTTTTTCAAAATTTGATAAGTACTTCGGCCGAAAGTATTCGGTTACAAATTTGATAAGTACTTCGGCCGAAACTTTTTTTTCAATCTAATTTTTTTCTTTTCAAATTTTTTTTGTATCCGAATTTTTTTTTTTCATTTTTATTTTTTATTCTTGTTCTTTTTGTGTAGAACAACTGTACTGTAGCACATCCGTATTTTTAATTAATTGGAAGATTTTTTATTAGAGGTTAATAGGCTTTAATATATATTACTATTAATGCTTTTATATAGTTTTCATTTATTTTTGTAAAGTTTAGACTTAATTTTTGGTCGGATTTCAATTGGCATCTTTAGTGAGATTATGATTCGATTGGTAAATTTTTGTGGGATTCTCCTATAATTTTTTAAGAGAATTTTTGAAAGGTTGGTTTTTTGGGAGAAAATCTCTTTTATAACTTTTTGTTAGTGTTCGCGTTCAGAAGGAGATTTTTTACTGGAATAACTATTTGGGGGAGTAAATGTACTTGTCTGAACTTTTTTTACAGCATATATTCTGTTTTTTGCGGGGCTTATGATTACTTAACTTATTCTAAACATATTTCTTAAACTTTAGGCTGGTTTATCAGCATCTCTTAGTTTTAATAGATTTTTCGATGGAATGTAACAAGAAAATATATCAGGGTTACATTTGTAACTATGTTCTTAGAAAAAAAGGTTAACGTTCGGCTATACAAAGACCACGCTTGAGTTACTTCTATTATTTAAACTATAAGTCTAAATTTTATGTTTATAAATATCATTGATTTTATTATTTTTATTCTTATTATTATTTTTCAAGACACAAATATTCTTATTGCGATTTATCGCTATTTATGAGAAATTTGTGCATTCGCAAGGTATTCGTTTCAGAGTTTTTTTTATTTATTTACATGCACATGCATATATAAATAAATATATATACGTATACATTTGTATATGTATTTATTATGGGCCAATCGGATTGACATCCCACACGCGTTTTATATACCGATTTCTCGCAGTAATGTACAAGCGTTTAACCGTTATACTCACGTTCATGCTCACCCACGCTCTTTAGACTCTCGTCGAGACTCTCATTACGATTTAAGCCGAGATTCTAGCGACTCTTTGCAATCCTATTCATTACGTATCACAGTCGGATCACACATGGCATCGCTACGTTCCGGCTAATTCAAAAAAAAAGTCATAAGAAGAATGAATCAGTAAAAAAAAAAGGAAAAAAGAAGAAATACTTTTTCGTTCGCTTGCGTCGAAAAATTTTGTTTTCTCGCTGAAATTTCTTATCGGGCGAAGCGAAACGGCGGTGATAATAATTAAGTGTTAACGAAATTATACTGATAAGAAATTGCATCAGGAAATTTTTGCGCGTGAATCGTATTTGACTAATTCCTCTCGCAAATATTCGAGACTGCAGTTCATTCTGCTTTTCATTTTATTTTTATTGTAGATTCAATAATTTTTATTTTTATTTTTGCTATTACTTATCGTCTGCCTTTTTTTCTCTTTATTCCACCTCGTGATTTTTTTTTTATCAAAGTTTCAAGACGATCTTAGCGAGCCACGACAAAATCGACCGATAGCGATCCCCTCCCCCGTTCGGTCTCCTTCTCGAGGTAAATGGCCTTCTTTGTTTATCTTCTCGCCGAATATTGCAGTTGCATCTCCCCCCCCCCCTCTCCTCACTTTTTCATTTCTTTTCGCTACTTAAGTCCTCAAATGCAACCTCGTGACAACAGCAAAGTACATGATAAGAGTCTTCAGAGTAAACACGAAGAAGATTTCGTAGCTTTGCCCTCTTTTGAGTATACTGTCTGTGTTCTTATTTTCATTTACATGTACATGAAACTCTTGTCTTCGTAGGAAAACGATTCATCGCAATGACAACATTTTTAGGCCCCATTATCCAGATTTGCATATTTTACTTTCAACGAGTGCCTATGAACATGTTTGTATCTCTTGTTTTTTTGCAGGCTGTGACCCGGCTTTGAAAACAGCCTTGCAGCTGTTTAGCAGCTATAGAAATCAAATTAGTTTGGTGCGTACAATTAATAAATTCGTAGAAACATATTTAAACAATATTTTAATATATAAATTTTATGCGAACGCACTGAACATTAAATTTTCTATTTTCGTCTATACTCTTTTGTTATGATTGTTAAAAATACAATATTCTTTCTCGATTTGTTTACGCATTTTTTTTCGAATCTATACATACGGAGTAAAAATTGTCCATTTTCGCTGACTTTTATTCGTTCAACTTTATATTTCCAATTTACAACTATATTTTGTTTTACAATTTCAATCGATTCCATGTCTCTCCGGATTTTTTTATTCTTTGCATTCCACGAATAGAATATTATGGTAAAACTATAACCGTGCAGAAAGTTTGATCTGCGGACAATTCGAATTTTCTCTCCGCCATTTTTGAACGTTTCTTTTTCAATTTTTTGTTGTAAACTACGAGCAATTTTCTATGCAATCGTCAATACATGTCGATATACATATATATGTTTACGTCCGTAAATGTTTCGATACCGTACACTATTATCCGATATTACCGTTGTACATTCATTCTCTAGAAAACTTTTATTCCTACGCCTTGACGAACTCACGATGTCACACACATTCGATCGTATACCGTACAGATTTGATATGCCTTCGAACCGAGGGTCAACGAACCCCTCGCCCAGATTATCATCATGTATTCTTTATCTTCGAGACTGTTGATTTATCTCGCCAAACTGAGATGCAATTCTTTTTTTTTTTTCATTGTATGTTTAATATAGAATTTAAGATTAAAAAGTATAGATTGTAAGTTTGTCAATTGGAGAGTGAATCACGAGACAAAGTCTTAAGAACGAGGGCACAATTTTTCGATCATTCTAATTCTTTTAATGAATGATTTTTATTTATATTACTCTAATAAAAATTGTAACTTTATTGTAATAAAATTAAGAATTATTGCTATTCATTAATTCTACTATCTTCATTATTCATGTGTATTTTCAATACATTGTTTTTATGACTACATTTATTTATTTTATTTTTATATTTATATTATTCCATCAGATTCGTTACCGAGAGGGTGACTACGAAATAACCATACTGACGGTGATCGAAGTATCATAGCCGGCTGCAGAAATACTCAGGGCAGTACTTACACACGTTAAGCTGCAATGAGAATGTAACCACGGCCATCATCCAGGTTAACGTGTCACGGGTATTGGTTAGGCTCACGAAACGTGATTTTCTTTCTTTCTCTCTCTTCTGTCCATGCATACATGGATACAGATATACATCTATATCTATATAAATACATACCTATATATATATTCAACATTCCCGACAACTACACTGTAACGATACTCGTTAATTATCCCATGGCATCAGCTAAGCTGCTTGAGCCTGCCTAACGCGTGTATTGGATCTCCGCAGCATCTCTCTCGGTCCATCGATGCACCATGGTCCTACTTTATCTTGTTTCTTTTTTTTTTCGCTATATTTTTTCCTCCTTTTTCATCCCACTTCTTTGTCATTCTCTCTTCTTCTCTCTTTCTCCCACTTTCTATCGCTGTCTCAAGTTAACGCCATCCTCGTCTCCATTAATAATAAACCATCGATAATCATCGGCCTCTTTTCTCGAGTTATAGTTAAGCCGATATGCACTTTGTATATAATAGGTTATTTAGTAGACTAGCCGCATGGACCGGGGGACCCTCAATCAATCCTCGATGCAATCTCTTCTCTTCCTCTCATTATTCTTGTACTTTTCTAAAGAAAACTCATGATAAATTTCTTCTCCGCGCGCAAGATTGATCGCTCGTCAGTTGACTAATGTAACGACAAATTATTCACAAATTTCCAAGCTCATTTTTGCGCAAGTGTGTATACGTGCTCGTGTATTTTTCCGAAGTAACGCGATTACGTAAATTCGGATTGACGCAACGTCATCTCGCGACTCATCAACGCATCTATTGGATACTCATTTATCGTTTGTATCGAGGATTCGTTGAGTGCAAAAATTTTTACGAATCGAATTTTGTTATTGCTGAATTTTCGACATAATGGTAAAAATAAGTTGAATATTAAAAGAAGTATATTTTTTTAGGTTCATATCCAAAGAAATGAACAAATGTTCGAATGTTCGAAGAAATGGAAAAATGAAGAAATGAAAAAATTCTCCAAATAGAGTTCGCAAAATACACCCAAACTCAAATATAACTAAAAAAAAAAAATTAGAAAAACTTGAATACTCATGATTTTATCAAAAAAGCTTACAAACGATTCGGCAATCCAATCCCAAAAAATACCAACGAAGTCGAAAAACAACTCGACTATTAATTCTCAAAAAAAGCTTACACGATATATCTCGATCGAAAAGAGATTGAGAAAAAGCAAAAGACATCTTTACTACGAAGTCCTTTTCTATCTTTTTACAGTCTCTCGATATTCAGCATGTAAAATATATTTAAACCCTAATCCAAACCTGAAAAAGACGAAAGACGCTTAACGGGGTCATCCCATGTGACAGTTATTTTTTTTTCGCTTTTTTGGGAATTTTTTTTGATGAACCATTGAAACATAATATCTTTGAATTTTTACTACACATTTATTAACATTTTTACAGTCCCTCAGAGTTTTATCAAACAAAAATAACGAGTTGAATCGACTTTACACCGTTCGGAAGACACTCATGTGTTGGATGACGGCTGCCATGATTCCGGAGGTTTTGCTCATCTGAAATAAAAAAATCAAACGGCATTTTAATTTGTAGACGTGGGACTATCGTTGGAACTACAGTAAAGTAAAAATATCGAAAATTGAATTTTTGGCACGGTTTTGAAAGTCGAAAAAAACAACGAAACTTGGAACTTAACATTTAAAACGGTGCCAAAAACTCAATTTTCGATATTTTTACTTTATTCTAGATCCAGCGATAGCCTCAGGTCTACAAATTAAAATGCCGTTTGATTTTTTATTTTAGATGAGCAGCACCTCCGGAATCATGGCAGCCGTCAATCAACACATGAGTGTCTTCCAAACGGTGTAAGGTTGATTCAGCTCGTTATTTTTGTTTGATAAAATTCTGAGGGACTGTAAAAATGTTAATAAATGTGTGGTAAGAATTCAAAGATAGTGTGTTTTAATGGTTCATAAAAAAAAAATCCCAAAAAAGCGAAAAAAAATAGCTGTCATATGGGATGACCCCGTTAAAAACATTCGGCTACTAATTTTTGAAACAAACCTCGTAAAATAAACCTAAATCTTACGAAAAAGATCAACAAGGATTTGGTTTCTGCTTATGGTCTCGAAAAAAAGCTCGTAAAAAGTACCAATTTGCAACCGGAAGAGGACAAAGGGGGGAGGGCAAGAGGAGGCAAAAGATAGTAGGAGCAAGTTGGTAAAACGCGCGGGATAACCGGAATACAGGTTTTCCGTGGATAGAGCTGTGCTCCGTGACGAAGTTCGCAACGGCGATATTTAGCCGGGGCTGATGCGAGTGCAGCAGCAGCCGCATTGGAACGACCACAACGACACGGTACGACAGTGTACAACACGATGATAAAATAGTAGGGGGTATACCGGTAGAGATGCTAATACCGGCCTTGTGCCACATAGCCAACGTTACTCTTGGCTGCTGGAGACCCCCTCTCCCTTTTTTCCCCTCCTCTTTTTCTCTCTCTATCCTCATATACTCTCCTGTAATTCCTACGTACGAGAACTAACGTACATTGACGTATATATCGCGTAAAACTTGATTCCACAGCGTTACGAATACTGCTTTAATGCTTCGTCTCGATCTAAGTGTGCAGAGTTCATTTTTTTACACTGCCACATCCTGCTTCACACATAGAGAAAAAAAAAACATTGTCCAGACAAATGAGGAAATTTTGAGAGCGATTATTCAGCAAACTCCAATCTCCGGTCGAAACAAATAGAGTTTGAGTAAAAATAATAGTTTCAATAAGTTAGGTAATTTCGAAATCGAGTAGTGATGAATGTACAATTAAAATTGGGTTGGACTATATTTTCAGCTGATAAAATAATTTTATTATTTTGATTTGAATAAACGAAAAATTGTTTGAACCAAAAGGAAATGAATATCACTTCAAAAAAATGGATCATCCAAAATGTATACTTTAATAAAGTATTTATAAAGTTGAAATATATTTATTGGAAAAATTGGCTTTTATTTATAATGTCAAGTAAATCTTTCGAGCCTCAAAAAGTTCGATGCTTGTTATTGCCAATTTTTAACAGTCTAGTAAAAAAAAATATGACCACCCAACCTTAAAAACACATATACCAATAAAAAACCACAAAATGATAGCTCGAACGTGAGTATGACGAGCAAAAGTCCAAGTTTCACATGTCAAGAATCCTCTATGGGTGTGCCCTTATCATAGTGCGCTGGTAAATTATAGTCTGCTACGGTTTATATTACAGTACCGGGACGTATGTAACGAATGGTATAGCAAAACTTGACGACGATCAAACGGTGCAAGAAAGAAGGTTAGGAGATTGGGAAGGCGGGCCAAAAAAAAGCGTAAAGGAGGGGGGAGAGGGGGCTCAGATCGAAGCTAGATGGGTTAGGATATGTTGGGTTTTCTTAAGAGGTGCCCGCGGCCAAACAAACGTTCTGGCACACACGTCGAATCATCGCTTCTATATCGCTTAAATGCGTGAAAAAGTTGCTGTCCTAGAAACTTAATGGCCGGCCAGTCAGTAGCACAAACGGACGTTTCCACGACGAATGAAGTCGCGTGTGAAGTCCAATACACGCGATGCAAGAAGACCATCCATTTTTACATTTATATTTTCAACAACTCAACCTTAAATGAGTTCACTGAAAAAATATTATTGAATGAACAAAAGTTTGAGGTCACGAGGACGCGAATTCATTTTTTGATAAAACAAAACCATTTTCAGTGTTTTTGTATCATATTTTTGTTAACACTTTGTAACTACATTTTCTTGAATCTCACCAAAGCCAAATCTGTCCCAATTCTCACAAAGCCATCTAGATATGATTAATCACAAATTTATTTTACTCAACCAATGTTAGTGTTGTTTACGTAACTGAAAAGACATTCAATTTAATGACAGCAGTGATTGGAACAACCGTATGTTCAATTAAGTAAATATCAATGATTTTATATTCTTGAATGAAGGAGATGTTACGTTAAGCGTATGTCACCGTCATTTGTTCAGTCATACAATTTTTATTGGCTCTACTAAATTCTTTCCTCATTGCGATTTTTAAACAGGTGTCTTAAAAAAACTCCAATCAGATATTGGTGTTTGTCCAATTGGGATCCAAATATTCTGAAACATACGTTGAACATTCCAGAATATGGAGCAAAGCACATTGTCTAGGGAATCCAATGATAATATGTTCAAAAAAAATTGTGAAGAGGGGAATTAAGTTCCGATCGGTTTCACAATTAAAAAATCATTAAATTTTCAATTGTTTTACGTAAAATTTGATGGAGATATTTTTAAGATGTGGTACTTAAAGATGAGAGATAAAAGGTAGTCCCCTAATTAGTGTTCCAAAAAATGTGTATATTTCGGTTCAAAGAATAAAATTTCAAATTGTCAGGAATTTATTAACCATACAAAAAACGGTTATTTAATTTTGTCTTTAGATAATGAAAACGATCCAAAATATGAAATCCTCATCTGAGTCAATAGAATCGAGGTAATTACTCTCAGACATAACATTTCACTCGCTCAACTTGACTGTTCAAAAACGCGGATCAATTTCCGTTGTAGCCATTTTTTGTTTGTCCATGCCACATGATTGTTCCGCTGCTTTGGCCCTTCAGAGTCTCTTCGGGCACGCGGCCATGTTCTCGCCGACGGAACGTGCACTAAAACCTTGAGTTAACTTAGCGAAGTGGCTTTCTAATGATTTCCGAAGTGTGGCAACGTTTCGTGGTACTTGTGAAGTGCCAACGCATATTCTGTCACTTAGCTCTGCAAAAAAACCCTGTAAATATGCATATACATCGTCAAAAACGAATAACAGCAATTACACAGAGTACGTACAACCATATTAATGTATTTTTCGCGAACAAAAGCAAACGTAAAGCAGTTTCGACGTTCTCCCTCGTTTACGCGACTCCGGAATTTTTCAGGGGACTGAGAAAAAGGTGATAGACCAAGGCGATTGAATTTACTTGTCTCCCCTTATTCCTAGTCGCTTTCAAGACACGGAATAAATCTGTTTAAAACCCAATTGATTTGATCTTTTCGTTTGATGATTTGATTTTGATGAATTGATTTTGAAAAAAAAAAAAAAAAAAAACAAACAAAAAAAGCAAAAAATTCGTACCGCTTCGAGATTGGTGGAGAGGCACGGAAGAAAAAACGTGGAGAGGATGAATAGAGTACGAGATGTGTGTACGTATTTGTGTGGTACACTGTAAATTAAGCCCGAGGCACGTCCACAACCTTCGATCGCGGCAGATTTTCATCACCTTCCATTTTTTTCTTTTTTTTCCCATTTTCTTACCTCTGTCTTTCCTCCTCGCATTCGCAAAGTTTGAACACCGAGTGTCTCCCTTCCTCTCCTTAACTATTTATCTCACATTCGTGAACAGCCGAGCAACATTCGTTTCGAGAGCCTCTCGCGCGTTCGATAATTCTACCGTCGATCTCCCCGCGATTTATAAACGATATAAAACGGTTTCGTATATACATATATAAAATATATATTTACTTATATATATATGTATATATACGTATATAAATCGTAGTTACAACGTATAGAGACACACA
Source organism: Rhimphoctona megacephalus (assembly GCA_963989365.1). Lineage (NCBI taxonomy): Eukaryota > Metazoa > Arthropoda > Insecta > Hymenoptera > Ichneumonidae > Rhimphoctona > Rhimphoctona megacephalus. The sequence goes on along the minus strand of OZ022415.1, from coordinate 45,877,536 downwards.
TGCGATTATTATGGATGCCTGAGGATCACGAGGCTGTGCGATCGCTAAGTAATAATCTTTGAGCGTTCTAATGCGACTTGGAACCGGGCGGCCTCCAAGTTGAAATAACTTCCCCCTCCCCCTCTCCACCTCCTCCCTTACTCCTCCTCCCTTTCATGTTCCACGACACCCGGCAGTCTCTCCTCTTTCCCTCCACTCCACCTCTCCCTTAGAGAAGACTTTCAGGATCCAAACGCCATTTACTTTTTCTTTGGCTCCTCTCAATAATTCGTAATCTGCCGATCGAATATGTCGGTATATTCATTACGTTTTCTTTTTTCTGTTTATTTTCCTCTTTCAACATAATTCATATAAAAAAACTCAGAAAGTCAAGTTATTAATTGATATTTTTTCACTAATGTAGAATTATCAAATGACACAAAAAAAAATATTTGAAAAACGAATTTGATAATCAATGTCGAAATTTGTGTATTGAGACTGATTACGATTTCAGAATTACTGAGTCACTAAAAAATCATTGAATGTAATGATAAATACCGCTGTCCAATGCTATTAAATTTGCAATAATGACACGGTAGTAATTAGAATTTATAATGTAGCAATTATTTAGCAATGAATAATAAATCAATGAGAAATAATAAAATAAATATATATTTAGGTATTAGTATAAAAATGTGCAATATCGAAATGCAATTTAATGGAGTCGGTTAAAGTTTTTTCACTATTCTGATAAATAAAGATGCAATGAGAAAAATAAATGGAAGAGAGAGAGAGAGAAAGAGAGAGAAAAATAACTGTAAATAGGGGAAACCTTCGAATGGTTTTGTCGGACGTTGTTGAAACTGTGCGAATACATTGCAAAGCGACCGTCGACGATGCCGTAAGTTTTCTTCCAAGTCTCTCTCTCTCTCTCTCTCTCTCCCTCTCTCTTTCTTTCCCTGTCTCTCTTGATGGGCTCTTTAAAGCGCTCGCACTCTCTAACGCTCTAACGCGAAGTTTCTCGCGACGACGACCCCAAGGACACGGTCCCCGAGACCCAATCGCTATAGTCGTTGCACTTTTGCCGGTTCCCCCCGCGTTCGCAACTGCAATCGCAACCAAACAGTCCTATTACGTGGTACTTTTATTCATTTCAGAAAATTTATTTTCCAGTATAACGGGCCTCTTATATAATCTCTGAAGGTTCTTTCCAATCTTCCTATAAATTGATCAACCCTCTCAAAAAAAAAAAAAAAAATATTTACTATAATAATAATTCTCTGAACAAATTATTTTTCAGCATGAGCATTATTTTCACAATTCCTAGCTTTTCTCCAATGTATCTCTATTGTATTTAACCTTCTGAAAAGAAATGAAATTGCAATACTTACTTTTCCTTATTTTTTCCAATTTGAACCAAATGTTCATTTTTTCTATATTTATTTTCTCGTACAATAATTTAATTGACACTTTCCCGAGTCTCTTCTAGTTAATCTTTAATTTTTCAAATCCTCTAGAAAACACGATGTATCGCGGAATTTACAATTAAATATTTCTAAAAAGTCTTTTTATTTAATTAACGTAATGATACAAAAGAAATTAGCAGTGTCCCAACGGATCGTGCTTATTTAGCCCTTCGATCGCTCTTTATCTTTGAATTATTAAAAAAAAAAAAAAAAACGACCGGAGTAAAAAAGTGTGATTGACGTTTTTATTCGCAAAGAACCGTGAGTGCAAACGAAAGAGAGAAAGAGATAGTGCCAAGTGGGCTTCAGAGACAACCGTTGACAAAATCGATTATTCGTCCAACATCGGAAAAATACCCGGTCTGTTTGCATTCATGCACTATCCATATATGGTTATATATATATACATATCTATATGTATATACGTAAGTATATAGTATAGTGTATATGACATACGCGTATCTTTAGCTTTGTCTTTCTCGTTTTTCGCTCACCTCATTCCTTTCTTCTGTTTTATATTTTGCACGAACGACGACAATGACCCTCCACCCCTTAAACATACACATGCACATGCAAACTCCTACTCCCCATAGAAGGTATTCCCTCGAGATTGGACTGCGCAGCTCTCGTTTCACGCTCTCGCGTTCTTCTATAACTCGTTCTCGTATTTTTCTTTTTTTTTTTTTCGTTTGTTTTTCATTTTTTCAATCTTCACCTTCTTCGTCGTCGTAGTCGTCGTCGTCGTCGTCGTTGTGTCATGATCAACGATTGATATGTAGAGAGAGAAAGAGAGAGAAAGAGAGAGAGAGAGAGAGAGAGAGAGAGAGAGAGAGAGACTCTCGAGTCGCCGAGGCGCGCCATCAGCGCGATATTTGCAAATATCGATTCTGAAAAGCGCCCGAACAATGGGCTTAGTTTTTGTTATCGATAACCCCCTCTCCCCCTTCGTCTCTTTTCACCATTGTCGAGGAAACGCTTCACGTGTGTACCACGATCCATTACAGGCGTCCCCGTCAACGATGTTGTCGCTCGTACCACCGTAATATACCATCACATATGATATACATGATATATATTCGTGCGTATATATATATATATATATATATATATATATATTTGTGTTTATCGGTGCAGAATTCGTCCTCCATGCATTGCACTCCACTTCGATGATTCGACGGACGTTTGTCCAGAGAACTCGTACATCACGTGCCACCTTTGTTCAGTAATACGAACGTCAAAATTTTACAAAAAAAAAATTCAACGCTGCGTTCTGTTTTGTAATTTTACATCGATTCCAGGCTATGCGAATTCCCAACGCTTTTTACATCCAACGATGCGAAACAGTATGTCCGCTTGGAAGGGCTCAAACAATTTTCCTGTTGATATATATTTAGAAAAGAATATTTGAGTGAAAATTCAGGAGATGTCTTCTAAATATCCGAACAACAGAAAAAGAAAAATATTACATGAAAAACTAAACTTGAAGAAATCAAAATAAAAAATACAGGAGTTTAAATATATTCGACGATTTTCACCATGGATTTACTAAGCTCTAACCAAATTCGAACGATTCAAAATGAAAGAAAAAATACCCAAAACATTTCACATGAAGTATATTGTACCGGAATAAATATGAATGGCCTTCCAGGGATTCAGAAGTATCTACGAAAACATAGAAACACAAGTAAAGAGAAGCAAATAAACCGACGTGGGTACACGTCAATGAATTTAAAAAATATTGTACTACAAACAAATTGCAAATGAATCCAAAAACGCCTCAATAAATGCGAGTTAACCCTAAATAAAAAAGAGCCTAATAAATGCATGGAAACAAAGAGGAACAAGGAAAGAGGCAACCTCATCGCAAATACAAACACACGCAGGTACGAGTGTTTATACACGTATAGGTAGACTGAATGTACAGATGACAGAACTGTACGAAGTGAAAGTGCAGTTTTGCAGTACAGAACATCTATACTCTGCGGGCTGGAGAGTCGTAGCATGAGAGAGTGAGAGAGAAAGAGAAGTATGGAATCGTGTAATCGTGGAAAGAGTAAGAGAGAAACAGAGAGAGAGAGAGAGAGAGAGAGAGAGAGAGAGAGAGAGAGAGAGAGAGAGAGAGAGATAGGTTGGAGCTCGGTAGCGGTTTGAATGGTGATGGTGTGTGGTGCACGTTTCGCAGAGAGTGCAGCACACCAGACTCTCTCGGTGGTTATCTCGCTGCACGTTACTCCGCGGCTATCTCGACGAGCCCGTTCACGGGAGCGCGCGCAGGGGCCTCTGACCTTGTCCCAAATACTGGAGCTCGGCTCACTGCTGGCTGGACGGTTCGTTGCTTCGTTGGCTCGCCACTTCTCGCTCATTTTTCTACACTGTACCTTTTATCTTCTCTCTTTCTCCCCTTTTTTTTCTCTCTCTCTCTCTCTTTCTCTCTGGCCCTGTCCTCTCTCTTTCTCTCGCTGTATTATAGTGTCGAAAAAAAGAGAGAAGATAAAGCACCGTAAAGAAGGAATCAAAGACCGCGACAAGCATGCGATTCTCAAGCCTACCGCTCTTTTTCTCTTCTCTCATAGAACCCTCTCTTGCTCCCTCTCCTCATCCTTTTGCTATTCGTTGTCCCTTTCGTCTCTTTGCGACTTTCTACCAAGTTTCGTATACACGTTCGGCATCCAAGTCCCGGGGCCGTGAGAGCTTCCTCGACCAATAAAAACCTCCCATTGTATTCGCCATCTCCGCGATTCAACGCTCTTTTCTGACATTATAAAAAAAAAAAAAAAAAAAGAATAAAATGGATGACAAATTTCTGTCGTTGTGAATTATATTGTGAATTCTTTTACTCTGAAATCTTCTAGTTAAGATTTGGAATTCAAGGAATAAGGGATTTTTTTAATAATTACAATTTTATACTCGCCGGAATTTAATGCGTCCTCCATATCCCCAAGAATGAGACCAGTAATGAAATTTTCTCCCATTCTCTTTCGTTTTATTCCCAGCTCGCGTCTTTCGAGCTTCTCGTAAAAAAATGGCGAAATAAGCATCGACAAAAAAAAACGCGATCAGGGAGGAAGGACTCCTCGTTTTAGCGGAAAAAACCCGGAAGGATCGATGGATTCAATTTTTGTTTTACGAGCTTTAACGCCATCCAGTGCAATTTTAACGGCCTCGCTACCTCCTATTCCCTTTTGTTATATACGATATATATATACACAACTCCTTGCGAAACGACCCTTTCCCTTCGATTTCACGATATTCCGCCATCGTCGAACACTCTGAAATGTTATAGTACCTTGCGCACTATGTACACATAGAAGTATACCTCAATTCTGCGAGAGATCCCTTGTGCCACACACCCGTCAATCTTTACCCGGGCTCGGTTCATTGCAAAATACAGAAAGCGAAAGAGAGAAAGAAAAAAAGAAAGAAAGAAAAACGAAGGGCGCGGCGCCCGGACCTACCCAGGGAGGACAAATGGCACAGGGAAAGCAAAAAGCAAGTACAGTTGAGTTTCGATTACGCCAGGCAACGACGTTCTTAATATCTTCCTGTAATAAAAAAAAAAATGGCACAGAAGCTTACACTGTTGAAAAATTAGGGGTGGATGAAAATAATATGATGAAAACCCCTTTTTTGTATTATCTTTCTTTTATTTAAGAATTTGGGCATACATCAAGAGCCCTAGAATAAATTTACAATCGGCTCAACATAGGCCAAGTATGGCCCAGTGTTGGTCAATGTTGAATCGATTGTAAATTTTTTCTAAGGAGCCACGGTGGCGGCTCGACGCCAAGTATTTAAAAAAAAGCCAGTGCGAGCTCTGCCGCACTCTTATATACTCGAATATGACGGTTTTCGGGCTGTCCTTCTTTTTTCAAACCGCTCCCACAGAGGAACGGCGGGTTGAGTAAAAAATCTAAAAGTAGAGGACCATTTTTGGTATACATGAAATTTGTGAACTCTTGAAACAAGTCCGTTCCGCAGCTCGTCTAGATTACTTAACCCAGCTTCACCAATACCATTTTGCACATAAAAAAATCCTTTACACTTGGACGATTAAACAACGAACTCATAATGAAAATCGTCAAAATCATAGCATCGTAATCGATTTCGAAGCATGAATATTTTCACAAAATAAGGATCATTTTTTAACTGTCGCTTATCTAAATTCTCTCGTCTTTCAATAAATATTGACCGAAACTAATAGTAATTAACAGAAGTAAATATAAACTAATTGTAACCAGTTTTATGTATATTATTATATTAATGGCTCAAAAAGGTTCTACCTCAATGTGTCAATCGGAGGACAGAATTTCGTAGCGATTCCGAAAATAATTGAACGCTTATTTGACTCGAGTGGATCCCGCGGTAGTTGAGATAAAAATATTTTTTCCTTCTTATTTTCGCGAGCTTAAATGCCCTGTAAGGTGTCTTCGGAACAGGTTGGAAGGTCTTGGTTTCTCGTTTCGTGTCGTCTGCTCCTGCGGGAACGTTGGTCGTTCCGAGGAAGAGAGTGGAAGACCGTGAAATAAGTAGGCAGCTCTGTGTATCGTATTTACTGAGCTTATATACAGACCTCGGTGGGACTACTGTGTGACATTACTATGTTGAATGTGTTACACAGACACACACGTATCTAACATTTCCGAGCCCAGTATTAACGCACACAAATACCTGGTTGTATATGTTCATAAATATATAGATGTGTATATGTATGAAGTTGTTGCATTCACAAATGCATCGATGTGTGCACGTGCACCGAGATTGTATTCGTGTCTCGAGTCTCTTTACCGATGAGTACATAGACTGAACGACGACTACAACGACGCCACTGCCGCCGCCGCGGGCAATTAAGAACCGGTGCATTCGTATCGATCTTTGTCTCCTAGAATCGATGTAATTAAATCAGATATTTCAGGCGGTACCATTTAGTGCTCCCGACGAGAAAATTCCGCGAAACGGATAGTCAAGAAATAGAGAAAGAGAGAATAGATGAGGAAAGAGAGAGAGGAAGAAAGAGAATTAGATAGAATTAAAGAGCGAGGGAGAAAGAAATAGTATCTCGCTCTCGCTTATGATACTCTTGAGGTCCATGAAGAGAGCAGAAGAACCTGCCACCCTTTTCATCCCTCTCTCTCTCTCTCACTCTCTCTCTCTCTCTCTCTCTCTCTCTCTCTCTTCTCTTCCTCTTTCGGTTCAGGTTTAAATCTGTGTCTTTCTCTCTTTCTTTCTCTGTGCCTCATTCGTCGTTTTCTGTTTTCAAGCTTTACTTACTTTACGATTGGGTCTCTCAAATTGTCTTTCTCTGTTTTCTTCTCTCGTCTCTTCGATTTATATTTCCCTCGTCGTTTCTTAAATTCTTCTAGCTACTGTCTCGGTTCAACACCTCACATCTCTTTCTTCCTTTCTTTCTCCCTTTGCACACATACATTTAAATCGCGATCCTTATTCATTCATTGTTCACTTTTTATTCCGCGCTCTCTTTCTACGTACCGTCTTTTACCTCCTCTTTTATATTTATTTTTTTTCGCGATATACCGTCCACCAATCAGAACATATCTTACCGCGTCTCTCTCTCTCTCTCTCTCTCTCTCTCTCTCTCTCTCTCTCTCTCTACCTCTTTCTCTCACCATACGCCAACAAGATTTGTGACTGTCGCCTTTTGAATCACGACTTCTAATCTCTTCGCATCTTTTTCTTCTTGGGTATGTACGTCCGTCTCTTTGAGATTCTCTCTCTCTCCCCCCCTCTCTCTCTCTCTCTCTCTCTCTCTCTCTCTTTCTCTCTCTCTCTCTTTCTCTTGCTTTTTTTTTCAAGCATCCATCTATGTTACGTACCATTGACCCTTGACATTTGAATTGCAAATCATTTGTCTTTTCGTTTGTTTGAAGAAATTTTCTTGCACTCTTTGCCTTGTGCCCAATTGTATAAATACCAACGCTCAAACTTATTTTTATGATTATTGTGATTATTATTATACGATTACTATTATAGATGAATGAATTATTATTAATAAAATAAAATAGTAAAATGAATGCTAATACGAACGAGTGTGCTGATACGAAAAAAACCGGTTTCAACATCACGGACAGAGATTGCATGACATTTAACATATTTAAAAAAATTGATGACACATTAACGAAAATAAAAGCTGCACCTTTCTTTACTGCGTGACTAATTTCTTTATTTATCATATAAACTTACCAAAAAAAAAAAAATTCATCAATCTTTCTTCCAACTATGATAATCTTCAAGAACTCTGAAACACTCCAAAGAACTTTGAAAAATCAGTATTTGTGGGATGCAAGAAATCCTATCCTGAAAATGCGCGCAAGCTGAAATTTATTATCGCATAAATTTCGATTATGAATTGACGAAGTAGAATTAATGAAGGACAAAAAGACTAGTAGGCAAAAAGTTGTTTGTCAAAACTCTCGCTAGATGCAGATTTATGTTGATGCCGATATACGAGAAGAAAATGGACGATGAAAATGTGCCATTGGTATACAACAAATAATAATTTATCTGTATATGTCTAAATACATACATAAACACATACGTACATGTACGGAGAGACGATGAGCATAATTATTGGCACATCATTTTGTGTCTGTGTCTCGTTTTTTTTTTTGTCGAATTCATCAGTAACGAAGGAATTTATACGCCAAGGAGATGCCAATTAATTTTCGATTGCCAATCATTGACTTGCGGTACGAACGCTTTGTATTGATTCATAATCATCGAGTGTGCGAGTCAGATTATGTACCCAGTAGTAATGGCACGTCGATACCAAGCCAACTCTATGTCCAGACACTATACATATATAGATATAACTATAGATAAGCGTATGTATGTATTAACGCGCCACGTTGCAATGCGTATGCATCTTCAATACATCGATGATGCGTCTCTAGATATATGAATTTCGCAGTGTGCGGCCAATACAAGATATCGAATCTCGATACTACGAATCGACTCTTATAATCAGTAATCAGGCGCAATATTGCTGGACGAAGAACATTGGAACGTATGTTATTAGCCTCCTAATCAAATCTGCCTACATTATAAGTACCTATTCCTGGGTTCTAATTTCGCCATGATTTTCATTCAATTTAAACATTTTTTTTTGAATTTCCTCGAGTAATGATTCTCAATACATCGAAAACCTAATTATCTCAATTTAATAACCGTAATAAAAATTCTACGAATTTTTTTTTTTTTTCATTGCGGTAATAATAATAATAATAATAATCAATACCATGATTGTCGTTGTTTGTTTGTTTTTTTTTTAATTAGAGTAAATGGTACGAAAATGATAAGAGGAAACAGTGAATAATTTGTGTTCCAAGAAAATTATGTTTCGTTGTCAATAATTTCATTCGAATAATTTTCAAATTGTTTGGAACATTGTACTGGTGCTATTAGTTCTTGGGTTCATGGCGCAATACAAAGATACGCACTAGCTTGAAACTTATTTGCATACGAGTCCCTCTCCGTAATGAATAATAGATCAACGGTCACTTATTAGGCGAGACTCGGTTCGCTCGATCCCTCGAATCTCGCCTCTTGTATTTAGTTTTACATCCATATATATATCCATGTATATAAATGTACATCCATATATATATATAGCTATTTCGTTCATAGCAACGCCTAAGCATCTAATGCAACTGCATCGGTGCAAGGAGGAGCAGGGGGGAAGACAACGACGACCGTCGAACGTTCTAAAATGGCTGCTCCAATGGCGAAGGCCAAGCTCGATCGCCCGGCTACTCTAGTTACTCTTTTTTAATAATGTTTTTTGTTTCTATTTTTATTTTTTTATTTCGTCTTTCATCCGGTCGCCGTTTGGTTACGCTGCTATTGGCTTTGCAGCTTCGACGACCGGTTTAAAAGCCGAGAATAATCGCCACCGCATTCACCACGACACGAGGTACGTGCGAAGAACTTATGTGTTTATAATGCATTTTGACTATATCATCGTCAGATACGTGACTGACCTTTGAAATTTTCGGAAAATAACACTTCTTATAGAATGTTGATTAAAATTGAGTTTGGGATTCAGGCTATTTGCGATTGCTCGTGAAAATAATTGAAAATATGTATTTGTTTTATCGCATCGTTAGCTTGTATTTTGTCGAACGAAATTCAATTTAGTGATTTACGTAATTAGTAAATTAAATAAAATTAGTCGTGTTGCAACCGTAACTCAGCCACCTTATTTTTCTGAGTTTTACTTTTTTATTCGTAAGGTTGTACAAGAGCATTACGAGGATAAAAAAAGAAGAAAAAAAAACGGTGATTGCGTAAAGCTGATCAAAGATTGCTCATTTTGCGTAGCCTTGATAGAGGAAATTAATTGAGCGATTTGTGTTTTAGAATGTAAGCACTGGAAACGCAAAAAAAAAGCGCTCTAGGAACTTTGATCGATCGTATCAGCGAGCTGCTCTTTTTTTTATTGGTCTAGTGATCTCAATGCATGGACAATTTACAGAAAAATTATTGTTAATCCAGAGAGAAATTGATGTTGAGCAGTTTTTTTGGTTTCTCAGTTTATCAATTTATTTATTTTGGCCATAACTCGGAATTTGAAAGGGGAAAATTTTTGCAAAACAAAAGAATTGACGTTGTAATTGGGGAAATAAGCTGTCGAAGGTTTTCCCGACCGATTAAGTTGAATTTCTAGAGAATGAGAAACAGAGTGAAGAGAAAGGACAAAAATTCTGTTATACTCGCAGTTTCGAAAAAATCGCGAGATAATGAGAGGATGACCGGGTTTTTATTTATTTTTGCATTACAACCGTGAGTGTGCGTCTATTGCTGCCCATCAGAGCGAGAGAAAGATTCATTATATACATTAAATAAATATATACTATTGGGTTTTAAACTTAATTCCCTCTGTTTTATGTGAGATGGGGTAACTAGTATTATTTTTATAGAAGTAACACTAAAACTATATTGTGTTGAAGTATTGGATATAACCTGCAATATTCAGTATTAGAGAGTGAATTTACTTGTACACACTATTTTTTTTATAACATCATAATGTCAAGTTCTGAACCAACAAAATAGCATATGCGGGAAGCTTTGCTTTTTGCTTTAATTTAAGAAAAAGTGCTGCTGAAAGTCATCGTTTGCTTCGATAAGCTTATGGTAGGCATGCTCTATCTGAGACAACGTGCAGAGATTGGTTTAGACGATTCAAAAGTGGTGGTTTTGACCTTAAAGACAAAGAACGTCCAGGATAGCCGAAAAAAATTAAATATGAAGAATTGGAGGCCTTACTCAATGAAGTTCGATGTTAGACCCTTAAAGAATTGTCTGATACACTAAACGTTACTGAAATGGCTGTTAGCAAACGTTTACATAATCTTGGACTGATTCAAAAAACGGGAAATTTGTTACCACATCAATTAAACGAGAGACAATAACTCGAAAAGCGAAAAACGATTTGTGAATTGATGCTTGAACGATGCGAAAGGAAATCATTTTTACATCGAATCGTGACTAGCGATGAAAAATGAGTTTACTATGAAAATCCCAAACGAAAAAAAAGCATGAGTAATGCCAGGTGAACCAAACTGAGAAAAAAAATTTGTTCATCGAACTAATTCCATTTTGTTGGACGAAAAATTGGTGGGACCAACAATTTTTTTGTTGAATGACAAAATGATTTAGTTTATTCAACTAAACCATGAAAATTTCTTGTAGATGAATCAACTAAATCACCGGAACCAAATGATTTTGTTCGACCAACTGGTACTATTTATTTCCTTACGCATACTTTTTACTTGCTTTAATAAAATATTTGTTTGAATCTCAATTACCAAATTGACTAAATGGTAATCGTTAGGATGAATAAATGAATTAATTTATTTGGATGATATTTTGTTACATAAACATTAATTTATTTGGCTGCACCAAAATTTTGTTGGTTCGGCCAATAACTTGTTTCAGCATTTACTAATTATTTTGTCTTATCTCAACAATATTTTGAGAGATATCTCATAAATATTTTGGTTAAGAGAAACGAAATTTGTTTCGGTCAACAAAATTTTTTTTCTCAGTGCAGGTCCATCAACGCCAAAATGCAATATTCATGCTTAAAATATGATGCTATGTGTTTAGTGGGATCAAGAAGGTATGATCTACCACGAGTTGCTGAAACCGGGTGAAACGATCACAACTGTTCGCTATAAACAACAATTAATGAAATTAAACCAGGAATTGAGAAAAAAGCTGCCTGAGTACGCCAAACGTTATAACAAACTATTTTTGCTCGATGACAAAATGCTTGGCCACATGTAGCAGAAACCGTAAAAAAGTATATAAAGGATATGAACTGGGAAGTCTTACCTCACTCGTCGTATTCACCGGACATAGCATCGTCTGATTATAATTTGTTTCGAGCGATTGAGAATGATTTGTCATCACAGCATTTCAAGTCTTTTGAAGATATCAAAAAATGGATCGATGAATGGTTCGCCTCAAAAAGCAACGGGAAAAGGTCGTGACTTTTGAAGGACAATACTTCGAATAAAATAGAATGTACCGCAAACTATAAAAATATTTTTTTTTTATTGAAAAACAGCCGGAATTAAGTTTAAAACCCAATAATATATATATACGTCATTGGTCTCTCGTTGTGCGATTAGACGAGCCCGGAATTAGCGCCGACGGGAATGAGCATCAGGTGCATAGTTAATAGTACTCCTCTTCGCAGTTAATATCCACAAACACATATGTGTGTCTATCCATAGTATATCTATATATATTATAAACATATTGAATGGGAACAGTGCTACATAAATCGGTATATAATTAAGTTCGGAATTTGTTCAATAGAAAAATAATCGGATAATCCGAGATATATTTCAAAAATTCGATTAAAATAATTAATGCTCCATTAATTTTTAGGTTCCGGTTGCGGTTGAATTATATTGTGAAAAATTGAATTCAGTAATTACTTATATAAAAAGATAGCTATTTCAGAAATGTAATTTACCAATTTCCGGTCTGCTGAAAGTATATAGAATAAAATTGGAGGAGAAATTCATTGAAAAATTAAAGGAAATAAATACGTATTCGATAATTGAACTGCCATGTCCAATATTTACAAAAAGTATGAACATAGAAAGATATACATATATATTTTTATTTATAAATACTTAAATGTATGTTTATATGTGATGTAAGAGCACACAGAACGAAAATTACGAAATAACAAAGTGCGTTTGGTACGATGTAAAATAATATATTTTTAAATAACTTTGATTGCGAGCGTGTATAATGATTAGTTAGCGCTTAGGTAATACAGATTTTTCCGATTCTCGTCATGGGAACCGGCACACGGCTCTGTGTTCCAAGTTCGAGAACTGCCAAGAGAGAAAAAGAGAGAGCGAAATAAAGATAGAGAAAGAGAGATCAAGCAGGGAATAAGAGAGGGAGAGAGAGAGAGAGAGGGGAGGGAGAGCAAGGAAAAAAAAAATATATATATGAGTAAATAAAACTACCTGGATTCGTGGAGGTCTCTCCGGTCTCCGGAGTTGTGCTCAGGGGGACCGCGAGCTCTGTGACCTCGGCTTCCGCGCCGGCAGGTCGGTGACGTCATGCCCTTCTAAACAGGAGGGGCCCAGACCAACTAAACATGGCCGTGGATTTAGGCGGCCAATGGGCGAGCTCCAACGGGCCCCCCTTTCTACGAGAGAGGCCCCGCGGGTTCTCGCGCGAACGAGATGGCTCCTCTCTCTCTCTCGCTCTCTCACTCTCTCTCTCTCTCTCTCTCTCTCTCTCTCTCTCTCTCTCTCTCTCTCTCTCTTTCCTCTAAGTGTGTTTCATGGCCTCGAAGCCACGAACGCGCGTGGGCTCCCCCCTTCGTACCCTCCGATTAGAATATTTGGATGGCCGCTCCCTCCGTCCGAGCAATCGCGAAATCGATAATAATGTACTTTACTCAAACACCAATTCTTTCACGTCATTTTTTATAAATATGTGCTTGACTTTTTCTTTTTCAATTGTCAATAATAAGGCATTTCATAAAAATAAGGTGAATTTCATGAATTTTTTTTCCATAGACCAAAGTCAATAACTCAAGTTTTTTGACACTTGTTTATTAAGTCTTAAGGTACAGAAAAAAAAAATTTTTAGTAAAAAATAGAGTCATATAAATTGTTTATACGTGCTAGAATGTGACCGTCTGAAAAAAAGGTGGCTAACCGGTCTCCATCGTAGCCCTTTCAAAAATTATCTAAAATCAAAAAACCAATTTTTTTTATTAATTATATAATATTTGCTGGAGCCTGAACCTATAATATCAATAAAAAGTTAAAAATTAAAAAAATGGCGGACATTTGAATTGTCGGTAGCGTTTTTTTCACGTTTTTGTCGCTTTTAAAAGTACTAATAAAAAAAAAAAAAAAACAAATATCACTTGAATTTAGGTTCAGGCTCTAATAAATTTAATCTACTTTAAAATAAAAAAATAAAAAAGTCGATCCATCAAGTAGGTTTTGAGATATTGTGGAAACCGATTTGAAAAACATAATTCTTCAGGAAACGAGTTTAAAGATTAGAGTATATAGAGGCACGCCTCCCAATATTTCACAGTCATAGCATATCTTCCGACATCTGGTAGCTATACTTACAATTGTATGATCATACAAGTGCGAATTTCAAAGAATTTCAACGAATTTCAAAGACGTGCTACCGTGCGAACTCAATTTTCGCGTAAAAAGGTGGGTCCCCTTCTGATGCTATATCTTTTTTATAAAATTGTTTTCGGCCAAACCATTTTGCAAACATATTCTACATATAATAAACTATCAATAAATGCAAAAAAAATCGATTTTTCGAAAAATCTTAATGAAAACGTATCAAGTTTAAGGGAAGGTTCTAATCAAGATCGACATCTTGATTAGAACCTTCCCTCAAACTTGATACGTTTTCATTAAGACTTTTCAATGATAAATTTTATACTGGATCATCGATTAATTGATTTACGCCATTTTTGCTCACATGAAAATTGAAGTAACTGTTTTTAAGTGGTTTAAATAAAAGTAATCTATAAAATGAGTCGTATTGTAAACAAATAAATGACAATACATTTTTTTTGTATTAGTAATCGTTTTACCTCTTTAACAATGGTATTTGAGGAGTTAAAAAATCAGAATAGCATTATTTTGTGTTGTAATTTGTGAATATTACTAACCAAATTTTGTTTTTCGTACATAAAAATATTTACTAAACGTTATCAGTAAACTTCAAGATGCATTTTGACATGAGAAGTAATTCCTATATGGCCTCATGAAAAAAAATTCAGTTTGTGCGAAACAATTAACTTTTTTGCCCCATTTCGTTGCGACCATTTTACTTTCTCTAAGCGCCATCGAAGTTGAAAATGGTGAAACTAAATTTGGCCGACCAATAATAGAGCGACGTGAGGCTTGTGCCCCTTACACATTTCGGAGGAGTTCCCCCACTGCTTCGAACGTCCCGGAACCGATTAGAATATTTGGGTGTTGCTTCACGTTGGACACAGCCTCTCCGAAACCAAAATGGTTTAAGAAGGGGTTTCGAATGACCGTCCTTTAGTTAGTTCTCTGGATTGTAATAAAAATAGGAAATGGTGGACTCGTAAATTTGGAATTATTAAAAAAATGCTCAAAAAAATTGTTCATGACGAATTAAAAGTCGCCTGGTTAATAACCTTTTGTTTATTTTGTTTTTCTTGTTCATAAAATAGTCAACTTTTCTCATTTGATGTTTAGTCGTACTAAATATCTATGTGCATTTATTAATGTACAATATATATATATGAATAATTTTTTTCATTTTTATTTCTATTAAATTCGTGTAATATATTAGTAGGATACACGTTTTCTTTAAGTCCATCAGTCGTCTTCGGGATAAAGGTGAATGTAGCGAAGTCTCGCGTCTCGTGGTGTAATAATCACCGATGCGTTGCAAAATATACACGTTTACGTAATTTTCCCCCTTATTTCTTTATTTACGTAAAAAAAAAAAATTTTCATAGCGTCATTTTCGCTAAAATTCGACGTTTCAAATTTTGGTATTTGTTTTTCTGCAAGTCTTTCAGTTTGATACAAAGCGACAAATTCGACAGCGATAAACATTATTCATGGATATTATGAGGTCATACGAAAAAAAAAACATTATAAATTTAATTCATAAATGCAGGAGCGTAAAAAAAATGTTTCGTATAGTTTTATTTTTTAATACATTCCATTCTATAACATCTCCGAATATTTATCTCAATCCAGCAACCAATTTTTGTTGATTGAAAAATAAACTTCCTACTCGATTTACAAATCGATGTTATCATATGTAATTTCTTCCATTGACACAACTATACACACTTTATTTGATGAATGTTGACCTGGAAAAAAATCAGGACAAACTGCTCGCTGTTTTTAACATTCGAAGTAGGAGATTAGAACTTTTTTTTTTCAAATTTGATTGGTTTGACGTTGAATTACGTATAGAGAGTATTTACGTTAATTTACTTTGGAAGCCTCGCTTGTTTTTAACGATCACACGGTTCTTAATATCCAGGACGATAAAGCTAGCTCGTTAAATTTCGAATCTCTCGATGCTGGTAGTTACGTGAGATGCTAATAATAATAATAATAATTAGTAGCAATAAGATAAGTGTTTACAGGATATCAAGGCACGTAGCAAGTGCTCGAGTCTGTAAAATATGCGGCTGAAATATTTTATTCAACAACACAATATTTATGTATAGATGTATATATGCGAAAAGTTTCGTCTTGATCTTCTTTGGTACTTATCTCATGGTCCCGGGAGTGAGAGGGAAAGAGAGAGGCTGCGCGATCTACGAAACTATCCACGTTTTCCTCCGGCGACCTGCGAGATATCCGAGCGCGAGGCCGACGATCCCCTCGGTCTCGTTTGGAGTCTTCGCTGTACAGAAAAAAGATAGAGAAACAGAGAGATGGAGAGAGTGAGAGAGAAAGATCTCGCGGCATAGACTCCAAGATCGCTCTTGGTGCGTGCACTCCTGGTTTTTGTTGGCACGTTAACCAGTTGCCGACTAACCTAACCTAAACCTCTGTGAGGCTTGTATACAAGTGCGTGGACTTGGTGCATTTCTACCAACTTCTTCGTAAGGCCCTCTGGCGTCCATTACAAAAGCAATTTATCTCTACAATGCAGCATCTCATACTAAAGTATTTAAAAATCCCGAAAAGCTTGATGGCCATCAGGAAAAACTTCGTAAAAGAAAAATGTATAAAAAATCAAAGAAAAATGGGAATTGAAAAAATTATTGGGTTAACAATAACAAGAGGAATTATGGGAGAAAGAGAAGAAATTCAATATGGTAGAAAGTATATCGAAAGTTGGATGATGAGCAGGAAGGAGAAGGGCCGATGCGGAGGGGAGAAAGGGATAGAAAAATGGCGTTTGATTCAGCCATTCTTGTAGGGCATCCGGTGCGTGCGCCTTTCTGGATGCTGCTCAACGTTCTCCTACACATTTGCACGCTCGCAAAAAAAAATATATATGTACATGCGCATGTCAAGAGGCGAGGTGGAATATATGGGTGCAACCCGCGTAACTTTTAGTTTTAAATTATGGGAATTATGCTCTTTTGCCTGGTAACAATCAATATATAAAATTATATATGCAGTGGAGTATATGATCGTATTATAACCAACATAAATTCTTGAGGAGGTTACGAAGAAGCTTCGTGCGACCGTACACGCAGTGGTGATCCGTTTTCTCTTCGAACACTCTTTCCTTCTTCTGCCTCTTCCTTTATTTTACACAGCATCTTTTCCTCCCTCCCCTCCTTCACGTTCATGGACCCAAACCTTCCTTCTCTCTCTCTCTCTCTCTCTCTCTCTCTCTCTCTCTCTCTATTCTTCACTCCTTTCTCTCGCTCTTTCGTTATCTCGGCTCCAGCGAAACATCCGTGGCTCAATCCTCTCCCTTCACCCTTTCTCTCCTCTTCATACTTCTTCACCGTGCTTCAGCAACGTTGATGCAGCGGCACTCGGTGGCCGCGCGCGGTGGTCATGGTTTCAGAGCTCACCGAACCGAGCACCGACCAACCCGGTCATCCCCGACTGGCCAAACTGGTTTTTCGCGGTCATTTCTGATGCTCCGCGTACCACAATTTGATAGATTTCTGCTTTATACCGATCTTTTTCTCTCTCTCTTGCTCTCTTTACCCTCCGGGAATATTCAACCGGAGAAAGAGAAAGATGGCTCTCGCCACATACACAAGAATAATACTTCATGTTTATGAGAGATACATCAACGCGGTCCACTCAGCAACCAACTTTTTTTTTATCAATCACGTGTGCGTGTGTGCGTTTGAGCGTTCTCGATCGACGAACCCGAGCCCCAGAAAACTCGATACTTCAGCAGGTGCATCAATTGACCACACACTTGACTACTTTTCTTCGCGATATTCGATATATCCGAGCTTCATAGAAAAATAGATATTCGACGATAAACTACATGGATACAAGAAAACAAGGTTTTTTTTTGAAAGGGTAGGAAATCCTAATCGAATTCTTAAAGTCTTCGAGAAATCTCTGCTCGAAACGTGAAGAGATTGAGAGATAGGATACAGATAGAGAGAAAATAAAATGTCTGAATTCAATTTTTGTCAGAGTTACATTTTATTAGCTATTACGAAATTACTTGGTGAACCTACTATTTTTTTTGTAAAATCCAAGTATTTCGATTAGAAATGGCGACCGATTTCCATAAAAATAAAGAACAACTTTCAATAGTTTGATGCTGAAACATGAAGCATCCAATAATTATGTTAAAAAACTATCTCCTCATGTTCCGTGTATCAGATTTTTTTTAATTTATTTTCATCGAGAGTAATGAAAATTAATTAAAAAATCATACGTATTTTTCTCAATACCATTTTAAATAATCGTGTCGAATGATTTGTGTAAGAAGTCTAAAAAATCGAAGGCAGTAGTGTATTTTCAAGCACTGTTCATTTCGATTGATCTTTCTTGTTGCACCAAAAAAGCCTCGGGAGGAAAAAATCTCTGTCGTCATTTATTTCGCTCTGGTATCTTGTTTTTTTTTCTCTTCTCTTTCTTCTTGCTCTGACAGACCAAAGGATGAAACCCCAGAGGACAACAAAACCGGGGAAAGGAGGAAGCGGGTCGCGGAGAGAAAAAATTTACATGAAACGCGTTTCTCCTCGCGAGAGTTTCTTCCAACTCCGGGTGCATACATGTGAGTCTGACATAAATTGAAACGTCAGGAGAGAGAAAGAGAGAGAAGAAGGCGATAGAGATAGAGCGGGAAGGGGATGATAGGGGGAGAATTGTGCGTGGAACTTGTGTCCCGGTCGACCAGAAGGACTATCGTTTCGCTCACATGTCATCGAAGCAAACGAAGAAAGAAACAGAGAAATTTAACGTTGAAGTTCATCAGTCATTCCCACGAACATGGAATCATTGCAAGATATCTGCACTCCGAGTTTCATATCTAGTACAAGTATAAATATATATATATATATATATATATATAGATATGTTATATATTCTTTCTTCAGGCTTGACATATACACACTGAGTGTAAAATGACGTCCTCATAAAATTCTACACAGTAAGGGAGGCCAGAGAAGAGTAAAGTGTATATGCGTATAAAGTATGATGCATACACTGGATGTTGTTGCTTCTCTTTCCATCGCTGACTCGATGCACGAACAAGGGACACCATTTCACTTTTTCGCTTTCTTCTCTCTTTCTCCAGTTCGTGGGTGGTTGTATCTATATGTGTAAAAGTGGGGTAGGTCGTGATTGCTCCAGCGATACAAAGGGTGGACACGAAACCCCCTTGGGCACCCTTCCCCATTATGCCCGGCAGTTCCAGCGGTTTTTCTACCCTATGTGGTCCACTGAGATATAGAAAAGAAGATGGGTACAGTGATTTCACGTATATGTTTAAATGCAACCCGCCACATGTACAAAGTGTCTCGAAATTCATGCTAAAAGTTTGCGGGACATGTAGATCGTAACATTCTGAAGAGAAAAGTCTCTAGCCTTTTTTTCTAATATACCACGTTCGTGAGATCCTGACTAGTCAGTGATAGCTAATCAGATGCGCCTGCGGTGAAATCGTAAAGGGGAGAAAGCGCGTTATTCCTACAGTCTTAGCGGATAAGTACCAGCAGTGTTATCGCTCAACGCTTACCACGCCCATTTCTTCTTATCGGCACACCCGATTGGTTGTCTTCTATTTTACAACGTATCTTATCAATGGTGCATTACAGAGAAAAAAAGATAAAAACTTTTCCTCATAAAATTACACAAGCTATATATTATCAACAATTTAGGTCCGAATTTCTCGACTGACTGACCAGCATGTCCGAGTTTAAATATAACATAGTAGTTCATATATTTCTACGTACAATCGGGCAAGTTCTTGTATTCTATACTTTCTATATATAAATAGTATATAAAAAATTCTATCCATCTACGTTATATACGTAACTATTCAGATGGAAGAGTGACTGACACGGAGCGTCCATGTAGACGTTTGATACCCGTATAATACGAGTCACCGTCAAGTAGGGAAGAATGCTAATATAATGAAGGGATGAAAAGGATGCTTTCATCGATGACATGCATGGTAAAACCTCCATCCACGAAGTAAAATGAACCAGAAAATCATAAAATTCTCGAGACAAAAAGTATATCAGCTGTCGGATCTGTTTTTTTAAGGGGATTTGGACATAAGCAAAATTTTGTTCACCCCAATATTTTTCATTGATAGAAACTTTTTTCATATAGAACTTTAAAGCTGAAACAGTGCAGTTTATTCTTCCATATTACATCCTATGATTTATTTATTTTCTTTATTTCATTAATTAGGCTATGTAATGAGGCTAGAATTTTCTAGGAAACGCGTACAAAGTACCCTTGGATTTCGAGAATTACGTACGTCAACTTATGAGAACATGCACACTCATAACTTTAGATATACGCATACGAAAAATGTATGTGTTCATTTATATATGTATTGTATGCTCATGTAATTGGCCTCCATCTCTCTTCAGACAAAACGAGACAAGATTCGTTTGCGAGTATCGCGTTCGTATGTCTCGCTAAGAACTCTCAGATAACAAATTTTTCTTGGGTCTTCATCGTTAAAAAGTATTAAAGATTAAAGTTTGTTGAAAACAAGCTTTATCATTTGGCTATTTACCGCGGCGAGGGATGAAGCAACATTTTTCTTTTGCTCTCTAACAGTCCACGTTTATATCCACATGTGCATGGATGTATATGTATTTTAAAAAACGGTTACAATGTCTAAGAAGATAAAATTATCCTTATCAAAATACGTTATCTCGAATAATGTCGTTTGCACGAAAAAATTTTTAAATTCATGGATATTCGAGATTCACCTGTTTCCTCATATTTTAGCGGTTACTGTCAAAATTCGAAGAATTTGACAACTCATCAACGATTTTTTGCTTAAAGCATTCAAGGAAAATCCCCGCCACATTTAATTGATCGTTATACAACAACAAAAATTGGCTGAAGGGAAATTTACAAGGTGAAAAAAAAGTACTGTGGGGAAATGGCTTTGGCTTCAATTTTTCAGCAGGAATCATTTTTCGAAGAAACACCTGGCCTTGAAATAATATTTTTTCAACGATATCGATTAGTTTATCGTGCAAATTTATTATTTGACTCTTTTTTGTCACTTACCATTTTTCCGAAAGTGCTTTTCGAGCGTGCTTCGAACAATGACAAGTTTTACCTGATAACCAACTTCATATCTTACCTTGAAAGATAATGAAGCTTGACAAGTCTCTCGAGTCACAATATATACTCGAGGTCAATTGTTTGTTTTTGTGGTTCGAAAATTAACTTTATATTACCAAATGAATGAAATTTAGTTGATAATGCATGTCTTGTGGGCTTTTCATTTTTCTTCTCCAGTGTCATTGGATAGGAAGATTTTATATTCGTTAAGAATTGCAGTCTTATCTACTCGCCAATTCTGTGAAATGATTTTTCTACAACTTTCGAGAATTGAATTTCGACAGGATTTATTTTTGAAACTTTTCTTTTTATAAGTAAAACCTTTGAATGAATTTAAAAAATTGCGAATCTTGACGGGTTAGAAGAAATATTCGCTCTCAGTCGATTTTTAAATGATCTAAAGAAAGTATATTTCAGAAAATATTGGGCTGAGCGACATATACATCATCATGTGGCCACGATTGCATCGACGACATCGACGGTCAAAGTTTTCCGACGACCCCGGAATGTCCCCTTTCTGCCCCCCCCCCTGGCCGGGTCAAAGACTCGAGATTATGGCAGTTGGTGCGATGTCCCGTGGAGTTAAATCGGGCATTTTGGTGAAACGAGCTCGAATTTGCGATACGAAAAATGGACTATTATAAGCTGGGTTTTCGAAGAAAAAGTATAAAAAAATGAGAATATCGAAATCGGCAAGAGTTTTAACGAATGTCTAAATTAATGAAAAATCAAGTCGATGTGATTTAAAAAAATGAAAACACATTTGAAAATATCAAATTTATCCAATATTTGGTAAAATCTGTTCTCACCCATTTTTGACCTTCGCGAAAACATTTTTCACATTGGCGATAATTAGAAAATCGTACGATCGTTATCGCGTTCAATCCTCAAAAAACTTGGCGTAAATCGAGCATGTTGTTATCGCAACGAAAAGATAACTACGCCGGACTTTGTGTTATCGCTACTTTTTTGGATTTTTTTTAGAAAATGTCTTATCTTCACAAATAATCCATCAAAGATTAGCAACCGCGAAGCTATGTATTAGATGATCGGGCGAAACCGACAAATTTGCCACATTTCGCGTGCTAAACCGTCCTTGATTCGTGCGCGTAAATGTCACCGATCGCTTGCATTTTTCTCCGACTCTCAAAGATCCTCTCCGAGAGATACGAACGAATATCGATCGAACCGCGTCACTTCGTCCCCGATGATTTTTCTCTCCTATTTTTTTCGTCGCAATCCTTATCAACGACTTTATGCTGGGATGGAGATTTTTTTCTCAAATTAATCGAAATCAAATAATTTTGATGACTGCGCAGTAAAAAATAAAATATACGAGGCAATGCGTATGCAATTTTCGTATCGGAAATTCACAGCTGCATATACTTGCTATAAATGGCGCATAAACATGAAAAAAGAACGTATATTAATTCACTATAATTTTTATTTAAAACTCATTTCGACTTCTTCTGTTTTATAATTCTTCTCATCAACGCTTAATTAAGAATATAATTACTCTGGAATTCTTCAGATATCATCGAAAATCTTTTTTGTTAGTCACAAAATCATCATAAAATTTTCAATTAATTTCATTCGAATAGGTTTTCTCGACTCGAAGTATTTCATAATTCTTCTTTCTTCATTTTGCACGTGGAGCTCGTTTTTTTTGTCATTCAGAACATTCAGCAGAGAGAAAAATAATGAAGGTTTGCACCACGTGTATATGAAAAAAAAAATATACATATTCACGGGACAAATAATTGAAAGTTTTTGAGAGCACCACCTGGAAACGTCATTCACAGAAAGAATGAGATAGATAGAGACGAAAATGTAACGTCATATTAATAATGTGTGTGGGTCGAGTATTTAAAATGTATACATATATGTGTAAACATGTATGTAAGAGTAGTTTTGCGAGAGGAGACAGACGGCATGGTGATAACTCAATAACGCAAACTTCTTGCTTGGCGTGACAGAAAAGAGAGGAAATATTTTCCGGCAGAGCACAGCCGGGCTTGTCATTCAGAAACTCGTACAAATATCTCTCTGCTCACGTTTACAGCACCATTTGTACATTAATTCCTTTTGTTGTACGTTTATCGTTAACTCACGGGAATTTTTATATTTCCACATTGAGAAAAGAGTTTAGTTGAATTTACTAAGGCTTCGTAAAATACGTCGAATGTAGTATTTCGGGCATTCAAAAAATTTTTCAGTTGTACGAACCATTTATTACACTAAAAAAAATGGTAATGGTTGTACGAACTATTTCATACACTAAAAAAAAATATATATTGAACCAACTAAATATATTTTGTTGTCTCGGATTTTATTGAATCAATGCAAGATATTTTTGATCTAATAAAATAAATAATTGGTATAACTGAATATTACATTCGACGTATTTCACGAAGCCATTTAGTTGAGTCAACTAATCTCTTTTCTCAGTGCAGCTAAATTTAATTCGCGCTCTGATTAAAATAAATTTTAAATCGGATTATAGAGAAATAAAATAGCAATTTAGGGTGATCAAAATACCGAGTAACACAAATAATTATATAAATGAAAAAGACAATATATTTGTCTCTAACAAATAAATATCTATATAGAGTTTAATATTATTCTCATCGACCCATTCTCTTTTTTCAGTCCCACCAGCATTAAATGTCCAGAAATAAATTCAGTTTCTAATCAAAGTCTTTCAATTACAAACATTTAATAAACACATGCATCCTCATTTCAATTATCGAGTTAGCCAAAAAAATGAACATGAATAAGAAAAAAAAAATATTTTCGAAGAATAATAAGGGCGAAAAAATCAAAAAATATTTTTTCCGTTGCGAAGTAATAAGTGCGAAAATCGATGAAGAAAAATGAAGAATGTGGAGGCCTTCGTGTAGCCGACTTATCGTCGGGCACATGCTGAGATCGCGAGCAAAGACTCGCAATGGAGCACATGTAGTGCCAGATGGTCCGCAAACGTTTTATTTCATACGTTTGATGTACGGATATAGTGCGAAAAGGAATGAAATTTGTAAGTCTGTCTAAGTATGGGTTGTAAAAATCGTCTGTTGTTATTAAAACAAATGTATGTGCGCATACACGTGCTCTTTATCGACGCTCCAATTTACACGAGAAAGCTTTTCTGAAGCACATTCGTACATAAAACTCATGAATTAATAAAACAACTAAAATTATCGGAATAGCTAAGAATACATGCAGCCTTTTAATTTTATGCGAGTAGTATAAAGTAAAATTCAAACGACTTGACAATTATTCAATTTGAATTATAAAATCAATAAAATTATCGAAGAAAATAGAGCGAAGAGAAATACATGAAATCATTAATGAACCCACTGAAACAACCAAACTTATGACTATAATAAAGGAATCGATTACTTTACAAAAACACAATGAGGCAAACAAAACGAACCTTGATTAATTTTGTTCTTGATCGTCCCCAAAAGAGTTAGAAAAATTGTGAATGACACTCGACTGAACAGGGACAATTGTAATTATATGCGTCGTTTTGTGTTAAGGGAGAACGCCACTGTGGCGGGTCAAAAAATACTATATTTTTTTTGCGTTTTCTTGCAGTATGCATGATCAAAATTACGTAAACAAATTTTTTCCCAAGTCAAAAGTAAGTATCAATATTCAAGTTAACACCTTATTTTGTGTAAAGAAAAAAACAGCGGAAAATTTAAACGCGTTTTCCTCGAAACAACTGTTTTCGACCTTGTCCCAGCGAATACTCGAAGACCAATGAACAGATTTGAATTTTTTTTTCTTCAAATATCCGTTATCGCAGTGACTAAGGTTATACGTGGCCGATTTTTGAAATGTTGATAGTTACTATTTTTTAAGACCGCTTAAACAAAAAAAAGGTCTAAAAATCGAAAAAATAATGAAAAAAAAACTCACATCGCGGCCATTTCGTGAAAAAAATTGCAAAAAAGGCCACGTACAACGATAGCTACATTCATATAGACATTGAAATTTTTTTACTTTTTATTGTCAGATAACTCCTCATCAATATTTTTTCTTTTATCATCACACGGAAGCTCATAACATTGTTAATTTTTAATATTTCTTAATAAAAATTGGTATTGAAATAGTTGAATATATACTCAATAAAGTGTCCTTTACCGGATTCTTAAATAAATATTTACACCTGTGAAAAAAATTCCCAAAAATTGACAAATTTGTGGCCCGTCGCAGTGGCGTTCCCCCTTAATTATTTTGAGTGTCAGTTAGTCGTAAAAAAACAATAAACCATAAAAACACCGCAGTCTTTATAATGCATTCGATTGTCCGCAAGTTATCTCGATCGTAGCCAATAACGTGAAAAATTTTCATAAATTTTCATAAAAATGATCGAATAACGATTGATTAAACGAGGACAATCACAAACGATCCGTCTTATTGTATTAATTATACTTTTACATCCGTTAGCTGCGAAGAAAAAGAGGAAAAAAGAGAATTGAACGAGTTATCATCCAGTCGATTATCCGCGAGTCAGTCGACTATACAACTGTAGTACTACTGTGTATACAGTGTACAAGCAATGGCAGTGACTGTTGGAGCTAATTTTCTCTGTCGTTCTCCGGCGTAGCGTGAATCTCGTTGGCGGGAGAGCCAACTTCTACGCTCTCCTCGTTGTCGGTTGCTTTGGTGAATGGAAACGTGAATGGGTGCACGCGGCCGCGAGTACCGCAGAGACTCTTTTACTTCTCAATATATACATATAAATATGTATATACATTTATACATGTTACGTACAAATTTATATATATATACATATAAATATTCATAAATTTAACTCTGCTGTATATCGGAACAAAAGTAAGAGGCATAGCGATTGTCATTGACGACCGAGAAATCACAATCGCTGAATTAGCAAAAAAAAAGTGTGGCGTTTTTGTTTTCAATAAACTCTTGTTTGAGAATTAACCTCTATATTCTCTGAGGGATTCTTCATCAATAACAATTAACAATCTTATCAAAAGTCTGGAAGTTAATATAAAGATACGCAGCGCGACTTGCCTTCGTCGTTTAAAACTATCTTTTTAATACTTAGCGTCAAGACGCTGTCGCGTCTCTAGATTAATGGGAGAAACCAGTTTAGGAGGTCGACATTTTGGTGTTTTTCGAGAATTTTTTTAACAGAGAAGGAATAATCAGAATTTGTTTAAACTTGGAGAATATTTTATTCATGTTTTGTAGTACACTTTGTAATTTTTTTAAGTCATTTCCGCCGGAAATAGTGGAGTTATAAGCTGCTGTCCATGGACGATCGCCATCCGAGTTTTTTGCTGGTGGGCATTCCTGAAGTCACAATTTTTATCTGTAATCATTACAATTTTCCTTTTACATTAACAACATATTTCCTAAGAATATGAACCTAATTATAATCAAAAAAGTTGAAAATTGCATGTTTTTGAGGTGTTTGAACACAATGTCATGTTTTTATACCATGTTTTTTAACCTTTTTTGCATTAAAAAAACTATTTTTAATAATAATATCATCCCAGAGTTAGGTTCATATAGATTGTAATTGAATAAAGAATATTCACACAAATTTTCAGCACGATTGGTCAATAACTTTTTGAGATAGAATACCCACCAGTTGAAAAAAAGTCGTCCACGGACAGCAGCTTCTAACTCCACTATTTCCGGCGGAAATGACTTGAAAAAATTACAAAATATACTTCAAAATATGAATACAATATCCTCTAAGTTTAAACAAATTCTGACTATTCCTTCCCTGTTAAAAAAAATTCACGAAAAACACCAAAATTTCGGTCTCCTAAACTGGTTTCTCCCGTTAATTAATGCAAAAAATTGATCCAAATTTGAATGATTAAATAAGAATAAAACAATCATAACTTTAACCCTTTTATCAGTGATATAATGCTTGCAAGAATACCTGTTGCTATTGTTTATAATCAACAAAGTAACAAAGTTTTGCCGAACAAAAAAATGACTGAAAAATGAATAAGATGATTTATAAATGAGATTAAAGACTTTGCGGATAGTATAAGAAAAATACTGTTTTTGAGTTTAGCGAATAATGACGTCAAAAAGGGTACGGAGGCGGACTCTCGTCGTACGGGCGGTGAGAGTGGGGGAAGACACGAATAGACAAATAGATTGGATAGATTGGTCGTCCAACTGTGACGCTCGAACAAGAAGAGATCGTGAAAAGAATGAACCTTCGGTCGAATGAAAAGAGAGAGAGAGAGTGAGAGAGAGAAAGATAAATAAGAGAAATAGTTAATAGTCCGAGACGACGAGTGAGAGAAAAGCTAATGTTAAAGAAAAAAATGGAGAAAAAAACGACGGAATTCTTATCCATGTCCTTTTCTCTCAGATCAATTTATTCAGCATCTCATTCTTACTTCGTAAATATCTTGATTTGTATTTGTATCGGGAGGCTGTAGAGTTTTGATCTCTTTCTCATTATATTTTCGTCTCGCTTTTATCATCGAGACATTGCCGAGGTATTTATTCGTGACGTCGCGGTGCATAAACGTCGAAGGGGCTCCCACGATCGGTTCATGGTCTTGACTCTCCTCGTGGGTTTATATTAGACAAAAAGAGAGAAAGAAAATAGCGCCGATCGGCCGGACAGTTTGGGATCTCTTTGTGCCATTATTAGAATATTGTGCCTCCAGTATTGACTTCGTCCTCATATGCAAGAAACCATATAGTTCTTCACACAAGGGATGGTACGAATTTTTTCATTATATTGAGTCGTAATTTTGATGAAAATTAAATGAAATTCCTCGTTTATCAAATGAACTTTTTTCGGACTGATTGGCAACTTTTTATGTTCAGTAAAATATTTCGACCATAAATCTAATCATTGAGCAGTACAAGTAAAATTTTACAGGACAACTCATTATTTTATATTATTAGAAAATGTAAAAGAGAAAATGTTGTATTTTTAATTAACACTGTCATATGTCGTAGGTCTTAAAAATTTTCACCGAATGTCGCATAAATTTGACAATGCTACACAGCTAAAATTCCTGCGCTATTATTTCTGTGACAAATGTAAATATTTCATATTGTACTTGAATTTTTAGATATTTTCAACTAATCGGAACTCTGTTATTGGTAATAAATAATTTTCCCACTTGTCCCGACGTGGCAGTGCGTAGAGGTGTTTTTTTACCATAAAATTAATCATAAACTTCACTTTCTTCTTCCGTTTATATGAGTATGACGTTTATAGCATGTACACGGAGAGACTCTTATTCAAAAACGGACTATATCGGCATAATGGGTAGTTTTATTATGTTTATTGTAAAATGACCGGGTAATTTACTGTGTTTATTGTCAAATTCAACCAAATTATATCACTTCTTCACATTTTTTACATCGATTACTCCCATTACGCCGATATAGTCCGACGCTACAATAAAAATATAGTAATTTTTCGAATAAAAGTCTCTCCGTGTACTTGTAACAGCTTTAGTGAAAACAAGAAAAATCATTTAGGAAATGGATTATAAGTTTCGTCAAACACACTCTTATATTTTGTGATACGTTTTTTTTTTAACGTAAATGCATACTCGCTGCACCAGGAGTATGTGATGCAGGCTGCATATTCAGCTAACACAC
The DNA here is from genome assembly GCA_963989365.1 of Rhimphoctona megacephalus. NCBI lineage: Eukaryota > Metazoa > Arthropoda > Insecta > Hymenoptera > Ichneumonidae > Rhimphoctona > Rhimphoctona megacephalus. The sequence goes on along the minus strand of OZ022415.1, from coordinate 45,848,681 downwards.
ATACTCGGATCCCGACGTTCCAAGAGCGCGGAGATCCCAGCTCCAGCAGCTGGCCTTGCCGCGTGAAAGGCATACGGAAACCAGGCCCGTCCATCTTGTTACGTAAAAGCTCCGAGTTTTCATGAGATCTGTGTCCAAACTAACTACCACTAGCAGTCAAATACGCGCGATAGAAAATGGGAGAAAGAGAGTAACAAAAAAACAGAAATAAACGCCGAAAGATCGTCACGTGTAATTTCTTTAAAACAAATACCATCCATATTTTGTTAGCTATAAAATCTTTAAATCCAATTATATCTCCAAGCATTCGCAATGTTTGAATAATAATGTCGAGATAAAATATGGGATTCGCGATACAACAAATATGAGAATATTTGTTCTCGATATTTTTTGTGTCTTCGTGATTATTGATTTGAATTACAAAAGCATTTATAAAATTGGAATCGATATGGTGAGATATTTTTTAGCGAAGTTGTGAGGTTTAATTATAATAGATAATAAGATTTTGAGATTTCTTTTAATAAAGTTCTGAGGACGAGTTTCAATTGAATACAGAAACGAATAAAAACGTATCTATTTTTCATCATTTAATGAAGATTTTTACATAAATATTTATAAATAGTTCGTCGTATACATTTTCGGTCGTGCCATTTCATCCACAAAACCAAACGTTATTAATGTTAAAAATAATAACAGAAAATATCTAAAAAGTGGTAACATGAAATAAAAAATATATTTACAAAATATCTACACATATGTATTGATTGAAAAAAACACATAAGATAAAGATAGTGAATCGGCACAAGAAATTATAAATAAAAATCCAATTAAATAATATTGATGAGGATAAGGGTGATTGATTTTTTTCAATTTTTTATAACACTCTTTATAAAAACGTCGAAAAATGGTGATCGTTTCGAGTCGTCGGTAATATATAATTTAACATTACGACGATATATTCGCGATACGAAGCGGAGAAATAGATTGGCACAAAGAGGGTTTCAACGCGGGTTGGCAAAAGTTAATTTTGCTTGCTGAGGTGCAACAGTCTCTTGCGAAAATTGCAGTTGGTATGGCCTGAAAAAATAAAGGCCCCTCGTGAGCGATAGCCGTGTGTATGGTGTCTTGATGATAAATGTGTGAGGTGCATAGACACACGCAACTACCTATGTGTGCTATGTATATATATATATATATATATATATATATATATATATATATATATATATATATATATTATCATGTTTGCACTGAGGCGATAAGCGATGCGCAAAAATGAGGTTGAAATTGCAAAACTTTGGTACGAGGCAGACCGAGCCATTTTGATAAAGTTCGACGAACAATAAGTCCGAGAAAAGGAGAGAATAAGTGTGTGTGGGTGAAAGAGAGCAACGTCGAAGAACATGATTCAACATTGTACAGAGTCTTATCGCATTTGCACAAATATTTTATCGAATCTGCGAAATTTAGTTGAGCAAGAAAAAAATAATAAAAAAAAAATACAACCGCTATATTTAGTGGGAGGGAAAACCTTGCAGGCTAAATCTTTCGATGTTGAGGAAACTTGAAGACAGTCACCGTAAACGAGATATTAGGATATCTAAATGGATCGTCCGCCAGTGATCCAAGTATATCGATTCTTCGAGATAAAGGGTGACGGAGGATAATATAAATAAAAAATGTGTGTCAAATAGAGAGAGAAAAACAAAGAAATTGTGGACAAGAAAATAAACAAGAGCGAGCAAATTTTATCGGACGATCGAAATAAATCAGATGAGAAAGAGAGGCAGAGAGAGAGAGAGAGAGAGAGAGAGAGAGAGAGAGAGAGAGAGAGAGAGAGAGAGCAAAAAAAGAGAGGCCTTGCATTCTCGCTGCAACCAAGTTTCAGCACAGTGGGGAGACAGTCGAGGTCTCTTAATGCGATCTAAGAGGGGCTTATAAACCTGTAGTATCCGGGCACCGATTGATAATGTCACTATCATCAACTCCTTCAAACAATAACTCGTTCCTTTTTTGTTCATTTACACTTCTTCTTCAACCACCATATTTTTTGTTTATCCACACTTTCGCAAAATTGTAAAACTCAAAATAATTTCACGTAGTAAAATGTTACTTTCGAAGGGCTTTAAAGATGACGGGATGTTTAGAAGGAATTTTTACGAATATTAAATTCCTATCTTTTTACTATCATCGCTAATCGCCAATCAAAATTTTTAATGATAATAAATGCACGAATTAAGGAATACAATACAATAATTCTCTGACTTTTCGGATCTTTAACTGCTAAAATTTGTTGAATTTTTATTTTTATTATCATTTTAGTTCAATCAAAGAACATTATTATTATTGATAGTTGACAATATATTATTTATATAGATGAAATGAATCTTAAAAATGGAAATATAATAATTTATCGCAATCAAAAAATAAACAAAATATATATTTTTTTTAATTTACCAATTTTAAATTATTATCGTTGTTTTCTAAGAACAATTTCGATGATTACTTTTTAAAATATTATTTTCTGGATAAGTCATCTTATGTAAAATAGTAATTTCCCTTGACCGTATTTTCTCATCTGTTACGGAATTAGAAATGAAGAAAATTTGTGAGCATTAAAAATAGAGTCGGGAAGAAGGGCATTTGATTTTATTCAACGGGGTCTCTTTCGTTGATTGATTGAGATCGGCTGAGTCTCTTTATACATACATATATATATATATATGCGTGTAAATATATATACATATATAATATAAGTATATACACATATTATGTTGCATGCTGTCGCGAAGCTGCTATACTTGTGCTTTCATTGAGGGTGCCCAACGACGGTGCAATGACCGCTACTGCATATACTGCACTCTTTTCTCTTTCTCTTTTTCTCCTCTTTCTCTCTCTTTCACTCTTTCTCTCTCTCTCTCCGTTGATTCGACGAGTGGGACCCGACGATGACGCACGACTAACCGTCCTCGAAACAACAAAAATTTATTTAACAAACAGAGAAGAAGAGAGAGAGAAAGAAATTGTATTGCACCGAGTAGCCCGTCCATTCGTCGGTCATATCGCCTCGTGCACCGAGAGTTTATTCAGATGAAATTTCAATTATTTATCCAACGTCAGCAATAATAATATTATATAAAATAACGAGAAGCTCAACAAAACATATTTCCCTTGAAAAATTGTACTTATTTATTTCCCTATTCTTTACCATTCTAATTAAACACGAATCAAACTTCCGCAATATATTCAGTGAGCATTTGATTACGATTTAATTTGAATTATCTTCATCGATCAATATTCAAAAAATTTCGATTGCGTGTGATATATATGGATAGAATTTAGGATATTTTTTTAGTAATTGAACTTATATTAAACATTAGTTTAATAATTATAATGTTTTAAACATTACTGATTATTTATTTTGGCATTAAAATATGTGGGAACCATTTTAAATGTATATATTCAGTAATTAAACCTATATATTTCATGTTGATTCAATTGATATGAAATCAAATATATATCAACAATTTTTCTTCCGATAAAAAAATACGCTAACAATTTTTTAAATAAAATTCAAAATTCGCTTACAATTGTTTATTATTTCTTTGACTAAATACTTATTTTTTTTGCATCCATACAGCTCAGAATAAAAGGCTCGTTTATTTTTCGCTCTTTTTTCCCCATAAGCTCGTATGTTTACATATATGATGCACGAAGTGCAGGTGCATCGGTCTTGTAAATAATTGATACGCGAGTAATTCGGCCCGACCGCGAGTCAATATAATAATCACCTTTGTAGCGTCTATTAAAACGAGAGGAGATAAGACGTACGGATTCGGGGGAATGAGTAATGACTTCGTTTTCGTTAAGAGATGAACGAACTTGAGCGAATGCACTCGCTGGCAATTTCACAGCCCAAAGACAACGTTTCGAATCTCTCAAAAAATTTTAAAACGTATTTATATCTATATAATTATTTTTTGACGTCGTACATTTCATGACAAAAATAAAAATTGGTTATTCTCGCTTACGCACAAGCAGATGTATGCACAGTCTTGCAGAAAAAGAAAACAGAAAAAAGTTTAACGACTTCGAACGAATCGAAGCGGAGATAACACTTTTCCGTTTATCAGTTCATTGAACCTTGTGCCACTTGCACATCAATTTCAGTGACAACATTCTTTTTTTCCTCGTAAATATTTGGTAAAGCGCAATGATGAGTTCGAAATGCATTTAAAAAAAAAAAAAGAAAGACAATAGGATTTTGTCGTATATTATTCATTTATATTACCCGTTTGACTCTCGTATTCAGGGGAATACAAATGAATAAATGGCTCGCAGGCGAAATAGCAGAATATACGACTCAAAATCTATCATGTAATGTATCACAATTTAGAAACAATTTGTCAAAAATTTGAATAACTTTCAACCTTTCAATTTTTAGGAACAGAGAACAACCCTCGTGAGGAACGTAATCGCCGACATTTTTTTCCAAAAAAACGATAACAATTTTGCCTTTTCAACGTAACAAAAAATGATCTGATGTTCGTCAAATATAATACATTTCATAATTCAAAATGAAAAATTAAGTTTCTAGAACGCGTCGAAAAAAATTTCTTCATTCCATTATTGAGATCCAAAATTGTGACTCGGGTCAATTCGACCCATCGTAATGACGAACCATGACTAAAAGAGGCTCATCGTGCAACATTATACACAAAAATCAAATTCATTCATTTATTTGTATAAATACATACATATTGAACGAGTCGCAGTATACAAAAAACCGTATCTTTTGAATTTGCAAAGGGACACAGAGTGTCCGAGGAAAGGCGAATGTTGAGTGGCCATAAAAGGCTGGCAACCTCGAGGAAGGTCGGTTTCATCGACGTCCCCCGAATGCTTGCTTCAACCAAATATATACGCCGCTTTATTTCGATATATGTATATATACGAGGAGGAACCATTACAGCCGGGCCTCGGGAATGACGTGGAGAGATCTCGTGCACGATCACGTCGAGGCCATTCTCCCTTTGGCCCAACCTGAACCAAGGTCGGGGGCGGGCTACTTCGTTGTTTTTCTTCTTTTTTGGATTTTTTTGCTCTCTTTGCTCTTCGTTTCGCGGCTCGGTGCATTTGGCTCTATAAAACGTTATATATATATATATATATATGTATATGTATATGTATAATGAAGAACTCCAGACCTCGTCAGACGTGCACCGACCTCGAAGCGTCCAAGGACCCTCTCCAACTTTTTGCACACCAGCCTCGGTACGAGCCAACTTGTCTCACGTACAGAACTTCCAAAAAGTTACCCGCGGTCTTGTATCTCAACTAAAATTACTCATTTTCTCGTATGCATAGCTGCAAATTTATTAAAATCTTCGGAAAGACTAATACGTACAGTAGAACAAATGGCACGAGAAATAAAAAAACGAACTGTTTCTAAATATTTTATCTGTTTCACTTTTCGTATCTCTTCAAAAAGCTGATGTTTTTTTTTTTTGTTATCTTTCTGTATTTTTCATATTAACTCAATCTTATTAAGTTATAGTGATAGATAATTTTTTTTCTTGAAGCGGAAGTCAATTCCGCTTCATACATACTGATAATATTTGAAATTTTATTTCAAATATTATTAGCATGAATTACAAAATATAAAGAAATAATTTGTTTTAACTAATAATACAGATAATCTACTAGCCGGAGTGTGAAACAAGAAGTTAATATATTCGATCCACGCTTAATCGGGTGTGTTGTTAAACAATAGAAAGAGCCTTCTGGCGTGTTAATAGAAATGAATCCTATCGCAGCGCACGTATTACACACGGTGTGTACGATAATACGATTTGACGTTGGTACTCTCTTTCTCTTGCTAATTCTCTTTCTAGTATCTTTCTCTCGCGGTATCTAAACTTTATTTCGGAAGTCATTGTACCCGTGACGATAAATCCCCGACGGTGTACTACCGAGCTACAAAACGCGCATTGTGTTGAAATATCCTTCCTCCAGTATAATTCTCTCTCTCTCTCTCTCTCTCTCTCTCTCTCTCTCTCTCTCTCTGTTGTTTCGTTGTTAGTACACACGCGAATTGAACGAAAAGAGAATTGAGCAGCCACGAACTCGGGAGCCAGCATCATTTGAGAAGTGCAATAAGGATGCATACACGTTAAACGAGAGCAAGCGCTCATTTTACACGCGTGCGCTAACCGCGTGTCTCGTGGAGTCTGTACGACAATTTTCATACACATGTACTGGGTGTCCCAAATAGAGTGTTCCAAGTTTTTATCATTTAGCATAGACGTTGTTAAAAAAAAGAAATTTTAGACAAAGATCATCTGCTTATAAAAGAAAGACATCAAAGAAATATGGAGTAGGACTTAAGGGGAGAAGACCCTCCAGAACTTTCAATTTTTGCATTTTTTTTTTGCTTTAAAAATTCATTTACAACCTAAAGAATATATTTTCAACGTTTTAAGCTCAATAGAAAGTCTAAAAAGTCCCTAGAAAGTCAGTGAAGTGATGAGCGTCGGAATTACCGAAAGCGGGTAAGCAAACTTTAATCGCGTTTTTTTCTAAACATGTTTTTTCCGCGCTGTCGAATATGACTTAAAAAGTAATTAAGCTATCAACTTGAAATTTTGCACAGATATTCTTTAACGTATTGGCCTTTGGATATACCTAAAAGTTTGTATTAATTATTACTAAAAATATTGTTTTTAACAATTTGTTTATAAAAAAAAGTGTAATTTTTTTCTTTTTGTGTTCAAATTTTCATTTTTTTTTTTTTCGTTAAAAATAGGTACGTTCAAAGCGAAATAACTTATTTTAATGAAAAACTTTTGATTAGTTGATTTCAGTTGACTACAAGGGGCTGGGCATTCCACAGCAGTTTGAGCAGCTGTAGCGCCGCCATTTTGTTTTTTTTTCTTATAAAAAAATTTGTGTGTATACATTTGAATATCAATGTCAATATATAATTTCATTCAATGTAATAAATACTCTCAGTTTTTTGTAAAAAAATTATTGAAAAACCTGTTGTCTGGAGGGTTTTCTCCCGTTAACTGTAGTTTCCAAGATCATACAAAAGAAAAACATCAAAGAAATCTGGATTGGAACTTAACTGTAGTTTCCAAGATCATACGAAGGTTCACATACATTGATAAACCATCCTGCATTAAAAAATGGAATACATAACTCCCGTTTCTTTACACGTGATATCAGTCGAAAACTAAAAATAATGAATCACATATTACACTGAGAAAAATTTATGGTTCACAGTACCATATTTGCATATTTCCCTGAGAGGATAGAAATACTTTTAAGGTAACGCTAACTCAAAAAAATATGGTTGCATTTACTGTATTTTATAAATCGTTTATATTACGCGCATATATTAACAGCAACAATGATCTTGCCAAACATAGTTGCGTATTTGTTACCAAATAATAGTGATATCTTTCCTAAAATAAATATTACCGTTAACGATCAGGAATAGTACTCTCGACTATACTCACGGTACGCTTGGCAAAAATTTAAAGTAGACCATACTAGATATTTCCTTGGTGCCATAAACATATTATATTGCTACTATAAGATGAAAATGTTTAGTCAGATTTATCACATTTTAATAAGAAAACCTGATGTGCACATACGTTAATAGTAACATTCATTTTTGCGGATACAAAATAGTGTGATCCGTAATGTTTATTGTAAGGACCATTGATATTTTTTGAGGATACCATTTTTTGATTTTTTAATAAATTTACTTTGCTCGTGTTCTTAATTATCACACATCAAAAGTGCGTTTTACTTTCTGGAAAGATGTGTTTAATTAATACTTCGTTTTTGCAGAAAAACCATTGTCGCGTCGTACTTTTACTCAGGTGAACGGCATAAATATCCCTTGCGGTATGGTTGATATAACGACAACAAATAGTCATTGATAGTTAGAAACACAAGTCTCCGCGACATTACATAAATTGTTACTATTATGAGATATTTTAATAATGCCGATCCATTAAAAGATATTAATTACCATATAAATGGTAAAGTTCAGTGCAGGTCAATCCAAAAATGAATATGCTACAGTATACCATATTTTTCATATCCATAGTAACTTACTTATAATGTTATTTGGATTATTTGATCATTGTAAGGGTTTTTACTATGATTTTTAGTCCTTTTTAAATAACACATGATTATCCACACCATTGGGATTATATGTTTGGATGAACACTACAGATATAGTCCAATTAACTATAACATAATTGTCCTAACAATATTTTTTGGTACATTTTACCATAGAGCGGACAACTATACGTGTATAGTTGCGAGAACTAGTGTCTTTTTTCTCAGTGTTCTTCTAAATTTACTGGAGCCTTTTTCGAAACATTACGATTACGTCTTATTTCACCATGCGCGTTTGGATCCAGGAGACTTTGAAGATACACCAACCCACACTTTTTCAGTAACTCAACTGCTCAATGTAAAGCCTCTTCCACACGATACTATTTAGCACGATAGAGCTGAAAGAATATTGTACTAACAAATATACTGTCCCATGCCAAAACGTCAAATTGACCTCAATAGTATTTTGGGATTCACGCCCAAGACTAAATGGTTTTTTCCCTCTTTTTTCCCCTCTCGAAATTTAATAACTTTTATGTGCAATTTTTCACTGTAGCCCTTTTAGTTTCACAGATAAAAGCTCGTTACTATTTGATGCAACACCTTGTATATCATAATTTCTACATATATTCATATAAATATATATACATATATATACATACATCTCGTAGTATGAGCACGCACGTGTGTATCCCCCTCCATCCTTACTCCTTCCGCACCCCTTTCGCGGATTAACGCACGCCACGGTATGCAGTTTCGCGTGTGCAGCCAATATGCAAGCGGTGTGGGCAGTGGGTTCTCTCTGGCTGTACGCGCTTATAGTGAATACACACTAGATTCTCTGTTACTATGTCGCGTTTAGTCGGGCATACGTATACGTATTTTATACAGGTATTCTATTCTCCTGTATATTTACTCATACACAAATAATACAAGTATATACATATATAAGCAAATATCCCTGTCAATGTATATAAAAATTATGCATAGATATATATACATAAGAGAGAGAGAGAGAGAGAGAGAGAGAGAGAGAGAGAGAGAGAGAAAAGCTGAGAGAGAAAGAGAATGAGTGGGCGAATTTGCCTGTAGCCAGAGACAATGCAAACGAAAGCGAGGCAAAAGAGGAAAAAGAGGTAGAGGGAGTCAAAGTGAGAGTGAAAGAGGTAGACTATGTTGGCGTTGAATGCTCACCGGTATTATCGAACCTCGTTATTGCAATTTCCTAACATAAACCGAAAGAGAATGATCCACTGCTAATAACGAGTTGTTCAATGATATAATACCATTTCGACAAAAGGAGCACATACATTTATCTTATTGGTGCTTTTATACTAAAGTTAATCGAACGTTGCTTAAGATTTAAGCTCCTCAGGCAAGATTATGGTCTGCTCGAAGTTTTCATTGACAATTTTTAATGGATCACTTAACGCGAATAAATCTTATGATGTATCATTCAATTCGTATACAAAGTTTCAATGGTGTCTGGATTCAATGACACTGGTAATTTATCTACGTAAATTAAACATGTTGATTATGTTCTACGTGCTTGGAAATGCACCAAATTGCTGGAATTTGTCTGTTACAAATTTAACCCAAAAAATCCATGATTTAATGATTGAAAAAAATGATTTACTTGAAAATCGTTTGAGAAAAAAACGCGAACAAAGGATATGACGAAACGTAGAAGCACGTTATTGTAGAAAATGCATTTTATATATTTCATAACGAAATAAATGCATGATTACGAAGCGTAAAACAAAATTATTTTATATCTAGCTGTCTGCTATGTTTCGTATGATTTTACTTGGATAATCGGCGGTTACTTTTGTTCTTTTAGCATTTCACATACGAGCAGGAAACTCGTACTTCGTTTTTCTCTTTTTGCTCTCTCTCCTTTCTGTGTTTTCATTTCTGTTCATGGATGTTTCACCAAAACCACAGGACAGTACAACGAGTATCGAGCACGAATACAGGGCTCTCTGAACCAATGCCTGGACAAATAAAGAAATGTAAAGTCTGGCAGGATTGGACGGACCGACGTGACTCTATTTCTTCACCACTTTTTTCACGCCATCGCGAACTCCATCAGCAACTAAACCATTTTGTATTGTCGGTTTTTTTTTGTCTTTTTTACCAAATTCGGTTTTTTCATTTTATTTTTATGAGCAAATAACACTCAAGCAATTTATGCTTGTTATAATGGAACTTTGAAATCTCGGCGAGATTCCTTTATATAATTAGTTCAAATAAATAATGATGAAGGCTGTATGCAATGATCACAAATTGAATCTGTACAATAGGAAATACTATTTCATTCCTCGTGACCTGTAGCGCACACGGCAGCTAGAAAATAATTAACTGTATTTCGCGGTCTGTGAATGGCGTCGAAAAAGCTCAGAACGTGTGGAAACAAAAAACAACAAAAAAAAAAAATCGAAAAGTTTTCGCTGTGTGATGAGCTCGAGCAACAGGTTGTGGTCCGAGGTACGAGTGATTCGAAAACAATGTTGAGCTACGAATTGAATGTGCCAATTGGCACGGGTGTCTATTCACCTCTCGCATTCATGGCTAGAAAATCCGTTGTACAGAGTGTCTCAAAAATCACACCAAATCTTTATAGGATACAAGTAATTGCAAAATTCTGTAAAGAAAAGTTTGTGACGCTTATATTCTCGAGTGGAATACGTTGATCAGATATTAATTAAATAGTGATAAACAATTCGATGCGTAGCAAACAATCTATGCGGCGTAGTTGATAGGTTTAAGCGTAATTGTACAACATTCGCCCCGCCTACTTTGACTAATCACCGTATCTGATTGGCTATTACGAATCAATTAATATTTCGTCAACGGTACATCAGAGATAAAAATGCCTCAGAACTTTTTATTTCTAAATTTCGTAATTTCACTGTCTTTTATTAAACGGAATAATTTATCTTCGATTTGGGTCCAACTTTCGGGACGGCCCGTATGAAAATGGCTGTTTGAGGCACACAGGCGTTGGCGTACACGAAATACGTGACAAGCCAACTTGAGGTCATTGAACCCTTTATTCAACGCGAGCAGATGCGGGCTCTGCGCGACTTCGTTCGCGGTTTAGTTCGTACATTCGAGTGCGTTATATATATATATATACACACACACACACACAATATGCGAGAGAATCATCGTTGCAAGGCACCATTATGCGATTGAGATATCGGTCCTCTTCAGCTATAGGTCAAACTCGAAGATAATAATAGCTAATTGTCCGCAATGGAATAGTTTGTGTCTCTCACGTCGCATGCTCCAATGACAATGTATATTATTATATTCATCAGACAACGATATTTTCAGTGTACCAGTTCCCAGAGTTCACTTCAGTTATGGCAACTCTCATTCATTCATTTCCCAACAGCTTTTATTAATTATGATTTTTCTTAGTTAAACCTTGACCGCGCAAATGTGTGCGGTCTTCGAAGACCTCACAGAATCGATTGAGATTAAATTTATAGTCCGTAATTATTCGTCCTCGTGACGATAGTTTAGGAGGAATAATAATAACATCTAAAATAAAGAACGATCAATTATAAATAATGCCTATTATACTTTTAAGCAACTTAAAAGTAGACGTAAACATTAATAATAACATGATTCATCAATTTCGTTCATTCATTTTATCATAAAATTCTCTAATTATAATCACGAAAAACTCCAATATATTGAACTTATCTTAGGGTTAACAAAATTCATCGTAGTTCATATCTTCATATATATCTGTCGGTCAGTGAACAGTAACAGAATATCGACATGTGCCATAGAGTAAACTGTTGGTTTTAAACATATGTGTATAATCGTTGTCTACGGTGATAAACGGAATACAACAAAGAGGGCGAGTATATTGCATATCGAAGCAAGGAGAACGCGGCTTTGAGTTTTGTAGGCAAGTCGACGTGAAAACGAACGACAACGACTACGACGACGACTGCGAAGTACAAAAAGACCCGTCGCTTGTTCGTCTATATAGTGGCGCAACTATACGACCCACTAAAACGTACGTCTCCGCGGGCTTGCATAATCGGCCAGTCACTCGTCGGCTCGGACTGTGCGAAAGCATACTACGAGGATTCTTGGCTCGGTGTGCTCACGCATCATACAATATAGAAGGTGTCCTAAACAAATAAACATAGAATTTTATCGCTAAAACTACGCGTTGTAGCGAGAAAAAACAAACCAACAAAAGTCGGTTGGTTCCAAGATATAAAAAAGATAGAAATCTTGATTTGACCTTGCGAACGAATACGATATTAATACGGAGGGCAGTTTAACTTATGGGAATAAAAAGGTATGCTTTTTGTTGCATATTTTCATGGCTGGACTCAACAGCTTTTCGAGACTTTACAATTGAATGTTTTTACAATCATGCAGTTGAGCTAAAAGAGCATGAGAATTGGTGTAACTTTGAAGTCTTGTGTGCCTAAAAGTACTTGGTGAAAAAACGTTGAAATCTAATATTTTCAAAAGCGCCTGAATTAAGTTAAAAGGTTGTGTAGATTACCATTCTTTTTTCTTATTACAATAAAAAATATCCGTTAGAGACAATTTTTCTTAGAAGCAGGTTTAGTTTCATGAGTAAGAGCTCGTAACACTTCATCCGGACCACCCGATATATAGGAATATGTGTATGGTGGGCTTAGAGCGCGAGAGCGATTCGGTGGAAAGAGAAAGAGAATGGGCGAGAGAAGGCTTTGTCTATTTGGCACGAAGTGGTGAACCGATCCCTACAGTCGTGCGAAATCGCGTGGGTGACCACGAAACACACCGGGGCCACCTTTGAGAATACGAGACTCTATATGAATCGCACCATTTCAAGCGCAGAGGTCCCCACAGTCGCCACATGTTATTACACTGCAGTGATACACGTTGTGTGTTACATGCAATTGCAATACCCAGAACTCCGCGTGAAATATATCATGATCAATAATAATCACAATAAATATCTACTAATTGTAAAAATAGCTAAACACTCACTCACAAACAAGTCAATTATAATTTTTTTCTTAAAAAAATCGTAATTAAGCCTGTACGTGTATGAACCAAAAAGAGCGACGAAAGGATCCACGCGTCGACATGGATTTTCGTCAGTATTTCTTCAAAGCTGTTCATCGAGGTTGGGAACGATCTCGATCGCACCTGTGTCTTTATTCTTCCTCCGTTGCACCTCGAATATCCACGATCTCTACTTGGACAAATTCTGAATCCCAACATCATTGAAGGTTTGGAAGTATCATAAAAATAATGGCGATTGCATCAAAATAACGTTCTCCAAAAAACGGCTCAGTTTTGTGGATAAGTTAAGGCACCGAGTACTGTAATCAACGTCAGCTAATGCAATGGAAGGCGAAATTCTTTGTAGACTTTTGGCGGGCAGTGTACGAAGGGGGGCCCGGGCTGAGCTGCTCCGACGACGAGAGGGGCAGAGGGGCAGCAGAGGGGGAATTAGCCCGTGGCAAAGGGGAGAGTGTGGGGACCGTTTACATTGGAGCGAAGAGGTAAAGGGGGGTCCTTACTCACTAACATTGTGGTTGGGTAGGGTCGGTGTCGAGCGGGTTGGACCGGGCCCCAAAGCTCTTGGAGCGTTGGACTTTTTCCCCTCTTTTTTCCACCGATTCTTCGGCGTATAGAAACATAAGATATGTATATGCATGTACATAAATGCAGTGTTGTATTTCTACACACTTTTGATTTCGTGTGTGTGTAGGTTGGACCGGTGCAGCTCCTGCTATGCCTCTACGTTATAAACCCCTCTCTCCCTTCCCCTTTTTATTTCATTCCTTCCTTCCTTCGCAACCGCGTTGCATTTCTTTCGTTTTCTCTGCCTCTCGTTCTCTTTCTAAATGTGCATGTATAGATATATATTTATTTGTGTATGTAGTGTGTGTTTCTTCTCTTTCTTTTGCTTTTGCCTTCATGAAGTGTGTTATGCGCCTATGAGCGATGCGATTCACGTTGCAACCAGTGTACATCTGCGCTCAACCAACATTCACATACCCCGAGCACGAATAATATGTATATACATGTCGCGTGTACATGTATTTCATCGCCTAAAAATCACAAGGGCGGATCTTCCTTCATTGAATTCGGCAAATAATGGTGGATGCGTCATTCTGAATTTTAGCAATTGACACACATATATCAATAATCCCGGCAAGCCGGTTTGGTGCGTTCTATTAAATGTGTATGTGTTGTAGATACATGTGCACGCATCGCGCGCCACAACGATCCGCCTATGCGCGTTTTTGCGACCGATGCATCGGTGCAAAGGGGAAAATAATGGATGAGAAATGGGTTCTGTGAAATCGAGCTCTGACTATTTCGCTCCCGCTCTTTTTGTCGCCCTCTTCTCTACTATATCTTTTGATTTTGCTGTCTCCCTGGATTTAGTTTATAAGCCACTGAATCGTTTGATCATCGTGTTACGTATGAATTGTGATGTTTAATTTATTGGAATATCACTAAAACTTGAATCGTCGAATAACATCAAATCAATTTTCATAGCAATTGTGTGTATGATTGAGGGACTTTTTGTCGGAAACTGGAGTCGTAAATGTTGATGCTACGAGAGAAGAAAGATCGAGCTTAGCGATCAACGGATGATGGTAAATAACTTGGAGGATCGTTGAACTGTAAATATTCGGTTGATTCACAGCTCGGAAAACGTTTGGCCTCTTTTCGATAAATATTTCGACGTTAAATTTTATTTTTGTTCTCCACGACGTTACAGAAAAGAATTTTCGCTTCAACGTCTCTCTTCTCCATACCTCTCTCTTTCTCTCTTTCTGTATATATGTGCTCGATGCAAGTTTGCGAGAGAGCGCTCGGTCCCGGTTTCACAGTGTTCGCCAAGAGGTGCATCGCCCTCCGTCGCTGCGTCAAGGCCAGCGAAAATACTCGCTCGCTCTCGGCTCACTCGCTCAGTCACTCTACTAACCGCCGAAAGCCTCTTCCTCTACACCGCGTACACCAGAACCATCCTCTATATAGAGTGTCCCAAAACTCGAACCCAAAGTTTACAGGGCAACTAGAACATACAATTCTAAAAAGAACATTTTTTCGCTATTTTCCTCTGCGATATACCATATATTCATAAAATATTCATTCAAAAGTGACAGCCAATTCAATAAATTTTACGTCAAAGCTCAGGGTGAGAAAATTGTGCCCCATTCACTCTTGGCTGGAGACTAAGCGCATCACGTTCGCCGTTTCTATACTTCTTCTTCTCAGCGCACCTGATTGGCTATCTCGAGCTATCATTCGTATCTTATCAACGATGCATCAGAGGGAACAATTGCTACAGAGTTTTCGTCAGAACATTACAATGTAACTATTTATCATAGTTTAATTGCAACTTTTAGGACATCCTTTATACCGTCTCTTCAGTCCTCTTTGCTACGGCTGCCACACCGTATTCCCCTCTTTCTTTTCCACTGCATTCTACCATTGCACCCCTCTCACCCTCCCCTATCGTTCTGCACCTCAGCAGTCCCTGTTCACTCTCTCGCGTTGCACTGTCGCCGCGGTTCTTCATTTCTTTTCCCTCCTCCTTCGTCGCGTCCCATACTCTTGTATACTCTACCCTAAGCCTCAACTTTCCTCTCTCCTTCCTTCCCTCCAACATTACCGCTCTCGACCATGGGTTCTCTTTTGCCTGCTGCACTTTACCCCCCCCCCCCCCCCCCTCCTCCTCTGCCTCTTCTCGCCCATTTCTCCGTACCCTCGAGATCTATCCCTGCATGCGTTCTTCGATTAAGCACCAGCGTGAAATTGAATTGCCGGAAATTTGAGTGCACTCGTTTTAAAGCAAATCAGGAGGCTTCGATTAATCAACGATCTCTCTAGCAATTGAGCTCATTGGTTTTTACATTCGAATTATATATACACGGAGAGAATTTGACAGGAAAAATTGTTATGTTGACATCGCAGTGTGGAACCATATCTTCACTTTTAAGCAAAATTCACTATATTTTGAATTGAAAAATTAAGTTCATTTCCTTACAATGACGATATGGCTCGATAAAGTAATTTTTCTTGTAAAATTCTCCCCGTGTATAATAATCATTGAAGTTTCGTATTAAGAAGTTTGGGGAAATGATTCAAGAGTTATGAAATAATAATAAACAATAATTAATAAGGTAAAACAGTCGAAATTTCACGAAAATATTAATTTTTTATTCAAACAATCGGTTTGAAACTTACAGGAATGTGGTGAAAAAATGAAGTCCCGTAAATTCTAACTCTATGTATACCGAATCGAAGACAATCGCAGTGACAGATGAAAAAATAAATAATATATTAAATAAAAGATTAGACTCAGTTGGCAGAACGAGAACGGTATTGAAAATTTTTTGAAAAATAATCCCACCATACGCAAAGTTTTTTTTCACAATCGAGTTTAGATTAAGCGTGATTTTATTTATCTCGTACATATATACGAACTCGATTACGCAAGCTTTTGGTGCAGAGTCACTTGAGAAATCATGGCGAGCTGTTGTTATAAAATGGAGAACTTGGCATGGGGCTGCGAACAGGTCGAAATGCGAGAGCTGAGGAAGGAGGTGGTGGTACGGCGCCGGCATGAGCTCTTGGGACCCATGAGACGGTCCCTAGCGATATGAAAGAATAAGAAAAAGGGAGTGAGAGAAATAAAAAGAAAAACACATAGAAATAGAAAGAGAGAAGGATGGGGAACGTTAAAGAAAGAAAGAATGATGTTGGATAAAACAGCGAATAGAGAAAAACGTTCAGTGTGTTAGGGAGAGGCAAAAGAATTATGGATCCGTAGTGGGGATGAGGGGGACAACTTGAAGACTGGGAGAATTTTCGGCCTGCGGGAATGTTGGGGTCCTGCGCAACCGAAGGAACGGAGGGATAGGTTGGGACTTGCTTTGTAGGGCGCCCTCCATGTAGAACCCCAACAAACATATTTTTTCTCTTTTTCCTCTTTTCTGTTCATCTTTCTCTCTTTATTATTCTGTCCTTCTCTTGGCGAGATTTTTTTGTGTTGCCCCATCGGGTTCCAGGGCCCCGAAGGCTCCGGCGTCCCTTCTGGGCCTTCTCGGCAACTCCCTCTTCTCCCTCTTCGTATTCTACAAAAGGAAATATCCAACGAGTTCATCCGCTAAAGGACGTAACTCCCACCTTTTCAAAGTAATCTTCCAATGTTTTCACGCCCTTTTCTTTCTGATCAGCCCTTCGTACGTGTCCAATCGTCCATCTTGGCTCTCTGTATTCGGCTCTCTAAATCGACTCTGTGTGCGTGTGTACTTTTATGTATAAAACGTTCGCCGAACGCTCCATGGAACTAGTATATATACATGTATATAACATACGGTAGAAGGATTGGCCGCTGCGACGGTGAAGAAAGAAACTTCCTCTCGTTCTTTCCCTCACGAGGACTCGCAAGATTCTTATTGCTCCCTCTCGTTTCTCCCCGTCTTTATACCAATGAAGATGTTGCTCGGACTCCATGATTTTGTCTCAGGCTCCTTCTTGTTTTTGCATGAAACTGGAATTCTCGGTATCGATTATTATTTTTATTTTTCTTTATCAAATTGGAAAATTAACTACATTCGCTTACCGATATATTATTTAAACCTTCATCGCAATTCACTATTTATTAATATTTATGTTCGCATTTGCTGATATTTAGTTTTTTTACTTTGAAGGATTGAAAAAGAAAAGAAAAGTAATGCAAAAATAATAAATCGATAAATTAAAAGTCTTGAAATATACAATGAAACGAACGATAATAAAACTCTTCAATAATATGGAGTTGATTCCATTTTTTAAACGATTGCTATCGGGCCTTTCTCGTTCTTTACGTTAATGTAAGTCTCGTGTTGCATCCTCAATTCCGTTATTTCACGATACACATATGTACATACGACAAAGTAAAGTGAAAAGTTCCCGGAAGAGGGCCCAATTTGCGTAGCCACCGTTATGTCAGTGGGCAGTTAGTGTACCGTCTGAAATTTAAGGGTCTTTTGCATGGAAGGTTATACTCCGGGGGTCTCGAATACCGAGATTCAGTGTCATCAAGTGGAAACAGATATTGCCGAGACTGTGGCACGACGCGATGATTGCAAGACTGTGTATTCGCTAAAAAGTGGGAATGACATGTGTGTGTTGGTATGATGAGACGAGGTGAGCACTCCAGCATCTACGTGAATGCTAACGATGTCTCTCACTATCTGTAATACATATGTTGAAATCGCTATATATAACAAGATGCTTCCGCGTCTTTAAATATATATGTCAAAACAGGCGACATATATAAATAAGAAAAATCGTTACGCGCTGCTTACACTAAAAAGGTAATAGAAAGTGATGCCGATTTTTATGCGTATTAACTGATTTAAAAAATTGAAAATAATTTAGGGTCCTTTAATGCAGGTACAATAAAATAAAAAATAATGGGTTTGGTCGAAATGGTTCACGAAATGGTCGAAATATTCACCTGAACTCTGAACGGCCAAAAATATCTCATGTAAATGTAAATTACGAACGCTTACATTTATATATATATATATAGTGTATAAATACATTACGCCTCCACTCGCATCGTAAGAAGCCACGCGGTCGATGCGTAATGTCCAACGTAACTTTACGAGGCATAAGCGATGTTGCAAGAGAAGAAAACTCAGACGAGAGAGATAGAGAGAATACACAAGAATGTATTACGAATAACTGTAATAATCCTCGTGGTTAAGGTTAAGGATGCAACAAAAATAGATTGCGATAAAGTAAAGAAAAAAAAACGTGATTAAAATTGTAACGCATTTTGAATCTATTAAATTAAATATAAAAATAGCTCTGTTTCTTATTGATTCTATATATAGGGAGTTTTATTTTGGAACTCTTGTTGATGGAATCGTGGTGGAAAATGTATGCATACTATTTTATTTCTCTGAAACTTTACGAAATGTTGTTTTTCTGATATTATAATCGAATAATTTTTGGTGAGAAAAACAAACATTTTTTTTATCAGAACCACAACGTTCAAGTGTCATGCTTTTAATTTTGCAAAAGCCACGCGTGATTTATTTATAAACTGCGTCCGAAAATTGATAAAAACTAGCTTGTCCTTGAGCTCATGTTGCGACACCTGTGAATCGATCACACATCCATATTTCGTGACAGCCAAGGCCACGAGAAACGATCGTGATCGCTTTCTTAAGGTGAAAAGTACTTTCGAAGATTACACCTGCGATTCGGAGGCTCGATTCGTACATGTACTCGCAAAAAAACGTATCCGCCCTGTTCCGGTCACGTTTGTCCATGTCTTGGAATTGACGGCCATAATCATTCATTAGACCTCAGAAAAAAAACAACGAAGACCGGACTCTTGTTGAGTTGAGTAATTTCTGATAAAGCTTTCAGTGACCACATTTCGGGAATCGAACCAGAAACAGCCCCCTGAATTGGTTACTTACAACTCGATGTGCTAGGATGCACCTGTTAAGATAATACAGATCGCTCAAATTATCGAAAAGTCAAAAAGAAGTTAAAAGAAATATTTATATATATATATTTTTATTTTTTATTGTTCCTGCGCATAACCTCGCGAGTTTTTACAAGCCCATCCCATCACTTTAACCCCACTTTTTCCCCACTTCACTAATTTCCAATTTTCTAACTTCCATATTCCTGAGAAACCCCCCAAGAGTGTTGCCCACAGCCACTCTTTTCTAATGCACTACTGTATCGTATTTGTACGAGGGCCAAGGGAAACTGTGGAAAACCCGGCCTATACAGGCGGCTATATTTTTTACTGAATTGCAAGTGATTGGCACCAACAGAAACTCAGAAAAACTGTCTCCCGCTCAGCGGTTGATGCGCGAGCCGGTGCATGGTTAAGCGATCACCCAACCAAATATTGACCTCGTCCGAAGCTGCTTAACTTTGGTGATCGCCGAATCCACACCCCGACCGCACATCCATCGCTGTCGATTATATTTTTTATATAATTGCTGAATTAGAATGAATTCAGTGACGAGTTTTCTACAATTTTTTTTTCTTTTATTTTCGTTTTCGCGACTTTTGTACGAATAGACGAGAAATTACAGCTGAAAAGTATGAGTGGTGATTGGTTTGCTTGTTTCTTTCTTTTTTTTTTTTTCTTTACGTGTATAATTAAGTCCCGCAAAGGAAACAACGTGACCGCGTGATGATGAGAGTCGAGTGCACGAAACGAGCATCAACCACCGTGTTGCCGGTGCAATATCGTACAGTCCGTTTCATATATATATATATAGACACTCATGTAATATATATTTATATATATCTATATAAATATTGTACCTAACATGGCCCTGTGATCGAATAAATAGTAGCGTAAATAGGCCGCACGAAATTAGCAGTTGCCGCGCGCAGCGAATAGCATTTAAGATTTTATCTGCTGGGAATGATGGCGCGAGGGGCGATTCGATGGGGGCTGTTTCTTATCCCCCTTTCACTCTTTACATATATACACATATAAAACTTCCTTTTATTCTTGTCGTCTTTCTGTACTTGCGGTTCGTATATCTTTTTTCTTCTCCCTCTGTATCTATCGAAGCGTCCATCTTTAATCTCTCCCCCCCTCCTCCCTCTTCCTCTTTCGCTCTTTTTTTCTTCATCAAAAAGAAGACGCGAGCAACAGCAGCAGCTGCGTCTCGGCGTCATGGTCACCGGGCGAAACCGCGAAGATACAATGAAGAACGAGAAAGCGTGCAAAGAGGGCTTTGGTATTCTCGTTGCGCCCAAGCCCTTTCCGAACTTGTTCCGTTCGAATTATTCGAATATTTTCATTTGGAATTTATTCTGCTTTTTTTCCACAGAACTGTGCATTTCAACATTTTATTTCAATATTTTATAGATCCAATAATTTCAGCTAGCATTTTTTGTCCAAAATCCCCGAATTGTTGAATTCAAAACTCATTAAAAATTCATGCTCATGTTCAGTTATTCAACATTATTTTCGAAGCTCAAGAAACAAAAAACAATTTCAAAGTACATGGAGAGAGTTTTACACGAAAAATTACTATGTCCAAATTGTGGTGTGGGATCATGACGTCATTGTGAGAAACTTCACTGTTTTTCTATACGAAACATATAATGAATTTCCTTCAAAAGTTACGATATATTCTCATGCTACTATATCAACATACTAATTTTTCGTGTGAAATTCTTTGCGTATCCTCCCAAAATTTAGCCATTTAAGGCAGTGCTCTAGTTTAGAGGGTATAAAAAAGGTGATTTTCAAGAAATTTTTTTCAAGTGAAAAAAATAATCCATCTTTCTGAACTTTTGCATACATTTCATTACACATATCGACAACACACAAAAAAAATTTCATCGAATTACGATAAAGGAATAATGTACCTTAAGGTACATGAATAAAGCGCCTCGCCACGAGAGGTTCAAATTGGCGAGAGCTGTGAACCCGCAATTTTTACCTGAAAGAAAAAAAACCAAAAGGATTTTTTATTTAGACACTTTTTTATAGTCGATGAACTAAGAAAAATTCAAGAAACAGTGTAAAATGATAAAAATTTACGAGATGGAACGTAAAAGTGAAGATTTTGAGACAAAACTTCATCACCTTTTTTGCAATAAATATTGTTTAAAATAAAGCTTTTAACGATCTTCTTAGATCATTTAGTACAGTTGGCAATACTCTAAATAATAAGCCTTATTTTAAGTCGATAGGTCAAATAGTTTTTTTTGCTATGAGTATCGCTAAATTGGACAAATCACAAAAACGATATTTCGAGAAAACGCGGTTTAAAGTAACTTTCGAAATACGTTATAATGGTCTTTAAAACTTTAGGAATATATTATTAGATACTTGAACTATCGATTAAAACAAAAAAAATCGATTTTTTCGCCCCTTTAAACTAGACCACTGCCTTAAATTGTAAACCAATATTACAAGTACGTTTGGCAAATATTCTCGAGTTACTGAATCTACTATTCGACAAATTTTGCTCATCCAGAGAATCAATGGGTATCTATTGATTTTCATACTCGGTTAATTCGTAGCCAAATGATCGTGGAGGGTTACAAACGATTCTATGCAAATACAGCCATTAGAGAAATAGTGAAATATATAAACAAATTATATACGTCTATATAGACATATTTCTATGTATAAAGTGTTTGGGTTAGCTGGGTTTCTATGGAATTTCTCTGGGTTGGTTTGTATGATGTTCGTCGCTGGTTATAGACGTTACGAAATGTGTTACACGGTAGAAGAGAGAAGAGCGTTAGCGCAAATTCGTATAGGTCACGGTTGAGTGGGCATCATGCCACCCGGTATAGTTATGCCCGTGTATATATATGTATACATGTCTGTGTGAGTATTTGTATATATTGGTACAGTACAGTTGAAGCGGAGAGTTGCATGGTTAGCTGGTGTGCATTATGTTCGCGAGTGAGCCAATGGCCGCCGACGGTTCCCTTTGACCATGGGCCGCGGTTAGGGGGCGCCGACCAAGAGAAGCGCCGGGCCGATGAGGAGCCGAGTGAGAATACATAGAGAGAGAGAGAGAGAGAGAGAGAGAGAGAGAGGGAAAGAGAGAGCGAGAACCGCTCCGATGCGTCAGTGAACGCGATCGATGGAAATGATTCCATGGTAGCTCAGAGATGAGCCGGCGCCCGTACGCTCTTTGAGCATTCCTCTCTCCCCCAGTCTGTTTTTCTTTCTTTTAGTCTTCCTCTCGCTCTCTCTCCCTATTTCTCTCGTCGCATTTACTATAAAAATTTTGCGATTTTTTGAGTCCTCAGAATTTCTTGATGTTTTTTTTTCATCATTGATGGTTCTGTGGTTCTCCGCCCTGTTCAAAATGTTGTCCTTGATGTTCGTTTTTTTTCCCTTATTGATATGATGTTTTTAAATATTTAACTATTATTGTTTATTGTGTAGTGTAGGCGAGGAAGCATAAAAAGAGCTAATGAAGATGAAGATAATTGAAACATTAGCATTGGATTAGTAAAAAATGTTCGGGATGCTTCACAATCTTTTGTGTCAAGCTGGCAAATATTTTTTTGAAGTTGCCGTTCAGGACGAGAGAAATAGCGCGGGACGACGTTGGCAAAGGTAATAATCGACGACAAAGAGAGATCAAAACGATCGACGATGAGATAAGATGGAGAAAAAAAGGGAAGAAAAGGAAGGAATAATATGCAGCGATGCAACGCTGTTGCGCTTATTCGCTTAGATTTTCGATAGTCATCGTGACGAAGGGGTATTGGCTTTGTGGATGAGCGTGGCTGGGAAGCCAAAGTTAAGCCGACAGAATTGAAGGTATGGAGAGGGGAAGGGAATAAAGGATGATGAGAAGCACTGTCGCGACGAAGAAGATGAAGAAGAAGAAAAATAAGATGACGGAGATTATAATGATAATAATGTTGATGAAAAAGGAAAAGACGCAAAGAGAAGGAGAGCCAAGGACCGCGAGATTTCGCATACGAAAGAGCAGGAGCACCAGCAAAAGGCAAGGACCCGTGGACAATGCGTGCTCCGGGGTATAAACGAGCTCTCCGAGTTCTCTGCACCGAGATGTACTGCGAGGTTTGTGGTGGGGAACTTGAAGATTCCGGCGAAGCTCTCTGGCCAGCGATCAAGCACTTTGACGCCAAGGCGTACTCGTCTTGTAAAAGCAACGCGTCAGGGACTCTACTCTGTCTCTCTTTTATTCTCTCTCTCTCCCTTTTTCTCTATTGCTTCTCCTTTTTCGTCAGCTTTTGTAAGAGTACGCTTGATAGGAGCTGCAGGGAGTTATAACATCGAGGGAAAGGAAAATAGAGAGTTAGGCCGTGAAAGAGATACAAATATATCAAGCCCAACTGGATGGGGAATGTAGGGTAAGACAAAAGACATCCGCTCAGTTCAATCTTCCGATAAAAGACTTCAACCATTTCCGATAAAAATCTCCATTTTGTGTCAAGCCCGACGACTTGATTCGTTCTTCCAAAACCCCTCCAATCTCACTCCATTTTATGACGACTTTTTGTCGACCATCGTTGAAAAGCCCCTGTCAAATTCAGATTGGTCTGCAAAAAAAACCGGTTGAAATTTGAGGCAGGTCGTGGTTTCAGATTACCCCACTTTCGTCTTGTTCTGTCTCCGAGGACTACTGACAATCGCAATCAGCGAAGCCTGCAGCAAACTCAAGCCTCTCTTTATACCTAAATCAACGTTTCCTTCTTCCTCGTTTTCATTTTTATTTTTGTGTGTCTCACTCTTTCAACGCAATTCCCTTTTTGTATGCTGCAATGAATCGCCTGAAGCCAGCTTATTTCGTATTGTCGTTAACCCCCCCCCCCCTTCGTACGACGTGTTCGAAAAAGCCTGAGACTCGGTTGGATGCTGGGAACTACAGGCTCAAGTTTCTTCTTGGTACGGAGAATTATCACGGGGGGAAATTAGAATCAGTGAAGGGAAATGGGCGGAGGGGGAGAGGATTGTTATAGAACACCTGGAGATTGGGGTAGGTTGGATAACTGTTCGTACACACCGTCTTTGAAGACACATTCCGAAATGAATTCTTTTTTTGGTTGCACAAGAACGAAGCTGACCTTTCACGAAATCTAACGTCTTCTTTCCAATATGGACCCATCTTCGAAGGCGTTCGTTAAATACTATTTACGTCCGCCTTTCATGGTTCTTTTGGATTCTTTTTTTTTCTTTTTGCACGTTCGGATCTTAAAGTTTATTCGTCGAAAGCATTCGCATAGTCAGCATTAGCACGCAAGTTAAAAAGAGAAGGGGACATTGATCAATAGAGTCGTTGGTGGTGGCACAAAAAAGGGCGGAGGGGGTCGAGGAGAGCTACCGGACCAGCTGGATATTTGGGTAGGTCGGGTTACCCCGGTTCTCGTGTTCCCCTCAATTCCGATCCTTGGCCACAGCCTACAAAATAAGACGCCATTTTTGGCCGAGTTCCCCCCCCCCCCCCCCCCCGGTTCCGCTGCTGCCCGTATCGCGTGTTCTCCCAGCCACGTTCAGCCTTTTTATTATTTTTACGATAAAACGTCCAATCTCAGTTACAAAAAAAAGTCCCACATGGATTTTCAATATTGTATATTGCTCGTTGAGTTTGATCACCTAAGATTGTTTGAGTGTTTAGCTGAGATCGAGCAATAAGGCAGATTTGCTCGCTGAGACGACATTGTAGAGGGAATGAAGACAAACTCGGCACGTAAAAAAGCGACGGGACAGAAGGGGAACACGCGTGTTCGAGGAAATATAAAAATGGAAGACGAAAACCAAAGTGGAAGCGCATTAACAAGAAGAAAACGAAGAATCAAGAAGATAGAGAGAGAGAGAGAGAGAGAGAGAGAGAAGAGAATGTGAAAAAAATGTGATGGATAAAGGAAAGAGAAAGAGAGAGAAAGAGTGATGTATAAATATAGAGATAGAAAGAGACGGAGAGAAAAGAGAGGTAGGTTGGGATGCTTGGGACTAACGACGATGAAGAAGCAGGAGCGTGACTCCCTCTAACCCTTCCTCTTTCCCCTTTGCCGCCCTTCCTGCTTTTTTTCCTATTTAGTCCTCCATCTTTCTTTCTCTTTCTTCTTCTTCTTGCCTCGGTTCATCTTCTTCGGCTTGAATCGGCTTAGTCGACGCGTTCTCGACGCCCCACTACGAGCTGGTTGGGCCGGTAAGCCAACTCAATTTCTCCTCTTTTGGTACCCAACTCAGAGGCTCTCTTACTTTACCATGGGACTCGCCCCACTCTCCTACAAGTCCCATGGGGCCCCGCTGGTTCCCCACTTCAACAATCTACCTCACTCATCCTTTCTCTCTCTCTCTCTTTTCTCCTTCTCTTTCATTCTCTTCGGGCCTTATTCCATCGCTCTTTGCCGCTGGGTCCTACGGCCATTGATCCCGACCTTCACGCGCTCGCCGAACGGACGCGCGCATTTCGAGACGCGAAAGCGGACTTGCCGAACCCCGAACCCGCCGTAACTCGGTTTTACTGAAGCTCTCCTCTCTTCCTTCCCTCTTTCGCTCTCCGTCTCTATTTCTCGTACGGCCGCTGTCGTCGTCTTCGTGTTTTTCGTCCACCAAGAACTCTCTCCCTCGTCCGCAACTCCTCTTTTTAATCTTCTCACGTTGCCCATCTTGCGTTTTTTCCTTCTACTCGCTTCGCTTCGGGCTCTTGACGTACATGTATATATATACTATGTATACATATGTATATAAAGATATATAATGTATCCGGTGGTTTTTAGCTTCGCGAGAACGAGCTCCAATGGCCGATTCCAACTTGCCGAACTCGCGGGGCACAGGACGTCCTTCGGGGCCATTTTTAACCTCTTCCGTTCGCCATCGCCTCGACTATTTTATTTTATTTTTTGAATCCTTTTTTTCGCTACAACCATATCCAAAGTTACGCTTAAACCCCGAAGGGAAATAATTTGCGAAGCAATAAACCGAGGGAACTTTAAAATATTTTTGTGTATAAAGTCATTTATTGGAGTATTTTACGATTCTTCTACATGTGATGATTTTTCGAATAATTTTTCTTCCAATATTTTTGCATTTTTCATCGGCGTAAAGGTCCGTCGATCTACGGAATGAAGGAGAAACTCCTTGGCTTTGAAAATTATGGTAACACATATACTATAAACCCATAATGACCCATCAGTGAATCGAGAATCCTGCTGTGCACCGTCGGATGGACATAAAAAGAGACACAGCTTCATCTGAAGACTTTGAACCCCCAAACACCGTACTGAATCTCGAAGATTCATACAAAAACATAATTTCTTTGAAGTAACATTAATTTTTTTAAACAACAAAAACTGGAAGATCAATGATAAATATTATGATATCGTCTACGTCGATACCTGGCGTACTGATTTAAAAGACTGCAAAATTGCAGAATAATAAGGCACCTAGAAATTACCGAAAAAAACTCTGGATCGCATAATTCCATGTGTAGTGGAATTGGGTGGCTAATATAATGTTTCAACTGTTTATTTGGGCTTATTTCATTTTAACACGGAAAAAAGTAATTCGATTTTGACAACCGTTTCAGCAGTTTGTACCAATTAAGAAATAATAATATGAACCGCATTTCCAATTGAACTAACTGGTAAATTTTTAACATGATCATTAAATTTAATATTGAATCAAGGCTTCCTTTTTTAAAATCGTGTAATTCTTGGGAAATGACACTTCAATGATATTTAATTGCTGTAAACTAAAAAAATATTCAATAAAGAGGAAAATGATATGTACGATCATATTGTATTACTATTAAATAATTTCAGCTTTTCGAAAATAACGTTCAATACAGGATTATCTTCGAACACAAAGAGTTTGTATAATTTATATACAACTTTATATCGTTATTACGGTTTAAAATTGCGGAAGTGTCTCGTCCCATCTACGAGATGTTGCATATTATAAAAGATGCACCGATAGTTCAGCTCACCGCAGCGGAGAAGCAACGTTATACGAATAAAATAATTCGAAACAAGGTTATTGGCTCCGCGCGACTCGCAGCTGGCACTGCAAGAGAGCATTAGCTGTAGAAAAGAGCAGCGAGGAGCACAGTCCGCTGCAACATAAGCAGTAACTCCTGCAACCCGGTGTACGATAATCATCATGCACTTTTCTATTCGAATTGTTATTTTGGTATTCATCTTCTTGGTCTTCAATACGAAAATAAAAAAGATCTTCTGGAAAAATCGTATTAAGAAAAAAAGATTGTCCTTCTGAGACGCGCATTTTTAGATGCATTTATCAAATAATTAAGTCTTTTATTTTGTGAAGCTACCTTATTTCTGTGGAGCAAAAAACCCATTTTCAAAAAACAGTCACATCATTTCGACCCAAAATTTATTTTTTTACCGAAAAATACGAGAAAAACAAGCAAATGAACTGAGAGGAAAAAACGCATTAATTATCGCCAGAGATGTAATGATTGCATATAACTGACTATTTTTCGTACGATTTTTGAAAAAATTGATTGACGATTTTTAATTAAATCTTAAATTTGATTTTTTCTGGAAGATTTGATAATAATTTTGATAGTTCCAGGAAAAGTGTTGGTAAGGACTGTACGAAAGTCTCGGGGCTGGTAAAAATCAAGATATAAGTACCGGTGGTCGCGCTTGTGCATGGTACTCGAAGCGAGTGCAGAATAATTCGTCGAAGGATGGACAAAACCTGGCGAACGAGAGACGAGAGAGAGAAAGAGAAAAAGGAAGCAGAGAGAGAGAGAGAGAGAGCGAGAGAGAGAGAGAGAGAGAGAGAGAGAGAGAGAGAGAGTTGTATTGGGTTTCGTCCAACCAAAGAGCGAGAACCCAAGTGGCTGTTCCATGCCATCGGTTGGTCCGACAAAGAGGGTCCTAACCGGGTCTACCTCGGCCATGCTCGCCTGTAAAAGGATAAATAAAGCGTCGCTAAGAGTGGCGACGTCCTGAAGAGGCCACGAGAAAAGTGGACGCGAGAGCGAGTGCAAAATAAGAACAAAAAATATAACGCACCTAGAAAATTGAGCAATTTCCGTGCAAACTACGATCTATCACTTAAATATCTCGAAATTTCCGGTTGATATAAAAAGACAGCTAGTAAGGTAGCTAAAGAAAACATATTTTATAAAGATCAAGAAAAGTAGATATTTCCTATTTTTTTTTCATTTTCCTTCTAATATAATAATATCAGCAATTTGTACAGATTTTTGTTTATTGGAACGGAATAAAAAATTTTTTAATTCAATATTAAAAAAAAACGTATGCTAAACTCAATGCTATGAAATATTAAATAATATTTTTAGAGTTCGGTTTATTTCATTCGATAAAAAATCATTTCAAGTTAGGCCCCCCCAGTGAATAAATTGAATCTGGGAGAGTTGATGATCTGAAGCATAATAAAAAATTTCTTTCTAATAATCCCTTCTTGGCAGTGTATTCTAATCGAAGTAACTGGGTTGTTTGTTGCAATCGTTGATTAAGTGAAAAATCCTGAAGTTAAGATGAAGGGATCTCAATGATGGCAGAGGGCAGTGACATCCACTATGTAAAAAGAGCACATAATGTATATGCATATAAACATATATATAGCCTAGATTAATATATGTATAGCAGGTGAAGGGGTGGTTTGTGCAAAGGGGGTTGGTTAAGAAAAAATCTACGGGGTTCGTGAAAGGTTTGCGTTAGTGTTGTTGGTTTTTTTTTTTTTTTTTTCAAGAGGATGAGCGTTGCGGGGTGGAGCAACACACGCCCACGCTCAACCCAGATCATGCCTAGGCCTACCCCAACGCATCGTTTAAATATATATACATATGTATGCATATATATATACAACGAATATCCGTCGAGCCGCGTGCGATATTATATACATTCATGGCATATATAGTCGACGCGTGTTTGCGAGACGAGAGAGAGAGAGAGAGAGAGAGAGAGAGAGAGAGAGAGAGAGAGAGAGAGAGAGAGAGAGATCGACGTAAAACCCACCCCTAACGTCCGAGGCCACGTGGGGGCGTATACGTGCCCCCGAGAGGTCTCCAACACGAGAGAGACACAGAGTGAGAGAGAGAGGGAGAAAGAGAAAGAGAGAGAGAGAGAATCTGGCACGTATTTTCACGGTGCGCATTTTGCGGAGCACGAGGGTTGAAATGGAAAGAGGAAGAGAGAGCGAGAAAGGGATAAATGAACACGAGAAAGCACCCTGACGAGAGGGAAAATAAGAAGGGGGTTGATGAGGCAGATTGGGGGCGCTGGTCGGTCGTCAGGGTAGAGAAAAAAATACATATGAACACCCGTATATGGAGAAACGCACCCTCCGTCATTCCCCATCATCGACGAAGGAAAGGAAACCGGAAAATTCGATCGTAAAAAGTCCTCTCTCTCCCCCATACACATTTTACGAATTCTATTCTTTGTTTCTTCGGTCTTTCTCTCTTCTTTTTGATACTCACTTTCATGGGCTTTTTGGTCGTTATGCCCTTTTTATCTACCCCTGCTCGCGAAGCTTTTCCTCTGGATCGTCAATATAAAATGCAGCCGGTGTATCTCGTATTTAAAACTTGGAATGCCAAAGCTCTCGTCTTTTTTGCTACCAAGTCGACCAGCCCTTCGTCCGGTATATATAGGTTGATTTTATTCTTGTACAAATCAATACATATATATGGTTGTATATGGAGATGGTTAAGTATGATTTAGCTGCAAAGCACATATATATAGATAAATAATATGGTTGATTTTTGTTTATCTTACAAAAGCTTCTCGATAAATTGCCGAACGTTCTGAAAAAGCATCCCTATATACAGTTACAACCCACCATTAAATTAATGTGAATTACATTTTCTCGGTACATACACTCGTTCTCAAAGTGCTCAGCAAATTCCACGAAACATGAGACTTGTATTTCAACCTTTACACGTGTGTTTCTCTTTTTCTCTGCTATCTCAGATACTATATATATATATATATATATATATATATATATATATATATATATATAAATGTGTGTATGTATGTATACGCGTGACTCTAGGTGAAGCAAAAAACTTTGTCTCGTCTCTCCCGTTCGATTTGGAGATCGAGCATGGCATACAGCAAAGGTTTTTCCTCTCCCTCTCTGTCTCTCTCTTTATTTTTTTTTACTTTGGTCGATCGCACTCATCGTTTTTCCTACATGTTTCCTGTCACTACTTCCCGAGAGAGAGAGAAAGAGAAATCACATATAGATATATACAGTAAACAACTCTGACTGTGTCTGAACAGCGTCGTCTTCTCTCAGTTCCGTCATTCGTAGATCCGCATATACGTTAGTTTACAAATTGAACTTACGGATAGAGAAATATATATATATATATATATATATATATGAGGCATTTCACGCTATTTCGAGCGGTCATGGCCTCGACCATTTTTAATTTTCCTGAATTTTTTTCATAAAATAGTACCCCATGGAAGGAATAGCCACACCAATTTTTAGATTTTTATCTCCCGTCTTTCAAGAGTTACAATTTTTCAAAAAATCCAGATTTTAGAAAGTTCGGAAACGTTTTAACGCCGATATCTCTTAAACTAATCGACATATCGATAAATATCAATATATTGATTTTTTTCGTTCCGGTTCATACTTTCATGAAAAAAAAAGGAAAAAAATTATCAATCATTGTTGTCAACGTTTTTTCTGCATCTGAAGTAAAAAATATTTTTTTTTGAAGACGATTGCCATTTTTAATTTTTTTGAAAAAAATCTCTAATGCAGTCTGACCAATTATACGATTTTTAATGCTGGTCCGATCGTGGGCCTATTTTTCCTTCTATTTTTTATTGAATAAACTAATTTTTTTTTATAAATATTTAAAGTTTTTTGTATGAATTATATTTTAATTAAGGATATGACCAATTGCATAGTTTTTAAGCCTAGTTTGATTGTGATCAAATGGGTGTTTCCAATTTTCATCGAAATTTTTTTTGTCAATTTTTTTTTATCACCAGTAATACTGGTAAGTATTAATTATAGTACACATTTACAATTAGTAATTATAGTACTTATTTTACAATTTTTAGTCAGATCCAATAAGTTAAAGATTTTTTTTTCATTACTTTCCTAGAAGAAATAATAGAAATTCTAAAATTTTAATTTCTATCATTCATAAATTCTAACATAATTCATAATTTCTATTATTTCTTCTAGGAAAGTAATGGAAAAAAATTCTTCAACTTATTGGATCTGACTAAAAATTGTAAAATGAGAATTATAATTATTAATTGTACATGTATATTATAATTAATATAATTAATATAATTAATATAATTAACATAATTAATACCAGTGTTACTAGTGATTTTTTTTTTTAATTTAGACGAAAATTGGAAACAACCATACTAGGCTTAAAAATTATGCAGTTGGTTTTATCTTTAATTAAAATATGATTCATACAAAAAACTTCAAATTTCTGTAAAAAAATAAAAAATGTAATTAATTCAATAAAAAATAGAAGGAAAAATGAGTCCACGATAGGACCAGCGTTAAAAATCGTATAATTGGTCATACTATTTTAGAGATTTTTTTGAAAAAAGTTAAAAATGGCAATCGTCTTCAAAAAAAATAGATTTTACTTCAGATGCAGAAAAGACGTTGACAACGATGATTGATAATTTGTTTCCTTTTTTCATAAAAGTATGAACCAAAAGAAAAAAATCGATACATCGATATTTATCGATATGTCGATTAGTTTAAGAGATATCGGCATTAAAACGTTCCCCAACTTTTTAAAATCTGGATTTTTTGAAAAATTGTAACTCTTGAAAGACCTGAGATGAAAATTGGTGTGGATATTTCGTACATGGGGTACTATTTTATAAAAAAATTTCAGAAAAATCAAAAATGGTCGAGGCCACGGCCGCTCAAAATGGTGCGGAATGCCTCATATATTTATTTCTATCCTGCTTTAGTGCATGGAAATAGATGCTGAACGCGTTTCGTTAGATGATTAGTTACATCGATGTATATATGCAGTTTTATCTTTCTTCGCTCTATTCCAAAATTCTCACTGTATTCTTTATATTTTTTTACTGTGTACCGCGACCAAAATTTTACGAGTTTCCATTTGAGAAAGTGCATAGTATAGCCAAGAGTGTTTCTACGAAAAGTTGTGCGGTTTTGACCAGCAAGAAATCTAGAAACTTTTATTCAACCTTGGAGTCAAATTCTAAATTGATATGAAGGTCGATTTGAGAGATTTCGAATGGGAATCCAAATATTTTTTTTTGCATATTTTTGCATCGTGAGAGCTTTTTAAAACTATACAATAACGGACTTTTTGTGTGATTTGCCGAACTGTACGAACGAAGTTAATTTATATTAAAAACAAAAAAATAGCAAATAGTAAAAAATGAAACTAGCGTAACGAGTTTCGGTACATCAGAAGAAGACAAATGTGATTAAAATTTGGAGACCTAATTACCGCGATCAAATTAAAAACTCTTGAAAGCTCGATGTACGAAAAAAAAATACATTTCGCTCTATCAGATTTTCCTATTCACCTCCTTCCATGTTTTTCATCGTGGCGTAAAAATGAGGGAGTAAAAATATATATATATTTTTTTTTTTTTTTTCAAGAACAAAACAAAAAAGACCATTCTCTCATAAAGCGCAGAGTCTTGGGCGCTGCCTGTATTATCTAGAGAACGGGAAAAGCGACAGGGTTGACGATACATACGTGACAGAGTCATGGTTAAAGAGCGCGGCGGGGTAAAAAAAATAAGAAAAAAATGGGGAAAATATAAAATGGAAAATAAAAAGTGGAGTAGAGGGAAAAAAATGCGCGCACAGTGATATAGGTGGAAAAAGAGATGGAAAAAAAACATGCTGAAAGATGTAGCAGAAAAGGGGGCTATAGGTGTGTGCGTGTATGGTTTGACAGAGAGAGAGAGAGAAAGAAAGAGATAGAGAGCAATATATATATATATATGTACACGGAGTAGTGGAGAAAGGTAGGATATCCGACGAACCGTTATTTTTATAGCGTTACGGTAGGTTAGAGCGTCCAAGGAACGAATACAACGTTGCCCACGATCGTGCTCGTACAGGCCTAACCCCAACCCCCGGGGGTAACCCCCGTTTGGCGCTTGCACTTCGATGCAAGGCTATCCCCTGTGCATTTATAATACACGCAAAATTTCATGCAGTAGCGGCCGTAGAAGTGAACTCTCTATCTCGCTCTCTCTCTCTTTTCTTTCTTTTACATTTTTTTTATCTCAATATTCTCTTCTCTCTTCTTTTTTCTCTGTCCTCTCGATACCCTTTGATAAAATATGTGTGTGCCGCGGAGCACTAACGTTAACCGTTCATTTCCTCGGCCTATATTTAAAAGTACACCCGCGTCTCTCTTTCGTACGAACAACCCGCGTACTTCCGGTTGTATGGACAAGCCTCATCAGCCCTCAACTCTTCTCCTTTTTCTTCTTCTTCTTCTTCTTCTTCTTCTTCTTCACCCTTCCGTTTATTCTTTTTCGTTTTTTTGCCATACTACTCCCTTAACGTACGCAGCTTTATAAACACCCTTGGAAAAACGTTTTTCTCCGATCTGTTCCGAATCTCGTAAACACTTGAACGAGCTCTCGCCTCCCTTTTCTTTACTTTATTTCTCTCCCTTCTGCAAGTTTTTTACATCATTAACTTACGAGGGAGGAATTTTTTACATCATCTAGCCTAGTTTGCTAATTATTCAAAAGCCAAGGTAATTTACCTTGCACCGTAGTAATAAAATCACATCTATGTTTTATGAGATGATTAAACTGAATGCTCACTTCATTCATATGCGTAATAGCATGAATTAAAATTAAATTTGTTTACATCAAAATGATTAAAAAATGAAAAATAAATGACTAACTATTATTATATAGCTTTAAATTATATAATAATAATAATAATAATAATAATAATAATAATAATAATAATAATAATAATAATAATAATAATAAAAAGTTAGATAGTTTTAAATAGTTTTCAAATCAGTGTTCCAATTTCATGATTAGACCCAACGATGACAGTTAATTCAGTACGATATACACCCGGCAATGATTTATTTGGATTTTATCATTTTATTTGGATACTTCAAAGAAATAAAAGTAGAAAGAAAATCTTCTCTTTTTATATAACTAACACTATCAAAACAATTATATTGTCATTCTTTTTAATTTTTACCTTGGCTATGATGACATAAAATACTGGCAAGTTTTTGCTACAATTTTGGAGATCCGTAAACCTTGATTTAAAAGATCAAACATAAGAATTATTGCTCGAGATCTAAATATCAAAAAAATAACAAATGATTTTTTTACATTCTGCTACATTTCAATACGGGAATATTAAAATTGCTCATTTTTATCTTGAGATTCCCCAATCATTGAACAATGTTACATGCACGGAAAGAATATAAATTTGTTTATAAGAAATCGACTGATGCGCTACGTTATTTCAGTTGGATATGTTTTGAGTTGTGACACCAGGAAAAGTTCTCCCAAAGACAAATACTGCATTCAAATATCCACGTGAATATATAGTACATAAATAAATATATATACATATGTGTTATATAGATTTACCGGAACACCGAACTGACTTGGACGAGTCATTCGGGCTTTGTCCCTCTACTCCGTGGTTTCTGTGACGTCGATTTGTGTTTCTATCCGTACACATATAGACTCATCGGCAAAGTGACAAACAAAAGAGAGAGAGAGAGAGAGAGAGAGAGAGAAAGAGAGGGGTAGGTTTCATCGAGTAATTTCAGCGCTGGTAACAGCTGAAACTGGACCATCATTCCGTAAAACCATGGGACAATGCTGGACCGTCTATATATAGGAGTATTACGGTCCGGGAGGACGCCGCAACGAGAGATGAGAGGGGTTGAGTTCGCAATGGGAAGGAATGTCGATTGAAAAGTCGAACGATTCAGGTCGACCCTCGACCAAGTCCAGGCCAAATCGAGAACACGAGACGAGCCACTCTGAATTCACTGGCATCCCGAGAAATATCGGAGCAGAGACATATATACTACGATATACTATATACATCCATGTGTATATAAATATCTTCTTAAATGTATAAATATATTTATAAAATAATATGACACTATTGTATAACCAATATGGTATAGGGAAGAATCACATAAGAGTGTAAAAGGGAAACACGTGACACATAGACACTGAGCAAACGAGACGCTAAAATAAGAGAAAGATGGATTGCGCATACGTAAGGGCCGTTTCGTTGCTTAATACGTAGCCAAGTACAAGAGAGACAAGGAGAAAGAGGAAGGTACACGTCAGGCATGATGCTCACATATATATGTATATATGTGTTTAAATGGAGCTACGTTAGAGCTCGAAACATCGACGCACCGATCGCAACTGTCACGTTATTGTCTCACGTTTTAATGGAATTTCAGTGGGCCGGAATATACGTTGAACTAAATTAAATGCCGTGACGATGTTGGCAAAAGACGGAGAGAAAGAGGAAGAGTATTCGAAAAGCATAGACCATCATGAGAACATGCCATTCAGACTCTCGAAGAACGTTGAAACTGAGTGAGAGGCAGATATGTATACGAGTTTTGTGGTGGTAAATGCATGGTAGTAGTTTGCGGATGCATAATGGAGCAATGATGTATGTCAACGAATAATACGTGTACAGAGTGTCACAAAAATACCGGTCAAAATTAATCAGGCATGTAGATTGTTAAATTTCGAAGAGAAAAGTTTTTAGTCTTTTGTTTCTACGATGCACCATTGCTACGTTATTAATACTTTTAGGGTAAGCCAATCGGTTGCGTTGCGTGCGTGGAGTGGGGGAAGCACGCATGCTCCCTCGAGCCTCAGCGGATAGGCTCCATCGTTTTTGTTCTATGCTCGCCCCGCCCACTTCTCTTATCAGCGCATCGTATTCGCTACTTCTAATTATAGTTTGTATCTTCGCAAAAATGTATTATAGAAAAAACTGGTTAAGGACTTTTCTTTTCAGAATTTTGCAACCTTTCCTTGAGAGCTTGAGCGAAACTTTTAGGACAACCCGTACATTTACTAACTCACAGTAACGATGCTTCGTCAAATATTCTTTTACACGCGAGTGGATGTTGACGACCCACCCTCGTCTATAAACCAAGCAGCAGAGATTCAGAAAAAAAACCTGGAGGAATGAGAAAAATTGAGTCTCTGAGCTTCATCGAAAATTTAAATTACATACCAGGATACGTGACAATCTCTCGGACGAATACCTTTTTCCCCTCCCTCCTTCTCCTACTCCTCGCAGCTCTTATTCACGTCTGGAAATATGAATCTTTACTTTTTTTACTTTGTGTCCTTTACCTTTACTTTTTTTTAGTTCGGCTTCGAGGGTGCTAATATCAGAGACAAAAAAATCGTTGCATAAGAAATTAATTAAATAATGTATGGATGTTCCGGGCACATGGAAATGCATTGTTTTTTTTGCATGTTTCATTTCGATTATACTCTAACTATTTGTACAGAAAAAATCTCATTAACAAAAAAATCGATTTTTCTCATTTTCTGTTCACCCTTTGCCATTTTCTTCTTTAGAATATTACCCAGTTTTCTCAAATACTTATTTTCAATGCACTTCTGAAAGGCCTCACTTTATTTTCGCATTTTTTAATTTTTTAATATAAGTTGTCTCCATTCTGATTTCCCGACTCTCATTATTTTTATTCATACTACCACTTGTATATTTTAACGTTCACATCAAGGATACATATTTGAGCCTGAAATATATACGATTCTTTCTAACGGATTCATATATAGCGAATCGCGTATCGAATATAAATAAGATCAACTTTGATCGTTCGTACGTACGAAACGAGAAAGAGAGAGAGAGAGAGAGAGAGAGAGAGAGAGAGAGAGAGAGAGAGAGAGAGAGAGAGACAGAGAAAGAGAGAGGTCACTAGAAATATCCTCTCTGAAAAGGTCGTTTCGATCTCCGGGATGTATATATCACACTCGATCTTGCTGTTTTGTCTATGTCCTCGTCTCACGACTGTTGCACGTGCATACAAACCTCCACACTCATACACAATATGGTGTATGGTATGTCCTGACTCGAGGATTAAGTAATCGTCGAGCTGTGCGAGGGCGTCAAGGATCACAGCATCTATTCCGCGAGCGCTGTCACTTTTGCCATGACGATGAAAGGCATTCTTTGCATATAGGTTACATACATACATACATGTGTGTGAATTTGTAATACATATAAAATATATATGTAATAGATATAAAAGTGCATGCATGTATACATAAATAAATATGTAACGTGTATATACAAGCATTATAGACTGCAACTTGAAAGCAGAGATGTTAAGATGACGAACGAGAGAATGAACGAACAAAATTAAAGTGGTGGACGAGAAAATGAACGAAAATGAACTCTGGAAGTGAGTGCATGTATTGTACATATATATAATACATATAAATGGATATAGTGACATCAGAGGGAAACGTAACGAAAAGGGAGAAGAAGTAACTTAGCTCCATGTAATCTTAAGTTTTTCTATCTCTCTCTCTCTCTCTCTCTTCCTCTGTTCAGCTGCAAAAAGGTACTTTCGACCGCGAAGAAATCTTCGACGCTGTACGCATGACTACCTCCGGAAATTAGCCGTCGTTTCGTCCTTATACTTTTCCCCATATATACAGATTATACATTGCTTTGATAATAATTCGCTCTTTGGTACTTTTCAAAATCTGCATCTTGGCTTAAATCGGCGTCACGTTATTTCACCTCGGTGGATTTTACAGCGATACTTTGGATAACGACAATTCTTCCTTGAAGATTTTCAAATTTGTTTAATCGTAATTTACATGACGAAAGGAGCCTTTACTGAAACCTAATATAAATGTATATGTGTATGTTTGTGGGTTTGTTCAAAATGATTCTATAAATATACTAAGTGTAATGGGTGCAAATGAGAAAAATTCCGCCGTATGAGGAAATAAAAGTGAGGGAAAGGAGATGTGAAAGAAAAAAAGGAAAGGGATGAGAAACTGAGGAGGAAGCCGGTAGAGGGCTCGTGTCCAATGAAGCGTGGACAGATAAAAAATAAATGACAAAGGAAAGAAGAAAACGTAAGGGGACGATGTCTCGGAGCCGAGAAAGAGAGACTGATGAGGAATGAAGCGGACTAGGGAAAAGCGAAACACGAGGGAAAGAGGAAATAAAAAGAGAGAAAGAGAAAGAGAAAGAAACGAAGCGTAGAACGAGGAGACAACGGGGAGAGCTCGGCACACACAAGCGTTATAAGATCGATAGCTGATGTGATACCGACCCAGCCCAACCCCAGAGAGCATAGCGACTCTGAACTGAACCCAGCGCACGACCCTTGGTTCGTTCACCCCCGCGGCTGTGCACATTCGCGCCATTATCTGTTCCAAATGTCGTCAGCGGCGTCGTTTCGTTTACAGTGGTGCTTCTCTTACTCCCTCTCGCTCTTCCCCTCGTCTCGCATCAGCCCGCCCCGCTCCGACCGCCGAATAGTCTGTTGCGCTGTCTCTCTCTTTCTCTCTTTCTTCCTTTTACTTCCTTTCTTTCTTCTTTGTTCCGGCATTCTCTCTCTTATGCGAGCAACCCCCGCGTTTCGCAACATGTCGTTCTCCCTGTGTTTCTTCGTTTATTTTCCTTTCTCCGCCATTCTCTTTACGTCTTCATCTCTTTCACTGTTTAACTCCGCGGTTCCAAACCTTACTCTCCATCTCTATCATCTCGGTCTCTCTCTCTCTCTCTCTCTCTCTCTCTCTCTCTCTCTCTCTCTCTCCCTTTCTCTATTTCTCTGCCCTCCGGACTCTCCTGTCGTTTCCGACCGCCGTTACCATCATCGTACTCATCCTCCTCATCGACGACGTTGTCGTTGTCCTACTCACCCTGCTCCTCTTCCTCTATACCTGCAAAATCCGCGTAAGCTACCCCGAAACAGCCACCCACGAATATAACTTCTGTACTCAAAGCGTGTGCAAGAACATCCTCTTATCCTCTATATATGTAAGTACGAATGACGATGGGTTTGAGGGGAGAAGAAGGAAGTAACCAAACCACCATCCAACAACAACCCTCCTCGAGACCTTCTCTCTCTCTCTCTCTCTCTCTCTCTCTCTCTCTCTCTCTCTCGCTTCTCTTGTTTTTAAGGTTATGCGTTTGCCCCGTATTACGACCCATTCCGGAAGTGCTCGCTCCGATCCTCCGATACTAGATGTATAAATATATATACTCACATGTGTAAGAACGTGTTTTACGAATCCTTCGTTCCCACACACGCTCCCTCATCCGCATCTCAATGCGTGTATCGTTCGTTCCTTTTACTATTCATCCCTCGATGCTCACGAGAATCTTTACGTTTCCAGCTCTAACTTTTCCCCCTTTCTTACTTTCTCTCTCTCTCTCTCTCTCTCTCTCTCTCACACACACACACACACACACACACACACTTATATCCCATTTCCCCGACTGTTACGAAACTTTGCCTATGATGTTGCAAACGTATAGGTATATATGTATCGATATATATATAAACTTATATATACTTTCGTAATACAAATCCGTCTCCGAGGATCCGCTAACGAGACTCACCTCTATTTTCGCACAACTTGGTAACGCTAAATTCGAAACCTTATTGCACAAAACTTATAGTCTGATATTTACGCCATTACAATTATTTGGATACGGAGAAACGACGAAATGAATGTTTATAACAAATCATTGGATTGAGAAATAGCTTCATTGTAATCGTCAAATCGAAATTTGTTTATGGCTAAATAATAAATATTTTTAAGGTGAAAAGAAAAATCACTTGAAAGGAAGTTTATAAATAATAATTATAAAAATAAAAGCTAAAATATTATTCTGAATTAAATTATAATTATAACGTAGATCACTTTTATGTAATTAAGAAAAGTTAATTATATTTTTATAATTTAATATTAATTTTCATTTTATTATTGTTATTATTATTGCTATTATATTTGTACATCTATATACATACATGACAGTCGAAGGTCGTCGCGGTCCTTCGCTCTTCCCCTCCTCGATCTCCCTTCTCGATCCGCTCGGCATACTTCCGGCGGACGCCTAAATTTAGGCCTTCGCCGGACATGAGATATGCACCGTGCGGCGTGTTGGTCTGGAGTTCGGTCGCGGATGTACGTGAGTTACAGAAGCGAAACGAGAGGCACGCACGATCCAGAACAAGAGGGAGAGTTCTCGATGAAAGAGATACGAGGAGCATGAGAAAGAGGAAATTATTCTTACGAAAAGTGAAACCTTATGAACCTAAGCCCTTACTTATTTGAACCCACATTTTTATTTAACACTCTCATACATTCGAAGAAAAAAAAGAAATGTCATTGTTTTAACTTTCTTTTCTAAATACAATTTCACGAAATTCAGAAAAAAAACCTAAAATAATATGAGCTCTGTTGGCATCGAAATGGGAAATAAACAAAAAAATTTTACTATAAAAATAAATATTCATCCATACCCGATTAAAAGAAAAGTGTATTCGTTTTTTCTACAAAAATCATAAGATCCGAAAAGTTTAACTCAGAAATTGTCCATACCGAAAAGAAACGATTCTTGAAAAACACAAAATAATTATTAAAATATTATAAAAAGTAATACAACGGATATATGTAACAACAATAAAATATATTTATTCGAAAAATATCTAAAACTCATTAAAATGTAAACGGTAAAAAATAATTATAACCAACGCAAAAATGTATAAGCATAAAAACAAATATTTCAATAACAAACAAAAAAATGAGAAAAGAAGATGGTGAGTTAAGGAAATTGTGCAGAGTCTTTGGGTTATTTGAGCAAAAGAGGCGAGTGACTTATAAGGAGAGTCTCTTGCTGGGCCTACGCCATCACACATTCACCCTCGCCGAACCCAGACCTGCCTTAACTCTTTTTCCTTTGGTCCCTTCTTCCTTTCCCCTTCGCCAGTTCACTCTGTGCCAGTCTGCCTACTTTCTCTCTCTCTCTCTCTCTCTCTCTCTCTCTCTCTCTCTCTCTCGCTCTTTTTCTCTCTCACCCTTCTATTCGTTCTTCCACGAACACACATTAGGACGTTCGACACATTCAAGTATTTATCCTTATGTATATATATGTAGTAAAGCGACATATAGTACGAATCCAGAGCCAGGCACGCACTTTTTTGTCTCTATATATCTGTCTCGTTTCTTTCTCTGGTGGCCCACCGCCTTCGTCGATAGGTTCTTCATCCACTCTTTCTCTCTCTTTTACTCTCACGCAGTAATTGCTCTCTCTCTCTCTCTCTCTCTCTCTCTCTCTCTCTCTCTCTCTCTCTCTCTCTCTCTCTCTTTCTGTGTGTCTCTTTCTCTCCTTCTCTCTGTACGGACCCTTTAACGCTCCCCGAGTGCGGTGTACTTCAATCTCCTCTCTTTTCTCTCTTTCACTCGTTCGTTTCGTCGGTTTCGCTCTTCTCCTAACTTTCTCTCTCTCCCGCTTTCTCGCTCTCTTTCTCTCTCAAGTCCTTTCCCGACACACCGCAAGCCGTACGTGCCGTCTGGCTACACAGTGCCTCTTCCCCTTGCCCCTTTACCGCCCTCTTTCGCCCCGCTTCCCCGCTCCACCTCACTCCCCCAACCCTCCCCTTGCATCCTCCAACTCTCTTGCCGACTCTTTCGCCTCTTCTCCCCTCATTCCTCCTTCTCTCTCTCCTCTTCCTCCTCTCTCGCCCCACGGCCATGACAAGGGGTGAATGAACCTACTAAATGACGGCCATGAAAACAGCCGAAGCTCGAGTCGGGCACACGAAGGATCGTGGCAAGCCCGAAGAGGACCGAAGATGGCCAGGGGGACCCTCCGCTTTACAACCAAGAAGCTGTCTCTTACTTCCAATATTTCTTTTCCCTCTCTCTCTCTCTCTCTCTCTCTCGCTCTTTCTCTTATTACGTATATATTTTTATTTTAAAATTTAGTTTATTGTACTAACCCTGTTCTCAAAAATATTTGTGTCTTCATATCATTATCGAGAAAGTGAATCAAGATTACATTATTGTATGAACTCATGGAATTGCTCTTCTGCCGTAAAGATCTATCCAACGCATCAAATTCTCTATCAATTAAAAAATCTCTTCACTTCTCTTTTTCGCTATCCTCCTTAAAAAGGTCGTATTAGAATTTATTCAAATAGAACTACAGCACGCTCTCACATCTTTACCACCATGCTTCGATTACTAATGTAACTGCGATGTGAATAAAAATAAACTGAAAAATTATTTTTTGCCGAAAATATTTCACATTTATCTCCAAACTACTCCTTACATAGATGATTATTCAGAAGCATTTTTAACTAGCAAGCCCAAAAAATTGCAAACATCCTGAATACCTGAAAATCGTTACTATACGAGCTCAGCCAAATCCAAAAATCGTTAATCTCCGAAAATATTTAACGAGTGAATGAAAAAAATATGCCAAAAATTGTTGTTCCACGAAAATATTTAAGACACGAATTCAAAGGACGCCAAAAAATACGATTGTGTGAAAATATATAAGGTATGCGTGCCTTTTTAACTTTTACAATGCTTTTGAAACTTTTATAAGCCTCCCTTTCCCACAGAACCTGCTTAAGATCTTGTTTCGTTGAAAAGTTCAACTTTGCACATTTGGACAACACAAAAATCTTGACGACAGGTTTGCTGCAACACACCATAAGAATAAGTTACAACGTGCGCGAACGTACCATACACATCTACTGTTTTTTTCTTCTCTTCTTTTTCGTTTGTCCCTATTGTTATATTGCGCGGGTCATCGTTCGAGCAGTGACATGGGGCTGAGGAAGGGCATCGAACTTGCCTGCTGGACGAAAGTGAGAGGTCACGCGATTCCCTCCTTACTCTGTTGCGGTACTTAGTATGTTACGAGGATACGCAGATTGAGAATTAATATTAAGTAGTCGTTTTCGACCAAGTAGATGAATTACGAGGTAAATATTTCATAAAATTAGTCATTTAATTATATTTAATTCAATTGGAAATATTTGATCATATTTAACGACCAATATCAAATTACATATCACATTCCAATCAAAATTCATTCCCCATTATCAACGTGTAAATGTAAGTTTTGGATTGATACGATATGGATTTGGAAATATACTGAAATAAATTTATATTTCTTTCAATTTCATAGGATAAAAATTAATTAGAGCAGTATTACAAATTTAATCCTCAATATTACGATATCTCGGGTTTGGGTGGACGGATTGACTTCTAACAAGGATCAATGAAAAGAGAATAAAACATCTCATTGGTCAACGATAATCAGATATTTCACTCAACCGGTTTCTTCGTGAAAGCGGTTTAAAAATGAAAAATCATCAGAAAAACGTCATATTCCAATATATAAGAGTGCGGCAGGCCTCGAGCGCACTTGCTTTCTTTTAATACTTGCCGTCGAGCCATTGCCGCGCTTCGTGATAAGAAAATTTTCGAATACGTTGAAAAAATGAAATTACGAAATGAATTACGAAATTGCATTGAATTCCCAAGCAAGATGGTGAAAAAAAAATTATAGAAATGAATGTTTCAAATTTAATGTTGCGAAATAAAAATCACTCAAAATTGGTAACCACTCTAATTTTAGAAACAAACAGGACTAAATATTGAATTCAATAACTAACTAATTTATAAATAATTAAGAATGTCAGATAACAAAATAAAGAATGATATCGAAGGAAATAATCGAAAATTGCACTCGACTCAAGAAAAAATGGAACTGTGGAAAAAATTGAGTCCAGAAAGTGCGAGGTGAAAGAAGACGAAATGGAATGAGAAGAAGACACACACACTTATACACATAAATCGGCGCGACACTGAGTCGGCTGCGAGTCGGCGCGTAGCCCGGAAATGCTTGGAGGGTGGCCCACCCTTCGCACCTGGGAGTGTCCCGGCCGGGTTAAAGGCAATTTTCCAGTTTGGAAGGGCGTCGAACCTGCCCAGAAGTTCGATTCGAAGAGAATCGATTCAAGCTGACTTGTTACTTAGCCTCGTGGCTATGAGAGTTTTCTCACACGGATACACTCACACGCAGACGTACACACGGACATGT
The DNA here is from genome assembly GCA_963989365.1 of Rhimphoctona megacephalus. Classification (NCBI taxonomy): domain Eukaryota; kingdom Metazoa; phylum Arthropoda; class Insecta; order Hymenoptera; family Ichneumonidae; genus Rhimphoctona; species Rhimphoctona megacephalus. Next base: position 45,803,920 of record OZ022415.1, on the reverse strand, counting down.
AAATTGACGTAAGACTATTACACTTGCCAAAAGTTTAGTAGCGTTTAAGGTTTTCATCCGAATCTTATGAACTTTTATAATCCACACACGAATATTGTGCATTAATTAATTCATTTCAATGTTATAATATTTCATACAAATTATGTCCTAATTATATTCAACATATCCACAAATTAATTCACATTTTTCCAAAAGTTATTACACTACTATACATTATTACCCATTCACAGAAAATCCTATCGAGGCTGAAACCTTTTTGCGGCTGAAAGTAATAAAAAATAACCCTTTGTAAAAAAATCAATAAAATAAACGATTAATTGATAATTGCAACTTTCAAACTCTCCCTTCGTAATGAATTATTTTTTATCCGACTCAAAAAATTTCACCCGAGGGAAAACTTTGTAATTTAATTTAAATTTTTAATTGCATTTCAATCCAATCGATTTATTGAAACCTTTTTGGGGCTTGATAATTAAATTTATATAATAAACTAAATTATCGTGTACTGCGGATGGCTATAAAATGCCGAAGCCCTGTAGTCTCGTAAGGATGATTAAAGCTTTATTGTTGTAGAATGTATTACTAAACGAAGACCGCAATTTAAACAAAAATAAAAAGGAAGTTTAAAATGAGATTATTTTCTCGTTGGAAAGAAAATATTTCTTGTGAGCTATTGATCGATAATTGAACGACTGCTGAGAATTGCTTGAGCCAATATTTTTGCAGCCGTTCGAGTACAATTCCCCATATATGTATAGACGTAAATTTTTGACTCTGGCCGCCTGCTGTTGACCGAATATCTATTTATACATATATATTTGTAACGATGCCGACACCGAAGATACTCGAGTATCGTGTTAACTGCATGCCTTCGTGAGCGCATACGGGTGTGGAGGGTCACGTGACAATCGCGGCTTATATCCACAATGCGAACAAAATACCCGCAAAACTCTTGAGACCAGGATCGACGAGAATTTCGATGCTCTTTTATACCCCTTACAAAATATCGTTTCGTAATTCTCTTTCAATTTGACTTCAATACTTGTTCTTGATAATGTCAACGATTACAAAAATTGCTGCACGCAAGCCTCCTAAGATTTTTTCTCCAATTTCCAACAAAATTCGAAGGAAAATCGATCGTCTCAAATTCAATATCTAATCGTTTTTTATATTATTACATTATTAACATCACTTCGATTAATTTATTGAATGTTCATTTCAACATGTAATTACCTAGCAAACACATTTGAGCTCATTTTCAAAAACTTTACGTAACCAAAAATATCAAGAGACTCGGTAGAGTCTCGGGACAAGTACATTGACAGCTCTGTCGTCTGCTGGCCCGAGGCTCGCCGAGACTATATTTTTTCTGAATAAAACTATTCGCGGGGGTGGGGGTAAAATTGGCATGTCATTTCGTTTGATTACGGAGCTCAGAAGTCATTTGATGTTTTGAAAATTCAACTGGAGACTAATTATGAAATTTTCTTTCGATTGGGCCCAAAATCAACATGATCGGTGGCGTAATTACTGAGAAAACACTTTGCACGGGCTCAAGATTGGGGTCCGACCTAAATATCCCATGCACTAATAACCAAGCAATAATATCCTAGTAATTTTATCCCATGTAAAAATATCCCATGGATAAAATATCCTCATGTAAAAATAACCCAATACAAAACATCCCCGTACACAAATTTCCCAAATAATATATACAAAATGCGTATAAGAAATGTGTTTATATGTAGTTTGGGGATATGTTGATATGAGGTGTATTTTTGTGTATGATTATATTATGGATTATAGATTTACTGATCCATACATCATGGGGCATGGGACATGGGATGGGACAGAAATAAAAGTGGGGCAAATCGCTCGTGGAGATGGTGGTCGTGCAAAAAAAAAGTACCGGAATCAAAACAAGAGAATTGTAAATACTGTTTCGATATATGGAGAGTCTTCTCCTGTTGATTATTTGCGTGGACTTGCGCACAAGTTAAGAATGTAGAAATATTTTTTGTTTCTGATTGAAAATCAATATTTTGGGTCATAACCCATAACCCATATGCTTGTGTTGAAATATATGATATTATTTGATAATACATGATCATGTGTTTATTTGTGTTGTGATTTGTGTTTCCGTATTATTTATGGACTGGTTATTTATGCGGGGGTTATTATATACATAGGATATTTTTGACGTAGGTTATTTTTACCGGGGATAATATTTACCAGGTTACTTTTGTTTGGGTTATTGTTGTTGGGACATATTGACCTAGCGCCCTCAAGATTATGTAAAAAATACTAACACATTCAAGAATTTGACGTGTCTGCATATAACACTATTAAAGGCCTCTTGATGCCACCTATATGGTTTTGACATAACCAAGTGCGAGACGTGCAAGCAATACGGATGAATTGTTTTAATGTTTTAATTAATTGAATATATATTAAAGCATAAAAATCCCTCCCTGGGGGAAAAAACCTGGACAAGTACATTTGTTGACCCCCATTTCCATTTTTTTTCACGAATATGCTTACACTCCGGAATTCCCAAAAAATCAAATCTTATCGAAAAGTAAAAAGAATAACCTCTGTCGAAAGAATCATGTAATGAAGTTTTGATCACGCACAAAACAAAAATTAGTTAAGGCGTTTCGGTACAATTATATTGTTTTCAAGCAAAGCACCAACTTCACGTAGCAATATTTCGTCGAAACCAAATAAAAAAAGCCTGTTCGTTCGGTCGATGGGCGGAAAACTCACAATTTTCGTTGATGAATAAATGAATAATTAATAAACCATGTAGACGAATTATTTTATTTTTGGATACCGGAATTGCAATAGTATACTTAGTGGTTTAGCAGTTTTTCGATTAGTTTTTAACATTTTTTCTCAGTATTCCATTCGTAAAACTGTCGTTCACCAATGACCGTAGTCATCATCACCATGTTAAAAAGTGTTTTTTTGACATTTAATTTCACAAAAACGGTGTAGACGATCGATTTAAAATTTGGACGACACATCCAATATATTTCAAAGAATATACTGTGTAAATTTGAAGTAAATGGTTACATTTTGCCACTTGTACCGAAACTCCTTAATCCTCGCGAAAAGCTAAAGTTGAATTTCGAAAAAAGTTATGAAATAATATGAGTTCTATCAAAATATATGTGGCCAAGTACGGAAGCCTTCATCGTGTTTTATAAAATGTTCAAATAATGTTGGCTGTTAATAGAAAAGGGAATTAAGTTCGAAAATACACTAGCTTTACCAATCAGAACAAAAATAAAAACTGTATGAAAATAAGTCCGATGCCAAAAAAAATGGAAATGAACAAAAATTATCTTGAAAAAAAAAATATCGGCAGAAGTACTTGGCGAGTGTTTTTTCACTTAATTCGCATAACGTATCGGTTATGATCACGAACTCGCCGAGTTCTTCTCTCGATATTTTTTTTTTCAATATAATTTTCGTTCATTTCTATTTTTTTTCGCATCAGACTTATTTTTATACAGTTTTTATTTTTGTTCTGATTGGTAAAGCTAGTGTATTTTCGAACTCAATTCTCTTTTCTATTAACAACCAACATTATTTGAACATTTTATAAAACACGATGAAGGCTTCCGTACTTGGCCACATATATTTTGATAGAACTCAAATTATTTCATAACTTTTTTCGAAATCTAACTTTAGCTTTTCGCGAGGATTAACTAATTTTTGTTTTCTGCGTGATCGAAACTTTATTTCGTAATTTTTTTGTAAGAGGTTATTCTTTTTACTTTTCGATAGGATTTGATTTTTTGGGAATTCCGAAGTGTAAGCATATTCGTGAAAAAAAATGGAAACGGGGGTCAACAAATGTACTTGTCCAGGTTTTTTTCCCCAAGGGGGATTTTTATAACAAATATGTCATATAATTGTTGTTACAGAGCTGTAAATTTTCCCTTATAATTATTACGTAGTCAAGCAGTCCTCTATGCTACTTCCGTCTATGTGATGAAGATAATACGGAAAATGACTGACATCACAAATATGTAACATTGATACGTAAAAATTTCGTAGCAGGAGTACAAAAAAGTTACATTAAGACATGTAAAATTGTTACGAATCGTCGCAGTAACAATTACGGAATATTGTGATATGGCCAGACAGTATGATAGAAAACGTAATAAATACATAACTTTTGTTACATGAATGTTACAAGATTTTAATATGTAAAAATCTCGTCACATTAGTACGAGATGTTTACATACATTCGAGATTTATAAATCGATTACGAGACGGTCTGGTAACAATTATAGAACAGTCATGATATCACTATCGAGTAGAACAGAAAACGTAGCAGATATATACAATTTGTTACATGAATGTTTACAAAATCTCCTATTGACGGACCATTTTTATAGGTTATGTGTCATCCGTACACAACCGAGAAATATGGGCACATATATCCTTTTTGACAATTGTAAGTATTTATTATGTTTTCAGTCTCACTGGACAGTGAGACTCCCAATTTTCCATAATTGTTACCGAGCTAATATCTTTATAAATTTTGATCATCTATAAATATCTCGTATACGTCTAACAAGATTTTCAGGTTATGTTGATGTTACATTGATAAATAAAATCTGGATTCCCTTCAATAAAGTCCAGTGTACAGGCAGAGTGTAGTGTAGTGTAGTGAAGTGTAGTGTAGTGCAGTGATTCTGAAGATTTCGAATCTAATAACCTTATAAAATAAAATATATAAATTTGAGAAAAAAATTGAAACAATTATATAACTATCAATCGATTCTTGCGTTGTTAATGAATTCGTGGTAAATCTATATATTATTAAAAATAAATATTGCATGTTGGATTTACAGTGATATTCGCATTAGTGAAATAAAAATTATCAAGAGGACGATACTATAGTATGTAGTGTGCATGTTCGTTAGGTTAGGAATAATCAGGTAAGTAGGTCGGTTCAAATCCCCAATCAAGTAGGACAATTTTTCTGCAAAAATTAATTTTAGCAATAGTGGCAACAATGAATATAATAACCTAAGATGAACCTGAATAGATAACCTGAATACTAAATCGAAGAAAATTTTTTTTTTGAAATATTTTTTAACTGTTTTATGTATGCAGCAAAACAAGGAGCTTCCGTTCTCATATCATTGGTTATTAAAGATTTACATAAAAAATACAAAATTACGTTTCCAATTCATGATGTGTCGGGTATGTAAAAAACATGTAACATTGGAATCATACTGACTTCATTGTTACAAATACTATATATTCATTACAAGTTTCATAGCAGTTACATCTTTGAGGCAAACTTAGATGCTTCAAAAAATCAATTTGTTTTTATTTCATAAATCGTTAGCAAAATATCTTAAAAATACGCCCTGAAAAAATCAAAACGATATTCGGATTCCTTCTAACGGTATGTATATAAATGATAAAGACTCTCCGCTCGACTCCCAAGCGCGCTCAAACTTTAATCGTGTTTTTCTCGAAACGACATTATTTTAATTTGCGGGAATCATAACTAAAAAACTAATTGATGGATCATCTTCAAATTTGGAACACGGTTACATAATAGAATTTATTAAAACATGAACCTAAAGTTGAACAGATTAGATTGTTTAAAACATATTTATTATTGCAAAATGCCGAGGGAAAAATGCTAAAAATCGATCATTTTTTTCAAACACGTTCCAACATTCAATTCTCGATTTTTTTTTCCAAATTTAGGTTCATGTTCTTAAAAAATATCTCAAGAATGTATAGAAATATGTTGTACTATTTCAGATGTGAATTGCGAGCTGCACAATTTCCGCGAATCGACAACGACGATGAAGATACGCCAAGGGACACAGCGGATTACACCTTAATTAATGCATGAAATAACTTTAAAAAATTACCAGAGATGTATGAAAATATGAGTAAATTATTGTCAGAGTTGCGGAAATTTCCGTTTTTTTTTTACAATAAAAAAAAAAATCCAAAAAATCATCTAATTTTCGGTATCCTAAAGTGGTTGCTCGCATTGAGGTGAGTATGTTACATGATTTTTACTCGTAGCTTTTTCATAACTATGATTTGGTAAAAGGATGACAAATTTGAGAACAAGTACTGTTTCATTCACGGAGCATGTGATATCAACGTTATATCTAATATAACACGCGGTACATAAAATTTCCGTAAATATACTGAAACTGTATTTGTCGGGTACATTTACACATGTTACATGTTACATTTACACTTGTAATGTTTCCAATTGCTGATTAACGATAAGAAAATCTGATAAAAATATTAAAAAGGATTTTGATGATGCTAACATTGCTTAATTGAATACTTATTTTCGTTCGATATGAAGCGGCTGTATTTTGAATAAGGGAAAGGCAGATATGCTTTGAAAAAATAAAAAAGCGTTTACAACATGCTTTTAGAGTATACACGGACGAGGGTAGCGCAATCCGCCCTTGCTCTCCTCCAAAGTGCACATAATTCCCAAGTACGAGTGTCATATATACATATGCACATACGTGTATGTATATATATATATATATATATATATATATATATATATATATATATATATATATTCGTTGAGATTTAATTACAAAAGTTACGAGAAAGTAGCTGCGGCGTCCCTTGATGACTGTTGCTCCCGAGGATTTGAGACAAAGAGGGAAATCGTCGAAGCAACAAAAACCTTCGGTAACTAAAAGAAGGTACAAGAAAGAGAGAGAAAGAGAAAGGAGAGAAAAAAGAGATGATTCAAAAGACACACAAACCGCGATGACGAGAATACGAGGAGCGGAGGATTAAAAAGGATTATACATTCGTAGCGAGGTTGAAAAGAACGAACAAGGGTAAAACTGTGTTTTTTGCGCACGTTGTATTTGGAGTGAGCCCGAGAACAAACGAAAAAACATCTCTGAGGGTGGAAATTCCTACCAACGGTGCGTAAGGATTGTGTCTGTCAGTGCTAAGAGAATACTACCCTTCGCACATGTGGATTCATGATGCTTCATAATTTTATACGAACTTGCACAAATCCCACTAATCTTTATTCAGGGAAATGTATTTATTTATTTAATATTACGTTATTAAATTTATTCCATGAAAAGAATGAAATGAAATGAAATTAATTGAACCTTAATTCAATTTGAAGCACGTCAGTTTTGAAGAAACTTAATTAAAAATTACTTCAAAAGCAATGAAATATAGTTTGAAAATGAAAAAAATGCCATAAACTGCAATAGAATCGATTGAATAATAATATTAATTAAAAAAAGATTAATTTATAATTGCAAATATCGAAAGTGCCAGCTCGTGATTTCATAATTAATACATGTTGCATTGCGATTAAAAATATACGTAAAATAATTAGATTTTTTATATGGTTTAGAACAATCGATAAAATCGATGTTGAGGATTCTTTTCATTCGTGTATGATTATACTTTGTGGGAATCATTCGACACGTGTTCGTTTAATTCCATGACAAATATCGTGCTCGGAATTAGCGGTACGTGGCGGTTGATACATCGTGTCCCGAACGCCCACTGATTCCGGAGGCGAAGTTGGAACACATACACGAGGTCATGTGGTTGAAAGTGCACGTAGAATTGTACGGTCCATGTGGGACAAGTAAACGTGTAAATATTGGCATAATTCGCGACACGATTCAGCCTCAAAATAAGACGTTTCGTCAACGCAATAATCGAGGACTTTATTACGTATCGTTCTAGACTACCAATTTTTAAAATCTTTTCAATTCATCGTTCTATATTTGACAAATAAAAAATCTCCTTATGCGGAAATACTACAAAAATTAATTGTTTCATTTTTCGAACTCTAAAATATTGAGTTTTTTCGATTTATGAATTTCACCAGAAGCGTTCAGACTCAAAATATTTTAAAAAATAACAATACTTGACTTGTTCAAAAAATCTTATAAATTGAATTATAATTCTCGATAAAATTAAATTCTATAGATCTTTCATAAGTTTTTATTTAACTACAAAAAAAATCATTATAAATACCCATTCATTGCTAATATCGTGACACAAGGCACGGCAGTCCAACAACTCATTTATAATTTCTCTATTCTTAAATAACTCTATGGTAAATATATTTATTCCAAAATATCTTTATTCATAAATATCTCTATGTTTAAATAACTTTGTGGGAAATAAACTGTATTCTTAAATGACTTTATTCTCAAATATCTATTCAAAAAATATGTGTATTCCGAAAGATCACTATGTTGAAATATCTTTATTCTAAAGCATCTCTATTCATAAGTGTGGTCAAAAAATTTCTCTTCAAAAATATCTCTATTGATTGACATCTGCAATCTAACACAACTCTATTCATAAATATCTCTATGTCAAGACATCTCTCTTCAATTGTCAATTGTTCCACACGAAGAGAGATGTCTTGACATGTCATGTTGTGACATTGACATTCATGAATAGAGTTTTTTCAGATTGCAGATGTCATAATGAATAGAGATATTTTTGAAGAGAGATTTTTTGACCACCCTTATGAATAGAGATATTTTAGAATAAAGATATTTCAACATAGTGATCTTTTGGAATACACATATTTTTTGAATAGAAATATTTGAGAATAAAGTTATTTAAGAATACAGTTTATTACCCACAGAGTTATTTAAACAGAATAGAATAGAGAATTTATTTAAGAATAGAAAAATTATGAATAGAGTTGTTGTACTGCCCAAGGCACCGAGGACTGTTTCACTCAAATAAATGCAGGGTTACAAAAAAAAATATATATGATCTATAAAAATTTGTTTGCTCTCTATTTATGTCCTTATCCAGAAATTTATATTGCAAATGAGCCGCAGTCGATTCACATCGTTGGACGAAAAGCATAGAAACTAAATTGGCAGTGTATCGTCGAACCTGCAAGTAGAATCGAAGTTTCTTGAACGCCGAACGATTATTAACAAGTTGGGTATGTAAGCCTGAAACGAAGAGGTATGGTGGATGAATAGAATGAGAAAAGGAAAGCACGAAAGCGAGCATATGGCGAGTGGAAGTCTCGCGAAGTTTGTGGGTGTGGGAGAATAGTATGGAATTGGGTTAACGGACTATCGATCGTTGGCTCTCTCTTTCTCTTTTTGTGGACTTGTGAGTTCGATTTTGTATGTTTTTTCTTCTTAAATAATCACGACATTTTTATTATTACTGCCCAAAATGACTATTGTTACGATAAAATTTCTCTTATTTGATCAAAAAAGCAAACTTAAATTAATAAAAACAAATTCGGTGGTCTCTCCAGAAAAAACTGGCGAATATTGCACTGGAAAACGAGTTTCAATATTTGCATTCTTAATGTAAATTTTTCATCGTGAAGTTAAATCTAAATAAACCAAATAAATTTTTGTTTGTCTAGGAGAAATTTCGTCGAAATCGTGATTAGATATTCGTAGCACTAATTTGAAGTGTACCATAAGTTCCCTTATGTATATAGACAGAACGCATTATAAAGTAAAAATCACCTTAAAATTCATTCTACTAATTATTGTGATGCAGTGGAATATGTAAAAAGATGGAGAAATTTTATTTATTACCAACTGCTATTTTTTTTAAGCATGTAAAAACTTCGAAACACATTGAAATTTTGCATAAAAAATACATTTGCTTTCCTGAAACTTGTTATAAATTTAAAATTGGACTGCACGGTAAATGATTACTTGTGCCAGACAATTTTCAATTTCTGTTCAAAATATTTTACAGAACATAAAATTTTATAAGGGGAAGAAAACTTTTTACATTGAAAAAGAATTTCAATTTACTTTTCATTGAAATTAAAATTGAATTTTATTATAATTTGAAGAATTTGATATTGTTTTGTCGTTTTTCCAATATAATTCATTGAGTACGAACATGCGTGTATGACTTACAAGCTGAAAAGTTGAAGATTTGTCTACGAAGAGTGCTACTACGTCACATATATTTAGGGTTACACCCGGTGGAGCTTTCCCTTTTTCACCTCCTCGACCCGTCTAGTAGCTCACATGTATTTCGCAGCGGGTGGAATACCTGTGTGCAGTATGGAAGCTTCGCACGAGGTGCGATAACAAGCTCCTAGACAGAGAAGCGGTTTCACCGGCGTAGGACGTTCGAAGAGTGGGTTGTGTAGCATAGAACGGATGAGGGAGGAAAAGAGGGTTAAGGGAGGAGGGGAAGAGAGTTGAAAGGGCTCTGAAGCGGGTGCAACGCTTCCACTGCATGTAGGACCACTCGAGACGGGAAGTGCATACTTTTGGCGGCAAAATTCAGAGGGGGTGGTGTCCCGACGCCGCGTCGACGTGGCGCCACCACCCCATCCCCCATATCTTTAGCGTTCTGCTCACGCGGGTGAGGAACGCTACGGACGAACGATGCAACCAGCCGAGTTCTCTGTGCTTGCTTTCGTAGTTGGTGCCTCCCCTTTTGTATACCCCTTGCACTTTACCCCCTTAGCTACATTTACACGCACACAGGGTGTCCCAAAAAATTTTGTTGAAAGGACTAAAATGAATTTTCTAATTCTGTCATACCCGTTTTTATGTTTGCCTGTCACAAGGTCACAAGTCTTACAGTTTTCGATCGATACTACCGATTTAGCATGCAAATACATTTAATGAACCCAAAGACAAACATAACATGAAAAACAAAGAAAACACTGCATCCATGTTCAATTCATATCATCCATAATTTCATAAACAAAAGAAGCCAAGAATATAAACATTTAACTTTATAAGTAATAGTATTAGAAAATGTAAAAATATGAATCCAATAGTCTAAAATACAAGCAAATAAATGTATGCATGACAAATTAATTAACAAATTGAAAAATTAACAAAAAATAAATGTTGGGAACAGAAAAATCGTAGATAATAAACAATAGGGATTCACTAAATACGAATGACGAAGATTTGATGATCGAAGCTTTCAAGAAAACCATCAAAGTGTACTTGTATGTCTGAATGCACACATACGTGCACACAGATTGTTGACATATCAGCTTTATCGGTTCTCTCGCGGCCTTCATGTGCCTCTCGTATCTCGATTGGTCTAGACCAATAATAGAGCGCTCTAGACCGCCATGAGAGCAAACTCTCCCTCTCTCTCTCTCTCTCTCTCTCTCTCTCTCTCTCTCTCTCTCTCTCTCTCTCTCTCGTAATTTCTCTCGCTCTTTCTGGCATTCTGTCTACGGTCAACCTTTTGCTAGTTTTGCTCTTGTACTCAGTATCCAACTCACGGATTGAAAACCGAGTGAAAACGCCAAAGTACCATCGTCATCCATACGCCATATGGCAGTCCTCGTAGATAAAGAGAGAAACAAGTCCAAGTGCAACAATCAACGCTATTGCAATGTGTGCACTTCTCCTACCTGGATGCTGCATGCGTTCGCATTATACTTCGAAAGATTTTATAAAGATAGGATTTAACAAGTATTGACAGTGATCGGCGAAGGTTAATGTTTAATGGCGCAGATATCAATAAATAATTTATAAAAATAATCAGAGTATGGAAATGTAATTCATACGGATTTGAGATATTTTTATACGTAATTTATTACCCCTCATGTAACTTTGTTTAGTCATCGAAATCTATTATTTTACTCACTGAAAATGTAATTTTATCTATTAACGAAATTAATGATACTTGAATGTCATTTTAACGAAATTTCATTAATTATATTCAACATTTTTAATTCAAACCAACAAATTCCAGCTCAATGGAAAGATATTAAAGGAGCATATACACCCACAATGATTTCACACAAAATAATTCGAAAAAAATACAAATATGGGAAACCATAGAAATAATTGAATGAAGGTTTTTCATGGTTACAAACACTGATAACCAAATTTTGTTGAAACATTGAAAAATTTTGTTGAATGTATCCGACAAAATTAATATTCATCCTGGTAACAAAATTTCGTTTGAGTGTATGGAAATTTTATTGAATCATTCAAAATTTTGTTGCTTGGACGAAATAATTTTTTTGGATGCGTTCAAGAAAATGTGTGAACGTTTCAATAAAAGGTTTTCAGTGAACTTATATTTGTAGAAACGTTCACAGAATATTGCATTCCGACCATCCAATTACTCCAATATTTCGCCAATTTTTTTTTTCATTTACTCCTTTTTCACCTGTCTATAAGAATCTTCTTGAACGAAATTTCAACCGACCTAAAGGATTCAAATTGAGTTTCAAATTATCCTAAGTTATTAACCCGTCAGCAGGCGCACTATGAGACTTTTTCCCACACTTACATTAAAACGATGATTACTCAAAAATTTCAAATGGCATAAGCGTTTGAAATTTTTTCTATCTTCACCAAATTTATTCTTTTGTATGATAGAAGAGTTTAAAATTTTTTTTTAATTTTTGAATGATTATTTTTGGCTTTTAATGTCAATTATCGTTATATTTGTGGTTTTTTTAAAATAAAAATGTTTAATATCATTGTAGCGAAATTGTTTTCAAGTTCCTATTTATCAAATTAAGTACTTGAAGCTATACATGTAAGAAAATTTCTCATCGCGCGCCCAATGTTTAAAGTGTACCGTAGTACGCCTGCTGACGGGTTAAAAGCCGGAGCAGAAGTGTTTGATTTTGGCACTGGAAACATTAAGATATATTTTCAGTCAATTTCTTAGCTTGAATATCAATGATGAAATTTGTATGATAAAAGAATTCATTCCCCATGATTCATGCAATTAGCAATTATGAAAAATCCAAACTACCAAAATAAATGTTCGATTTGGAAAAAACGTGTTCCATAGCAAAAAAATCATTTGTTTTTCTAATCCGAATGATTTATTTTGTTCGTATAACGCTAATCATCGTTGCTACAATTACAACGTGAACGTGAACAGAGAAGCATGAGGATATTTAATTTAAATTGTCGATCGTATACACTGAGAAAAAAAATTTATTCATTGAACAAAATCCCATGTAGTTGGACGAGAAAATGATGGATTCAACTATTTTTTTTTTTTAATGGCAAATGATTTAGTTTATTCGACAAAAAAATAGTTCAATCCACCATTTTCTCGTCCAACTAAATGGGGTTTTGTTTGATGAACAATTTTTTTTTTTTCAGTGTATGAGCACATTTTACCTTATCATTTATCAGGACAACTACTCGCGTGCACAAAGACATATTCTCAATGATAATTAATTAGATTTCCACGATTATTGTTCAACGTGATCGTTTCTTACCGTAGAACGGTAAATAGTCATTTTAGTTCGAACACTTCGAACCGTAACATGTTGAAATGAGTTCCCGTTTCGTAATTAGCATATTTATACATCGATAGCCCTGGTCAATAAATGGAGACGATAAAAAATGGGCAGAGAAAAACAACGTAGTTAAATCGTCATTATTATTATAATTGATTTTTATAATGAAATCGGAGGCCAACGGGCTTTTTATTCGCCGTAGATATCTAGTATCTGTATCGCGAATGATAAGCCTCTTGGTATACATAACGTTTCGAGGCCACTTTCACCTTCCACGTTGCACTACTCTACGCTCTCGTAACCTTAATCATGTCAAGTTGAGACACTGGTATTCCAAGAGCGATAATACCAGACACACTTTAAATAATATACGTAACTATATATATCGATAAGCAGCCACATATATATAAATATATATGCAATCATTTTATGTTATAAACTTTATAAAAAATATTTATTATATATTTTCTATGCAATAATAAAAATCTAATAATTCAATGATTTGACGATATAACTAAACATTGATATTGTTCAGCGAATCTTCAACGCTCCATGGCCACACATTATACATTGAGCATTCCAAAACATGGAACAACTGTCGTAATGAACAAAATCTGATAATAGAATGGTGCAGAAAGATCTTGAACATGTAAATCTGCAAAAAATGAGCTTGTTTACAAAAAAAAATATTGGGCGGGTTATTTAGGCTCCGTGTGACCAGGGACGGTTAAACTTTCATCCAAGGCTTAAATAACATCATTAAAAAAAAGTATTACAAATGTTGCCTAAATTCAATTTAACAAAACAATTCGAAAAATCAATTATTCCAAAATAGACCCAGACTAAAAATCGCAACCGGATTCTTTCCTGTTTCTTTCAAACGGTAAACAAAATTTCAATGGATAAGAAAGAAAGGATTTGGCGATTCACGATTCCCCGGAGGAGTGAAACAGAAAATGTAACCGAGTGTGCAGACATGCTATCTATATACTGGAACTCGGAATTGCGAGGGAGTAAAAGACAAATATCTATACATTCTATATCTATATCTTCCTATGTACATATATATATATATATATATATATATATATATATATATATATATATATATATATGTATGTGTGATGGTAGGAAGAAGAGGGTCGTGACTCTGGTAGCCTACATCCGAACGCTTGGCTATCTCTCTGGCTATCCGTATGTCTTGCTGGAGTAGTTGGCGAACGGCGCTGTTCGCTTTCAGTTCGCTCTTTCACCAACAACATCGCTGCATCGTCGGCAAACCAGAAGCACTGACTCCACTCGTATATTTACGAGCCTTCCACCCTGTGTATATACAGGTATATATTATATACAGTAATATTTATATGCACAATATATATATACAGTATTACAGAATTAGTTATACATGTAAGTATCCTTCTTTTTCGAATGACCTTGCTTTGCACGCGATCACGACAATTCGCAAGTGGCCACGATTCTAAAATTCATCTTAGTTGATCTATTTGTATGCGTGAGTGAATATTTTTTTGTTTTCCTTCCTCCTAATTACGAACGACTCTTCTTCCAACATTTTACCACTGACTTCTCAAAGCCTCCGTACAACAAATATATGGCAATGAAAAAAAAAAAATGCCATTCTGATTATAAAATTCTTCCAAACGAAACCAAACGTTTTTCCATATAATTTGTTTCTTCAAAAACTCAATAATAATAATAACAATACTGACGATAATAATAAATTATGTACGTTAAGAGGTTGGAACGTGCGTGCGTGAGCCGAGGTAACCGACGTCGGCTCGCCCTGTTGCGGAGTGTGTGCGGCAAAATGATGGTGGAAACGGCAAGGCGCCGAGTGTATAGAGTTGGTGTAGGTCCAGGGCCCGCAAAGGCTCGGCCAATCCTGGCACGGGAATTCGTGGCAGAGCTCAGCCGAACGGCCAATCCACGTGGCCCCTGTCTCTCGGGTTACTGACCTGGCCAACGCGTTAAATATCCCATCCTGAAAAATATCGTGGCTTCGCTCTCCCTTTCTTTCCTTCTCACTCGGCTTCACCCTCTTTAACTATTTCTCATTCACCGTCTCTTTTCCACTTTCGTACGAGCTTCGTTTTTCCAGCTTATACGGACGTGTATTTATATATGTATGTGTGTGTGTGTGTGTGTGTGTGTGTGTGTGTGTGTGTGTGTGTGTGTGTGTGTGTGTGTGTGTGTGTGTGTGTGTGTGTGTGTGTGTGTGTGTGTGTGTGTGTGTGTGTGTGTGTGTGTGTGTGTGTGTGTGTGTGTGTGTGTGTGTGTGTGTGTGTGTGTGTGTGTGTGTGTGTGTGTGTGCCTATCTGTCCTTTCTTTCTTTTTTCATATTCTCTTTCTCCATCGATCTTTCTGGCTTCGTCTCGCCCTTTTCCTCTCCCCCCCCCCCCCCCTCTCTCTCTCTCTCTCTCTCTCTCTCTCTCTCTCTCTCTCTCTCTCTCTCTCTTTCGCTCGATCGTTTGTCCTCTTGACTACATTCCGTCTTTCATCGGTCTCTTACTCCTCACTGCTCTTCGCGCTATCTACCACTTCTCTCTCTCTCTCTCTCTCTCTCTCTCTCTCCATCTCTCCCTCGTTTGCTCTCTATCTTTCGATTTCTGTCTTTCCACGCGCGTTACTCATATGCCGAGGAAAAAAGTCCAGGCAGCGATGCAGGAAGAGAGAAAGAGCGAAAGAGAGAAAGAGAGAATCTCGTAGGGATCACACACATAACCCCCCTTTGTTTGCTCGGCCACATTCGCGAGGCAAACGGCAGCCGACCCGTTCACCAGTGCTCTCTCGCGCTCGCGTATTTCATTGATTAGTATTGCCCATTAAAAGGGCGCCTTTATTTCATACCGACGCGCACTCCGTCTCTCTTTTTCTCTTTTTCCCTCATCCTCTCTGTGAGAACTTGACGCACACGAACCAAAGAGCTGACCCGTCGAGCTCTTTGCAACCCTCCTCCACTCCCCCCCCCCCCTCCCTGGACCTTTTCTTTCTGACAGGAAACACATCAACCTATCGACATCGTAGTTTCAATCCCACAGCCAATTTCTCGTCCTTTGACCTCGGTGCGATATTCGTGAAAAAAAAAACCAGAGAAGAAATAAAAAATTACCTCCTGTGTGGGGATGTAATATTGATTTGTTGAAGAAAAAACTACGCGGGGCTTTCATTGTTATTCACTCACAATTATTGTACTTGAGGGAACCTTTGTTCTTATTTATTATGCAAAGAAAATTACATAAATCGAAATCTTCAAAGGCAGATTCTTTATCTTATAGACGAACGAAGAATTAATTGGGCACACATTATACACTCTAAAATCTCTAAAGGAAAAAAAACTGATATTAATTCGTAGTTTTTATTGTAATAGATCCATCTAGTTTTTCTTCACAAAGTCCACAAAATTCTGACACGTATAAAAAACAGGGATTTTTATATTCCTGTAGAAGACTCCTAATTCTTAGCTCACATTTACATCTCTTTGGACCCCCTACCTTTGTTTCTATTTATCTCTGTTACGGGTTGTACTTTGATCGTTATTTTATATTGAGTCATATCAGCTGACAACCATGAACGATGGTTCTAGACTAATATTTTAATATTGTACTCTATTTTCCATAATTTTGTCAATTTATCGTAACTCTACTCTTATTTACACCTCAATCTTTAGCTTTTTTAAGCATAATAAAATGATTAAGGCATTTCCCTAACAATATTATATTCTGCGTGTTATCATCTTTAATGTTATTTACCGTCATGGGTAATTTCTTGACATAAATGAATAGATATATAAATTATTTAATATCTCTCTCTCTCTCTCTCTCTCTCTCTCTCTATTCGTTTTATACGTTTCTGTCATTCCTTTCGTAATGCCACAAGTTTTCGCCTTTGGTTTCATTGATAGAAACCATAAAAGATTTAAGAAGATGAGATAAGAAAATAAAAACTTGCACACACATGGAAGAAAAATTGCGGAAGAGGAGGGAAATGGCATTGATAAATTGCGGCCAGAAAGTAGGGGATGATGATGAAAAAAATATATATCGGAATGAGAGAATAAAAAAATGTAGAAAGGGAAAAAAATGGGATCGACATAAAATCTTGATGCCTGGGGTGGTTTAGGGGAAAAAAGATAAAGGAAGGAAGAAAAAGAGGAGAAGTAAAGAAAGAAAAATATACGGATGAAGAGAGAAGGGTTGAGTATGCTCTGAAACCACGTACGTTTATACGTAGCACAAGGAGAAAGCGTCTTCAGCCACCATTACCCATCAGTAACAGCACTACTGAGGCGAACCCAACCCTTGTAGCCTTTTCTATCGACTACCCATCGGTCGAGAACGGTCGTCGAGTCTCTACGTCTCTTTCCCCCCTTACTTTTCTTTTCCTCTTCTTTTCTTTCCATCCCTCTTTCCTCTTCTCGATGAACCTCCTCCCAAAGAAGAGAGCCACGTCATCCATAATCCTTTCGTAAATATTTTCACGTTAATTAGAGCGATTGCACGATGACAGCCGAGCATGAGACGAGAGAGACGGAAAGAAAATGTAAAAGGCCTTGGAAAAACGCAGTGGCTTCATGAGGGACTTTTATACCATCTTCTTTTTAATATTTTATAACAACGCCTTTCAGAAATGAGGAAAAACGATCATTTCTATTCCATGACAATTTTCACAATATCCATATTTGTTACATTTTTTCCATTATTTCATGTCCTTTTTGCTTTTTTTTCTCATATGTCGAATTATTCAAAAAAAAGAACGAATCTCGAAATTGAATAGAAAATTAATTTAGCGATTTACCAATTTGATTGAATTTATTATAAAAAATATGAAATTATTTAAAATATTGAATCGTTACTTTGTGGAGTTTTGATTATTTTTTTGTTAGCGGATTGTAGAAAATATGATAATTACAATTTCATCACGTTCATGTTCAAAGTAGTCATTCAAAATATTGGCCGGTTCAAGAATTCTCAAACGCCAATAAAACTGCATTCACGAAAGTGTAAATTATAATTAAAAACCAAAAATTTACGATATAAAAAAGCGCGTCAAATTCCAAATGCGAAATAAAAAAAATAAATTCTTTTTTCTTTTTCGTGTTCGTATTTGCGGTAGTCTGGAAATATCGAATTCCATTGGTACCTTATAAAAATGGCATTTACTCTACGAAGGAAAACAGGAAGGAACGGAAATGAAAAAGGAAAGGAACTTCGGCGACGTATATTGGACTTCCATGACAAGAAGTGAAGGGACTGCTAACGAAATAATCGACAAGTTTCGATAAATTTTGCACCCTTCAATGGCGAAAAAGCTTACGATGGATCACGTGAATAAAATATTGTATGAGAATTAAAAAAAAAAAGAAACAAAGAAAACGATATCACGAAATTGAAGTAAATTCGATTAAGGCCTTACATTCGTCCAGAATTTTCAAAAAATCGATTTTTTTTACAGATTATTATTCTCTATAGTTTTAGGCGTATTTCTGTGTAAGTCGATTGTACAAATTCCCCATAGATCGAAAGTTATTATAGAAAACGTGATTGCCCAACGAGATTCTGATGCGCGCAGGTAGATGTCTCGAGCGAAACGCACTTGAAACTTTAAATGCATTTTTCTCAAAACTACTTTTTCTGGCACGGTCTGCATGATAACTCATACAGTTTTTAATATTTCTTTATGTTTTTTTTTTTAAATATTCGAAATTGTTTTCTCTATAGTCTGTCGGGCCGGATTTTTGATGTTGTGACTAAAAAATTTTATAAACATAATTAAAGTATGACATTTATGACACAAAATGCACACTTTTTTTTAAACTGCCGTAAATTGCCAAAATTTTTCGAATTTCAAAAATCCGGCTCGACAGACTATAACTACAACTTTATTTTACAAGAATTTTTTTACGTTTTGCAGATCCATCAGCATTTCAAGAAGAAATGATGCAGACCGTGGAGCAACTTTTTTTTCATAGTGCTTCGGGAAACGTGATTTTTTATGTTGTAATTTTTGAAAAAAAAAATGAAATAAATTTTTTTATAAAGTTTAAATACTAATAAACAATGTGTAAAAATTATTTTTATTAATTTCTATTGCTATCTCTTCTAAAAACAGGTTTTCTTTTAGCGCATTTTAGGCGCTGCTGGACGTATGTAAGGCCTTAATCATTTAACAATATATTAGAATCGTAATATACTTTTAAGTGATAGTGAACTTCAAAATTCATAATTTTTCCTAGTCCTAGAACCAGAGCAAGGAGAGCAGAAAAAAATTAAGTGAAGTAGAATAAAAACAAAAAGCAAATGTAAAAAAAGACATATACACATAGAATGAATTTCAGTGGCATGTACGGCAGATTTACCGGTGGCTCGTAATGACAGGTAGTAAGAGCATTAGCCACAGCAAGGGAACTACAGAGCACGTATAGATGCATCCGGTACAAGTTGATTTGAGTTCGAAAGCCAATGCCATCCGACGGATATAAAAATCCGAAGATGTTGGGTTTCGACATTGGCTCTCCCGTTCTGTGTGGTCGTTATGCACCAGTGCATACTTTTCTCTGTATCTCTTTAAAACATATTGAATGTTTCAACCACTTTTACGAAGAAAAAACTTTGTGTATTTGTCACTCGAAAGGACTAGATAATTATTTCTAAATAACTCGACCTTTGGCCCATTATGAGACGTAATCAGTGCTCTAATTTTTAGGATGCATTGCGGTGCACACAAGTAAATAAAAATTGGACCACTTTTTAATCAATGTGGATCTATTATTTTATTAGATACATTTTTTTTACGTAAGTCGTTGAGATTATAAACGGCGATGGATTGCGTGAAAAGAGGAGAGTAACCGGTCGTTTTTAATGACAGGTAAGAGGAACAAAATAGTTTAGGCGTACACGAGAGAAGAGCGCGAGAGTTGGGAACGGTGGCAGTGGCCGCAGCACGTAGACACATCCGTTCCAAGTGGGCTGCAACGCAGAGCACCAGGCGGACTCGGTAAGCCGATTATCCACCTAAATACGAAGCCAGAGTGATGCATGTGGCTTAAATTGATGTCACCCCTCTTCCCTTCCCGCCCTCTCTCTCTCTCCTTCCATCTTTCTCTCTATCTGCATCGTTTTCTCGTCTTTATTTTTCTTTGTCTTTCTTACTGCCTCTATTTTTATTATTCTTCATCTCTATCTTTATTTCTTTGTATGCTTCATTTTCTTATCTTTTCTCCCCCCCCCCCCCCTTGCTCTCTCTCTCGCTCTCTTTCCATCTGCTTCGTTTTCTGGTTATTTTTTCTTTTTGTGTTTCTTCTCCTTTCTCTCTTTCGTATTCTTTCATCCTTCAAACATTCACCTCTCTTTTTATAACAGTACAGACGAGAAGCAGAGGGTAATAATAACGCACAGCGACTTGGCTTTAACCGTTAACATTTAGATCACGTTTATACACCTCGATGATTCTCGCTTCTTTTTACCCTATCGTAACTCGACAGATGATTAAATAGCGTACAAGTTAACGTTCCATCTAGTTTCGAGTGTAAATGCTTATTAAATTGCCAGGGAACAAGAAAAAATTTCTGCGTCATTGAAGAGCGAAAAAAAGAACGAGGAACACAAACAGGCGGAAGTAGTTAAGGTTGTAAAAATCAGACTTTCTTCTCTACATTTTTTTTTACTTTTAATTATCTTCTTCCGAACGGTCTTCAACCAAAACCTAACGAACTTACTTGAAAAAAAATAAAAAATTTTCGAATCAATGGTTTGTGTTCTGCTTAAGGAGAAATAATTTGAGAATAAAGATTGGTAAACAAATGTAAAAGAAATGTCGAAAGTTTGCCGAAAATCTTGACAGGAAGGTATATACGAAATAAGAACGTACGAGGGATAATAGACAGCTTCTTAAGATGCTGCTCGTATCACTGTCACGGCCAGAAAGACTGCGTTCGACAGAATGAAGAAATGGTAAGGTAGAAAGACTCGCGTATATTGCCCAAGAAGAAGAAAAAAAAAGAAGCGAAAGAATAAAAATAATCGTAAAAAAAAGAAACCAAAATGAAAAAAGAAAGAAGACGAGTCGGGATGCGGTCTCCCATTTTTCCGTGGGCGGGATTTTGAAACCTGTTTGAGCGCTTTGAATCTAGAGGGAAATAGAGAAGAGAGCCCGTGGAGACCAAGCCCGGACGATCCGTCCTGCGGATTATAGTGGAAGAGCACCAACAGTAGGGGCAAGTGAATGACGAAGAAAACGGCAGAGAAAAGAAACGAGTGAAGAGATGGACCTGACGGTCCCCGCAAACATAAAGAGACCAACACTGACGAAACGTTGTTCGTATATCCTCCTTCATGTTGGTATGTGAAACCAGCACTGATTTTCTCTTCCTCTCTTTTTGTCTTATTCTCGAATTGGTACTTCAAGCGTCTTTCTTCTCTTCTCCTTTTTTCTTTACCTTCACCATGGTCCAGCACCACTTTTTACCATTTCTCTGCCATTCATTCTCAAAGAGTCTCGTACAAAATTGGACACATAAATAATTCATTCCCCACTTTTCATACATACTTCCCACCCCTACAATCCTAACTCAAAATGAGTTCCCCTTCATTTTGATTTAGAACTTCGGGTATACGAATTTTAGCTAACCGAAAGCAATGACAACCAATGTACATATTTCAGGACCCCTAAAATTTTGCAACCAATTTTGTTCAACAAAAAGTTGCCTCATTTTACGTTCCAATTCACCTTTCCAACTTCACGAAAAAAAAAACAGTCAACCATTTTTCGTACCAAAAATAAAGGCATAAAATAATACCACGAAAAAAAATTTCCCGAAGGAGGTTTCCATAGTACGCATTAATATTATTCAGTTTAAAAAAATATTTTTTTCATTACAATTTTAAGATGAAAGTATAAAGGTCCGTGTCTTATATATTAAAGTATGCGTAACGTGATCGAGTTGAACTCTTTGACGCTTTGTCGAGACAGAGTCAGGGTGAGGCAGCTACCTTGATGGCACAATGACACTGTAAGCTTGACTCGAGTGTGCATATATTTTCTAGATCTATATATATATATAAATGCTGCAAGCGGTTCGAGCAGTTGTCCGTTACGCTCGCAGTGAACTACCGTGTTTTAGGTACGTATATACAAAGTCTCGTTGAATAACGATTACGTTCTCGTGCTCGAAGCCACCAGAGATATAGAGAAACCGAGGGCGAGAGTAACTGAGAAAAGTTCACCGAGTAAAGGGAGGAAATAAGTGCAATAGAAAATCTACCAGACAGTAAATATACTTATATATAAGAGTAAATTGTTTTGCAAATTCATTTCTTAAAATTTAGTACTCTGAGCAGTTTCTTTGGGCATTTCGACTTCGTCGCAATTTCACGGCAATTTAATTTGAAGAAAAACGCATTTGATAAAACGACCATTTTTTCTCAGAGAATCTCACTCCACCGGGCGAAAGTTTGAGTATATATCATGTCTGAAAAGTGGCTTTCCAAACGGATAGAATAGTTGGAGTACCAAAATATGAAAAAAAGTCTTTCTGTATTTTTCTCCGATTCATTGTTGACGAAATTTTAATTAATTTGTGTTAGCCAATCCGGTGCACCGATAAGAGGAAGTGGGTCGGATAAGCGTAGAGCGACAATGCTCGAGCCTATCCGCAGCAGCTGTTGCTATTGACTATCGGTAATTGAATTAATAACTTATAAATACATCACAGAAAGAAATAGCTGAAAAACTTTCTCTTCAGAAATTCGCGATCAACTTACTTTGTAAAACCTGATAACATTTGAGACACTCTGTATTTGTAGGATCGAGGAATCTGGTGTTTTTGTGGTTCACTTGGACTGGGCAGAATCGACCATCGCGTTACTCTAGGTCAGTGCCGCTTCACCCAGGTTCTCTCTCTCTCTCTCTCTATCCCTTCTTTCCACTTCTGTTTCGTCCCTCGCTCCGCGAATTCCAGAACAACTAAAGCGGGACAGAAGCAGAAGGAAGCCGAAAGGTTCGAGGGAGAAGACGAAGAGGGATGAGGACGAGAACTCTATAAAAGAGAAACAGGTAAAAGTGGCGAAGGAAAGAGAAGAAGAAGGAGGAGTCGGAAGAACGAGAAAGATTAATAATAAACGTAATAAAAATTCAAGAGCTCGAAGAAGATTTAGTTAGACGCTTGAGGGCCCAGCTTTTCTGATCGATCTTACCATCGTAGATATGACTAATTTTTTTTTAATGATCTTCGTGGAATCCGGTGTCACTTCTTTTTAAATCGTTTTGTTACGCTACTTTTTTTATTATTTCTATCTTCAAGACTCATTTGCTGCAAATAAAAATGTGACAATTACAGAATGGTTTTTTAAACTTTCTGGCAAAAATGATGTCATAAAATTATAAAATACATGCACAGCGTGGTTATCTTAGCGATATTCAAAAAATTAATATCTACATTGATATTTCAATTTTCAAATCGAACCGCGTTACTTCATATCGCCTAACAGCGTAATTAACAGATTTGTGGTTAAATATCGATAAAAAGGAGGTTGGGAAACAAACGTTTGAAACGAAAATTTTGAAACGACGGTCATGCAATAAATATTCATTGCATGTGCCTTTGTGAATACGTTCGTGACCGTATGTCACATGTATGTTTAAATTCAATATTCTTTTATCGATTTTTTTTTCACAACAGCCGTTATAGGGTAAAACACCCAGTCGCCAGCCATGTACCAATAGTCGGCCTCTATCCATACTTTGTATGAGTGGGAAGAGTGCGACATCTTCCTCACTCTTTTCACTCATACAAGGCTGACAACTGGTACATGGCTGACGACTGGGCGTTTTACCTTTTTTCACAGGCGTCATTTTATACTTTTAGAGAAAAACAGTTTAGATAGATGCAACATTGAATTACAAATAAAATAAAATTATGATTCGATTGATTGTTCTAAAATCGGGAATTAAAAAAAAAAAAATACTACGAAGAAAATGAAGGTTGAAATTTTCTCTTACCAAGCTGAAAAAAACATTGTATTATAAAGTTTTTCAATTTTTCTTGTTTAATGTTTACGGCGCCAGTTCATGGGAGCGGGAACGAATAAAAATGGAGCCTCGTATATTTTTTTCTTTCGCAATCATCGTAGACCAATTCTTATTCTCGTATGGCATTGAATTAATTCGTGAGGGGTGAAATGAGAAGACGGCGAGGGGGGGGGGGGGGGAGAAGAGCTTCACGCGGTGCAACTTATATGCGCTGTGTATCCTATGATTAGTGTCTCACGAGGGTTTGCTCAACTTGCCTCACCATTCGAATATCAGTAACATCAGTAATTGAGAGGGAGAGAGAAAGGGAATAAAATTATTCATTCGTGGTGGAGTCTCCCTGTCCTCCGAACTGCATATCTTACTGTCATTGCACCCCATATGAACTTTTTTTCATATTTTCCACCTATCACGGTAATTCTACAATTTTTTTCACTCGTTTTTATCATCGATTGTTTCTCACTCTGTCTCTTTTAAAACGTTCCACATGGGACAGGTGCACTTGAAACGTTGATGTCGAAGGTCGCGTCTGTTCACCCTTCGACAATTGTACAATATTCTTCTTTATACAAACATACATTACATTACATGTACAACACATTTTTTTACATGTATATGTAAAAAATTTAATGAATTTAAAAAGTTCAGCTCCATGAAACTTCTGCTGATTGTTAAATCGTACAGATTCATAGGAAAAAGAAAACGTACTTTTTTTAAATTTAAATTAATATCGAAACTTTTCGTATCTCATCAGTATACGTAGCCAATTATTCGTATCCTCGATTATTGAACTAGGAAAAATCGGCCTGTTGGAAAAGTTGGCTCAAGCGTACTAAATGAAAAAAGGAAATATTGCTTTCTTTCCATTTTATTATATTCATTTTAATGACAGAAAAATGTTTTTATTCAATCCCATTATTAGTGACGCAGCAATAAGTCATCTATATAATAAAATACATTTTTTTCGCTACCAAATTTTAGATCAATCAATAAAAGCTGTTTATTTATAATTTCTCGTTCAACCAAATCTCAAAATTTTTGGATAATGAATATATTATTGTCTGATGTATATTCAGTACTCAATTCGTTCAAAATATATTCTTCATCGTCTTCATTTCACTCAAACTTGTTTATCCATTTATCTCTCTTATTTATGTATTTATACTAAATGTACGTTAAAATTATCTTTTTACAAAACAATAAATTTATATAAAATTAAAATAGTTGTTTTATATGAAACATACCTATATATGTATATATATATTCATCTATACAGGGTGTCCCATTTTAATCTTACACCTGACTTTTCTCGGTAAATGTTGCTCGGATCAAATATTGTGTGGAACAAAACTTTCAGGGGTTGAAGGGGGACGTAAGAAAAAAAATGGTTTGTGAATCCAAAACTCAAAATGGCGGCGTTAGAATGGCCGACATGTTTTTTTTTTAGGGAAACATAACTTTTTTTCATCACCAAAAAATTTTTCAGCGCAAAACGAAAAACTTTTGTTGGAAAATTTTTTTGATCAAGTTCATAATTTTTGAGTGAGAACATCATTTTCAACTGTTTTAGAGGTATTCAGGATGTACCACGAAGAGATCTTAAACGTACCAAATGCAAGTGCGTTTGCGTGTGCGTCTGCATATGCGTCTGCAAACGCACTTGCATTTGGTACGTTTAAGATCTCTTCGTGGTACATCCTGAATACCTCTAAAACAGTTGAAAATGATGTTCTCACTCAAAAATTATGAACTTGATCAAAAAAATTTTCCAACAAAAGTTTTTCGTTTTGCGCTGAAAAATTTTTTGGTGATGAAAAAAAGTTATGTTTCCCTAAAAAAAAAACATGTCGGCCATTCTAACGCCGCCATTTTGAGTTTTGGATTCACAAACCATTTTTTTTCTTACGTCCCCCTTCAACCCCTGAAAGTTTTGTTCCACACAATATTTGATCCGAGCAACATTTACCGAGAAAAGTCAGGTGTAAGATTAAAATGGGACACCCTGTATATGCTCGACCCTATGGAAGGAAATTTGCACTTCATAGACATAGATACAGTAGTAACACCTGTCGTTACCCAGACACGAGCTCACTCGTGACTAATCCGGACCCGCTTACCAATTTTACGTACCCATGTACCGAGGCCAGTCGTACGTATGTTTATACCTATAACACATGCTACGATTAACGGTTTACAGTGGCTTGTCATCGGACAAACGCGGGATTGCCGAATCGATAACTCACGTGTAACACGTTTCTACACAACCTAATTGTATAAGTCTCGTCCTTTTACACAATAATACTTCAATCGTCAGTATATCCAAATAGTCATAACAACTAGTTTTAATTACTAAAAAATACGGAAGAGAGAGAGAGAGTAAGCAATTCGTTGCTGTCTTATGAACATTTTTCAATTCAGAATCGTTATCAGGATACTTTTGCGTTCTATCGTTCCGAAAAGACACCTTGCTTAACCCGTGACCAGTACACGTGATTTTGAACTAGAACCCTAATGCACTACGGGCATATATGACCCTCATGCAGTTTTTATGAGGTGTTAGGTGTATGACTTAATTTTTACAGATTTTTTCTTCCAGCTTAAAATTATATTTAAAATAGAAATATTTTCGCGGTCTTTTGTGGTTTTGAAAGGATTGGACGCAAGGTTTCAGAACCCTGAATGACAAGTCTACGTGAGTTACATAACCTCTCAGAATAACAGAGTTTACGATGGCAACTGATAAACAGCACATTCGGCACTGCATTCTATACGAATTCCAACAAGGAAAAAATGCTTCTAAAGCACGGGAATCAATTTGTAGTATTCTTGGTGCCGACGTTGTGTCTTATGAAAAGTGTTATTATTGGTACAAACGTTTTAGAAGTGGTGATTTCAATCTTAGTGATCAGCCGCGCCCTGGACAGCCTCGAAAGTTTGAAGATACGGAATTGCAAGCTCTACTGGATGAAGGCTCAACGCAAACGCAACAAGAGCTTGCAGCTCAGCTAGGAGTCACCCAAACAGCTATTTCCAAGCGTTTGCACCAAATGGGAAAAATTCAAAAACTTGGGAGGTGGATCCCACATGTGTTGACCGAACACAACCTAGGTCAACGTATGAACACGTGCCTTTCACTGCTTGCTCGGCAACAAAAAAGGACTTCTTGTGGAAAATTGTGACGGGTGATGAAAAGTATATTTTTTAGGAGAATCCCAAACATAAAAAGTCACGGATAGATCCCGGGCAACCCAGTACATCGACGTCAAAACAGGACATTCATTTAAAGAAGATTCTCCTGTGTATCTGGTGGGACATGAAGAGTGTGCTTTATTAGGAACTCCTGAAAACTAGTTAGACGGTGACTGCAGAACGCTACGGCCGACAATTGAACAAACTGAGCAAAGAACTTGATCAGAAAAGGCCATTTACTGGGCAAGGAAGCAGGCAAGTCATACTGCTGCATGACAACGCTCGACCTGACGTTGCTCGCGCGACTCAGAAGACCCTCTTGAACTTGTGATGGGAAGTGCTCCCGCACGCGGTATATTCACCAGACTTGGCCCCATCCGACTACCATTTGTTCCGGTCAATGCAGCACGCTTTAATGGATAAACAGTTCAAAACACTGGACGATGTGCATAAATTCATCGATGACTTTATCGCCTCGAAGCCTGCAAGTTTCTTTCGCGACGGCATTCGTATGTTACCTGAGAGATGGCGCAAGGTCATAGAAAACAATGAACAATATTTCTAACATTAAGTTCGTTGTTGGCTATTTTTTTATATGAAATAAATTTACTCAGAAATCTGTAAAAATTAAGTTATACATCTAATATTTTCGCTTCCAATCAGGTTAGAAGACTTATTCTTTATTTTAGCGGGATCATCCCATGTGACAGCTATTTTTTTCGCTTTTTTGGGATTTTTTTTTGATGAACCATTAAAACACACTATCTTTAAATTTTTACCACACATTTATTAACATTTTTACAGTCCCTCAGAATTTTATCAAATAAAAATAACAAGTTGAATCGACTTTACACCATTCGGAAGACACTCATGTGCTGGTTGACGTCTGCCATGATTCCGGAGGTTTTGCTCATCTGAAATCAAAAAATCAAACGGCATTTTAATTTGTAGACCTAAAGCTATCGCCGGAACTAGAGTAAAGTAAAAATATCGAAAATTGATTTATTGGCACCGTTTTAAAAGACGAAACTTGTAACTTAACTTTTAAAACCGTGCCCAAAATTCAATTTTCGATATTTTTACTTTACTCTAGTTCCGGCGATAGCCTCAGGTCTACAAATTAAAATGCCGTTTGATTTTTTTATTTCAGATGAGCAAAACCTCCGGAATCATGGCAGCCGTCAACCAATATATGAGTGTCTTCCGAACGGTGTAGAGTCGATTCAACCCGTTATTTTTGTTTGACAAAATTCTGAGGGACTGTAAAAATGTAAATAAACGTGTGGTAAAAATTTAAAGACAGTGTGTCTTAATGGTTCATCAAAAAAAGAAGCGAAAAAAAATAGCTGTCACATGGGATAACTGCCTTAATAAGGATTCAACTCTCCCGCGTAAAATATGGTCTTATAAACCTCAATTCGAGCAATAGGAACCGAGGAAATTGAATGAATAGGTCAAAAAACCTGCCTTTCAACACTTTTTCATTGAAACTCAAGATTTCATTAATGACAAAGAGAAAAAAATTCATAATTTAATACAATGTCCTTAAGGTATTCCATTCGCGGAGGGCCGTATTTTTTGGGCGTATAAGCAGGGCCCTCCACATTTGTTCATAAATTAGGCTGCATTTTGTTTAAAAAAATTATAACCAATTATTAGTCCCAACTGTAAACATAAATCGAAAATTTCAGCTTAATTGTGTAAATTATGAAATTTTTGATATTTTTTGGAGAGCTACATATGTCAACAACCGCACTGTCAAAGGGAGAAGCTGAACTTATTATATTTGGTTAAAAAAAATAGTGAAATATGAGTGAAAATACGTATAAAGTACGCAGTGACATTGGTAAAAATGTGAGCCGATTTGTAACGGGCAAAGACAAGAATAGCGTTAAAAATGTTGTAAAAACTGTCGAAGATAACATAACCTCTTGAACGTCATGGCTACGAAAAATCGTCTGCTGATCACATTCTTTCAAGTTCTATCGTGAATATTTTTTTCAAACGTCCGGTGACTCTCTGTTTTTATCGTTGCTACGGAATCATTAGAATTTAATTTAACCATAGGACAGTTTATATCAAACATCTATCATTATTTAATATATGAATTATTAAATAGAAATGTGAGCAACAGGTCATCTCCATAAAGTGCCGTGTAAATTAGACGACTTTCAAAGTTATAATTCTTTTCTAAAGGTTTGGTAACCTGGCTCGATATTTTTCCAATGGACTGGGATGTATTTTTACTTTTATGTACAAAAAATCTGTTAATTGTAAAATATTCGAGTTTGTGAAAGGAATACCTTAAGATATCATATCTCAAGGGAGGAATCATAGATTTTCGACATTTTTTACAAAATATAATTATTTTGCATATTGAATCGGAAAAAATGAAGGATATTTTCAGAGCTCTTCTTAGCCATAAAAGGAAGGTATAATCAAGATTTTTTATTTGTTTATTTTCGATTATGATAAACAATCGTCAAAAAAGAATATGATAACAAAAATACGCGGAAAAATTCAAAAATTAACTCATTATACATATTTACACAGTTATGTCATACAACGCTTCGATATACTGTAGGCAAATCGTCTTTTGGAATTTTGGGCACGCTATTATTGTTTTTGCACCAAGTACGTAATGGCAGTATGCAAGCACAACGTTCAATACGGTTGTGCTTAAAGCTAGGGCGAAATTCGATTCACGATTCTTGAGGTGAGAGAGAAGGAATCTACCCAAAATGTTTACCTCCATCACTAAATGCCCTCAGGGCTTGTCATGGGTTAATATTTCGATTGTTTAGGCGCAAAAACTTTCGTTTTATTTCAAATTACGGATTTTATTCCCAAATATGCTTCGTGACGATGATCAATCATCAAAACGAAAATTTGTACGTAAAAATTTTACAATCGCGAATCGGATTCGAGTAAAGTACTCGCTTCACTTGATATAGAAAATTTTCGGTACAAGCTTATTAGGTGATTGATCACCGACTGGTCCGTCATCAAATTTTTGATTTGGTGATTGAACATTGTTACGAAGCATATTTGAGAGAGCCAGCGAAAAAAATGGAAAAATTCCCGTTACTGAATGGACGAGAAATAAAACAACATAATAAGAGATTAGTATTTATTAGTCAGTATGATTTTTGATCTAACCCTTAAACTTTCTGCATATACCCTTTGTAGAAAAAGTATACGCTGGAAAAAAAATGTATATACATATGATGGTAGAACAAAATATATATATATAAATAATTATGTTCTATAATAACACTGTAGTATATCAAAGAAAGATAGATAGATAGATAGAGAGAGAGAGAGAGAGAGAGAGAGAGAGAGAGAGAGTGATTGATTGATTGATTGATTGATTGATTGATTGATATATATTTATACCTTGGATAAATCCTTAAGGCAAATGAAAAAATTAACAAACAAATAATATGAATACCAAATCGTAACTCCAAAACAAAATGAAGTTCAATGTGAATACAATATGAAAAGAAATCCGCACGCTTAGAACAATGGTACTAACGATGTACCTGCATGAAAAAAACAATCCAAAACTTGACTTAAAATTAAACTTAAACTTAGCGAAGAATAGAGCGCAAACTTAAATCTAAACGATTCATATGACAATTCAAAGCTGATTGCAATAGACGATCCACAATAATTGAATACCAGGTAGTTTAACGGGACAGACCTAGTTAGAATTTTCGAAAAATCGATTTTTTTTTTATTTCATTTTCAAAAAGTAGAATCTCTTACGAACATTTTCCGCCCAGGTAAATGTAAATCGGACCATTATTCGCCGAAATACAAGACTTTGTAGCACGTCGTGTCTGAGCCATGCAAACCGTACTCAAAACTTTAAGTGCGTTTTTCTCGAAACCATGTTTTTGAAGTCGGTGATCACTGTAGCTCGAGAACGGCTTTACCGATCGGGTTGAAATTTATATCACTTCTTCTATACATGGTAGTCCTCCATATGAACGAAGGATTTTTTTTTTGGATAATTATTTTTATTTTTAATAGCAAAAAATGGAACTGATATTTTGGTCAAAAAAACACTTTTGACTTTTAACGGCCGCCATTTTGTGAAAAATGGAAATTTTTCAAAACCCTTCGTTCAACCGGAGCATTATATCATTAACTAAAAATCCCCTCCGTTTTTTTTGTTTCAGATGAGCCGTTGCAGCGTGAGCTTGATCACCGCAAACCGTGTTTTTTTTTTGCAGCGTCCTCGGCAATTGACGGTCACCAGCTTATTTCGATATGTATTGCGTTGAAAAAATTGCAACATATACATTACATATGTATCTTTTAAATGGAAGAACTTTTGTTGTGAATTATTTTATCGTTTGACCAAAAAAAAATCGGAAAAAAGGCCTTTTTTTTGACGTTCCAACTAGGTCTGTCCCGTTAAGGAAACCGCAATGCACACACTTCACCTATGAGGACGCCACGCTATATGAAATGAACTCCCCTGAGACTGCTAGTAACAATCACTGCCTCCCTTCACCATGAAGAGATGATTATATAGCTTAGATTTAAACACGGGTAATAAGGTAGTTGCCGGAATAGTTAATGGGAGTGAGTGCCAGAAGAAAACCGAACTCAAATAGAACGAGTTACGAAACATTGGTGTCCGATGAAGAGGAATATGGAAAATCAGGTGATTCTGATTATCCCGAGCAGGACGTTGAGACCGCTGAGAGCGTGGAAAAAGTTCTAGCAGATAGGAAGGAGCCTTTTCTTGGAGGATTTTAAAAGTCTGAATACCCAAAAAGTAAAGCCGTCTTGACGCCACTGAGAGCCATCCAAGTCGCCGACGATACGGTGTTACATGTTCATCTCTTCTTAGATTAAAAATCAATCTAATGCACGAATTAATGAACCTTTGTAGCCTCAAATTCTGTTCATCAGTTAAATCATTATAGACCAAACAGCAATAGTCCAAAATCGGAAAAATAAGAGAAGTAATGAGCATGATTTTAAGATGCTGAGATAACGATTTTGCATGATACTTCAACTTATAAAGAGCACAGTATCCCTTTTGCAACAACTGGATGACGTGCTTATGCCAGGACAAATTTGCCGATATTGTGATTCCCAGATTCCTCGCTTCCGAGACATAAGGAAGAGTTACATTATCGACCACAATAGGAGGTAACAAATTATGATCCAACTGGTTGATATAAACATTACTGCCTTGTATAAGGATTTTAGTCTTGTCAAGATTAAGTTTAAGGTCATTATCTTTGGCATACTGCGCGATGACACCAACATCGTGTGCAATTTTCATCAAACCCGCATTCAATTCCGAAGGTAGACAACTGAGATAGATCTGAGTGTCATCCGCAAAGATCATGTGCTTTGTATAAAGTAAATTTTCACCAATATCATTAATAAATAATGAAAACAGTAGTGGGCCAAACACAGATCCTTGTGGCCCTCCCGATGTTGTAGTCAACCAGCTAGAGCAGCCGCCATTGTTATCAACAACCGCTTGAGACCGATTAATCAAATACGAAAAAATCCATTCAAGAGCACTAACAGCAAAGCCAAGTTTGCGTACTTTGACAAGCGATTTCATATGCGAGATTGTATCAAAAGCTTTACTAAAATCAAATAACACCAAAATAGTTAACTCTCTATTATCTACAGCTTGGCGAACATCACGACAAATTTTTAATAAAGAGAGAGAGAGGGGGGGAGGGAGAGAGAGGGAGCGGGAGAGGGGGGGAGGGAGAGAGAGAGAGAGAGAGAGAGAGAGAGAGAGAGAGAGAGAGAGAGAGAGAGAGAGAGAGAGAGAGAGAGAGAGAGGGAGAGAGAGAGGGAGAGAGGGAGAAAGAGAGGGGAGGGGAGAGAGAGGGGGAGAGAGGGAGGGAGAGAGGTGGAGAGGGAGAATGAGAGAGGGGGGAGGGAGAGGGGGAGGGGGGAGGGGGGGGGAGAGAGAGAGAGAGAGAGAGAGAGAGAGAGCAATTATGATTCAGTAATCTCTCATAACCCTTTCGCTCTGTGCGTATACTCTTTCCGCAAACAATTTCCGCAAAAAAAGAAATGAATTTGCGCAAATACTCTATGCGTATACTCTTTGCGGAAAGAGTATACGCATAGAGTATTGGCGCAAATTCATTATTCTTGATGATACTGCCGATATAGAGTGAGTGCGACAAAGATAACGAATAATACACAGCTGATCGCTTTCTTTGGAGATCCTCTCGGACTTATCGCCACCGTGTTCTGATGATAGATTTTTTCTAAGTGTCGAGATTTTATTTTTAAAGTACTTTTTAGCGACCCGGGAACGTACATATCATTCGATAGAGAGCCGCATGGAACGAATTTGTAGCCTATAGTGGAAAGATTTTTTTTAATTTTGTTTTGAAAAATATCAAAGTCCAGAGATCCTCGATTTTTT
Organism: Rhimphoctona megacephalus; assembly: GCA_963989365.1. Lineage (NCBI taxonomy): Eukaryota > Metazoa > Arthropoda > Insecta > Hymenoptera > Ichneumonidae > Rhimphoctona > Rhimphoctona megacephalus. Next base: position 45,769,997 of record OZ022415.1, on the reverse strand, counting down.
TATAAGTACCGTCAAAAAAACCCCCACTTTGAAAAAATCGAGCATCTTTGAACTTCGTTTCCAAAAAAAAATTTGTTTTAAATCTTTTCCCACGATAGGCTACAAGTTCGTTTCAGGCGATTCCCTATCAAATTTACGTCCGTATTAAGGTCGAAAAAAATTATCTTCAAAAATAATCTCGACACTTAGAAAAAAATAAATAAAAAAAAGTTTCTTCTTACGATAGGCTACAAATTCGTTTCACGCGGTTCTCTATCGCATTTTACATACTAACCAATCACAATAAAATTTGATAGAAACTGCCTAATTTTTATGGTCCTGCCATCAGAAATAAATAGAGATAAAACCTTTTACCTAATTCTCACTTGTCTCCAGTCTCGATTGGGTCAATAGAAAAGCGACTTCTCGTTTATCGATAACCAAATACGTCAGGGTCATCAATTTACGAATCGGAAATTTACAAAATCCGAAGAAAAAATGAAATTTACTTCTGGACCAAAGCTGATAAAACTCAAGATTAGCGGCTGAAAGATTGTTACTTGTATCAACTATTTGTTTGTTGTAGATTGTATCAACTAATTATTAAATTTATTAGTTTTATTGAATTAGATTTAATTAGTTTAATTGTGTTAATTGTTGTACGAGTGCGGAAATAGAATATATATATAAAAAATGTGTGCTTAGCTTAATATATTAATCGAAGCTGATATCAATACTATGCATTTGAAAGCTTAATGTAGAATAATAATTTGTAGCAAATAGTTGCTCATTTGGATCGGAAACGATCAACAACTCGTATCGACGGTCATCTACACGGAGAGAATTTTACACGAAAAATTACTATATTCACATTGCGTCGTGGAACCATGTCGTCGCTTTTGAGCAAAATTTACTATGTTTTGAATAGAAAAACATAGTAAATTTCTTCACAATGGTCGACATGGTACCACGCCGCAATGCGAACATAGTAATTTTTCGTATAAAATTCTCTCCGTGTATAAGTCAAAAGTGTCGATTTTCAATGAATTTATCGAATGTATTGAAAAATACTTACTTTTTGCTTTACACTTCAATTCGCCAATCGAATAAGGTGCTGAAAATGTTTTGTTATAAATAGCTTGAAATTACATGTAATTAGATATGCCAAAAATTTGGATTTTTATGCAACATATATTGAAGTGGATAAAAATTTCAACCGGGACGTACCAGCAACTGAAAAAATATCGAAAAATTTTATTTGTTCAGCTTTTAAAAGGCTTATCACGGATGTATTTGGCTTTTCTGCCACACCCGGAAAGATTATCTTCCGAATGAGTGTTATCTCGGACTTGGCTCAAATTTTGCATCCATCTTCTTTTCAACAAAATAAGACTTCGTCAACGTTATTTCAACGCGCGTTCTTTGACACTTTACGGCGAGGCTCTTGAAAATAATTAAGAAGTCTCGAGGAGACTATCGAAAAAAATTCTAAAAGTCTTGGAAAGAGTCTCGGCGAGACTATCGAAAAAAAATTTGGAAAATCTTGGAGAGTCTCGGCGAGACTCTCGAAACCAATTCATTTTTTTTTGCGCGGGAAACTAATGATAATCCATAAAAAAATCAGAGGAATTTATTTATTTTTTTGTGTACGTGCACATTCTTTTTAATCCTTATTATTTTGATATTTCATTTTGATCACTGTTCTTTAACCGTTGAAATTTTTGGTCATATTTTTGTAACTCCCACCTTCTCGGAAAAGTAAAAAATTTTTAATTTCATAGATTTGATAACATACAAAAATTTGTAATAAAGGTATTCTCAAAAAAAAAAAATACGCATGAGAAAATAAAAAAAATCTTTTTGTAATAAGAGAAATGAATGTTCTCTCTAACAATTTGTCAAACTGTCGAACAATAAAGTGAAAGCTCGCACTCGAGAAAAGCTTTATTTACATAAGAGCTGACCCTTTCGTGAACAATTTCTTTCATCTTTTTTCTTCTATATTTCCCCAGTCCCGCGCACCTCGTGCGTCTTTGTACAAAGAATATTGGAGAGTAAATAAATTCTCTATTCTTTGACAGTAGAAGCGCTTGCAAAAAAGAAACCTCGAACCAATTCGTAGTTTATTCGAATGAAAAAAAAAACAATTTCAAATATCTAATATAATTCACAGAACAAAATTGGACGGGCAAATATATATTTTTCGTTCTCCTTGAAATGAACTCCTTTAAAAATGATAAAAATTAAATAATGACTTTGATATTTTAATCTAAATTTTCTTCAACTCATCTATAAAATCATAAAATATCTGTATTGGGAAAAAACACTTTTCATATCCACTATCATGAGACAATAAAAAAAATTAGCTCTCAAATGTTAAAACGCAAATAAAACTTCGATCAAGAAAGCGACTGTATGAATAAAGAAAGCCCTATACAAAATTATTTGTGGATAAACCTCATTCCAATAGTATTCCAATAGTATATTCCAATGGGCCATATTTCCTTGTAGCTATGTTGCATTTAAATTTCATTCCTATTTGGTCCCTGGAATTATTTTCCTCTCAATATTATTTTCTGGTTGAAGGTTCATTCGATTCATTTTGCTCTTACATGGTTGCTTCCGGACCATAGAAAAGGAGGTAGAAAGAAAAGAGGCGAAGAATAAAAAGAGCGACAAAGAGAAAAGTAAAAAAAAATGCTTAGACGCGATGGAACAAAATGTCTGTATGTATAGGCTCCGAGAAAGGGGAGAGGAAAGAGCCGAAAAACTGGGTTGAGGTGTGTGGCCAATAGTTTTGAGAGCACCTGTGTCTGCTGTTGAGAAAAAGGACTGTCATGGCTGCTTCGTTGCACCCAGGCCTACCTTAAATAACCCTGTTAGACCACTTCGAACAAAGTCCGGAAAGACAAGAGTGGGGGAAAGCTTTGAGCAGCTGAATTCGCGTTTCGTGTCTTTCTCCCTCTCTCTTTCTTCCTTCTTTCTTTATTTCTCTCTCTCTCTCTCTCTCTCTCTCTCTCTCTCTCTTGCTCTCACTGTTTTTTCTCTCTCTTTGTAGTCAATACTTTGGCCGTTCGCGTCCGGCGGTCCCTAACCTTACCCACTTCGAAACTCTGTGGGGCTCGCATCGTGCTCGATCCGCGTAACAATAATTGGCCTGGCCAAAGCCTCCCCCCTCCCTCCTCCAGTACAGCCTGACAAATATTATTTTTTTGCTCTTCCCCCTCTTTTATTACCGAGAAAACTGGCGTAGCGAGTTTGCCACTTCATGCACTTTATAACACCCGGAATAATTGTTTTTTTTTTTCTTCAGACACATACATTATTTTTATTGAGACATTTTCATTGAGCCAAATCAGTACTCAAATTCTTCTTGGAACGTCCTGCAGTTAAACATCACCAACAAGTTACTGTGCTACTGTGTCTTCCGGTGATACGAAATTATCTTTGATACAACAAATTCGTGTAAAATCGATCGGGTTTCGGTCATTTTTTACGACATCCATTTTCGTACTATATTTTTTTATTTAGTATTCACCTGTAACTTCTCTTGTACCTTGTAATTGTAACTGATTAATTATTTTTTTACTTTATTGAGATATACTTTGTTGTATTTCGATAAAGTTCAAGATTTCATATACATTTTTTCCCGTCATTATTGTCTTTATAAATTTTCGATATTTAGTCAAAAAAAAAAAAAAAAACTCGAAAATATGAGCAATATTACAGCAAATTTTTAAATACGTATCTCATAAATTTAATATTCTTTTATCAATATTCTGCATATACATTTTTTAAATATATAACAAAGCTGGAGAATATTGCATAATTTTTATTCATCTAAAATAATTACGTTTTTAATAATTCGATTTAAAATAGCATCGCCGCTGTGTGTGTATGTTTAATCTTCTCTTGATAATCCGAACTCCGTTCTTGTTTTCGCGCACGCAGCTGACCTGAAAAAATCATACAGCTCGCAATTAATCTCTCGGTGGCCGTATAAGTTGAATATAATTTATTATATTATAATGCTCGCTGTCGATATAAAGTATTCGAATGCGTGCTTACGCACAGTTAAATTCGCGGATACGTAATAAATAGCCGTTCCAACGCGATTCCAGTACCGTTACAATTTTCCGGCTCTAAAACAATGTTGCTCCTTTCATATTTTATACTTCTTTTCACACTGCAAAAAGTTTTGTAAAATTGTTATTTATGCTATTTAAATGAAAAAGAAAAATACTGTCAATAACATAGCATTGAAATTCATTCATAAATTTATATTTCCAATTTTTTTTCACTCAATTCAATCAACGAATGTCACTAAAAAGAAAATTTTTAAAAAAGAGCGATCATGATATTCCGTATTATTCGTCATCGTTCACATTTATTCGCGCATTAATCTTTTCTCATCATCATCATCATCTAAATATTTTTCAATGAATTCAATCGACGAATGACTGACTCGAGAATTCGAATTCATCACACGATTGATTCAAATGACGGTGAAAATTCTTATCGAAAAAATGAGACTGCGTATTGATCAACTTTGAGAGAAAGATTAAATATATATTTATATTTATATACATATATATATAAATTTATATAGATATATATTGATATGAGAGCGTGACGCACATAATACATTCGCGAGAACGCTCGTTTTTCATAACCGGTTCACCGCGATATATCCGTGCGTCGCGCTTCCATGCATCTATGCACTTGGGCGGCCGTTTTCTCTCTCTTTCTCTCTTTTTTCTTCAATCATTCTTCAATTTAAGAACGACGAGTCTCGCATGTTTGATCGAAAAAAAATCGCTTCTCAGATTTCTCATGTTTTTTCTTTTATCCCTCTTTTTATTGTATGTTTTTTTTTGTTTTTTTTTTTTTATAAATATACCATTCACATGCTCGCGTATAAAGATATACGCGTCTCGCTGTTATTTCTTAACCGATCGTTATGTCTGATCGTTAAGCGCGAGAGTTCGACTCACAAATCTTCCGCAATTATATTCGTTGAGAAAACGAGAACGGAAAAACTTTGAAATAAACGTGCAGTCGTTGAAACACAAAAAACTATGCGAAATTTTATGATTCTTGGCAAAAGAGATTTATTCTCGTTTGATATACGGACATATGAAATTTTGAAAAATAGTAGTTGCTGGCAAATTGAAAGAAAATGATAGTTAATTATACTAATAGAAAGAAAAAATATAATTCATTCAACTATTCTTCCAGTATTAATTATTTAATCCTTTTTTTACTCATCTATAAATTTGTTTGGGTTTTTTATATTAATGAAAATAATAATAATTATTTCTTATATTATTAATATGTTTTTTTTTTTTCATTGTACTTTATATTTGCGAAACTTTAATTTTGGATGCGGATCCATCAAAATCCATTAAAAATAATCAAGAAACATAGAGAAAAGATGACTTAGAAGACTCAAAAGAACTCAGAAAAAAGAGCCGTAGAATGTAGAATGACAAAAACTGTGACCGTGACACGCATTCGGACAACGGAAGCAAAGAACGAGAGATAAAAATCACGAGTAAAATAAACGACAGAAACACACAGAAAATAAAAACCCTTGAATATAATTGTTGTCTCGTTTTTCATTCCAAACACTCTTTTCGCAGTTAAAAAGCGCCCTCGCCTTTATTTCGTATTTTTTTACATGTGTATCCATCTTATTTCACAATTCATTCTCGACTTGGGACCAAAAAGAACCGACCATTACTAACATTTTTTACGAGACTGTGGTCGCGTTAAGGTCCCTAACGTGGTACATTTTTCATCATCAAATGAAAGTTTGGTATGTCTCTATCTCAATCTTAATGCTACTAGTTTGAAATATTAAAAAATGCAAACAATTCAGGGAATGATCAAATAATTTGAACGTTTTGACATCTCAACATAAAATATCTCAGAGTTTATCACGTCTGATTAATACGGCCAATATCTACTTAGAGATACTATAAATATCCGAGGGAGTAACACTACCTCGATATTTCATCGTTCTCGCGTTTCTCGTACATCACCCACTGGTGAGTGTCGACTCAGGCTCATATTCGGTGAGTGACCTGGTGCATCACACCTCATCGTGTCTCGAGAACCCAAAGCAACGACGACGAGAACATTATACTTTGTTCACTAATACTGTACAGCCCAAACATTTGTGTATCGTTGCATGTACAAACTGCAACGTACTGCCCAGTCTGAAAATATTGTGGCTTTATATCGTCGACTATATCGTATCATGGCTTTTAATAATATTAGGACGCAAAGCATATAAAAGGTGTACAGAAAAACCACAAATATATACAGAGTGTCGTGAAACCTGTAGCTAAAATTAACAAAATAAGCAGATACGACAATTTCAAATCGAAAAGTCGTTATTCATTTTTTTGTCCGCTGCACTGTTTGTTATAGATATCGATTAATAATAAATCTTCGCTAATCTGGTGCGTCATGATATGGAGTAGCCTCTCTAGTCGCAGCGGATAGGCTTGAGCGTTATTCCTCTATGCTCGCTCGCCACCCACTTCCTCTTGTCTTCGCATCGGATTGACTGTGTCTAATTAATTAATATCTCGTCAATGATGCATGGGAACGAAAAATAATCGAGGACTTTTCTTCGGGGGATTTCACGATGTACTTATCCTTCAAGGCCCGAACTCGACTTTTGGGACATGTGGTATACACGCACGTTTATATCGTATCATATATATTAATATATCTATGTATGTATGGATAAAATACTGTGTACATTTACGCTATGAGCCAGCAGCAAGTACGACGCCACGACCCTCCTCAACGTCGCACACGCCGAATGTAAAATCGATCGTTGAACGGATTCTCTCGCGGGACGGGTATAAAGTGGCGCGCGCGGTGTACAGCGAGAGCGAAGAAGCGAGACAGAGGCTCAAATAAAAAAAAAAGAATGGCAAGAAAGAGTGAGAGGGGGAGAGAGAGAGAGAGAGAGAGAAATGGAGTGAGAGACGAGGTGGAGTGAAGGGGCGCGGCTATATACTCCCCCCATTACGGATTAAACGAGACGAGAGGGGAGGTAAATTTCGCTCGATCTTCTGTCTTTCTTCCATTTTATTTCTTTTTTTCACTACGTCGGGCTTAAAAAAATTAAGGAGAAATCCCCATATCTTGAAATTTCTAAGTTTGGGACAATTCGAAATATTTCAAAATCACTACTGCAAAAATAAAAGAATACAGTCTCTGCGATATATTAATCAGCATATTTAAAATGCGTCTTATCGCAGATTTGTCGATCTCGTGTTCTTAATTATTTCTTTTTCCTTTTTTTTTCTCTCCCTCTTTCTTATCTCGCCGATTATTCGGAATCGCAGGAATTTCGAGATTGAAAAAAGTCAAATGGAAACACGCTGCGCAATTGTCCGAAAGATCGGAGTCGAAAGACAAAAAGAAAAGGAGAGAAAAAGAGCGAGAGAGAGAGAGAGAGAGAGAGAGAGGGGGGGAACGTTTCGCGTGTTGCAGCAGCGTCAACGACAACGACCTTAATTTTCGTTGACCTCGCATTCTCGTTCGGTCAATTTCGTATTGCGAAGCCGTTCGTTCGGCAGCACGAGTCGAATTAGTAACGCTGTCCGGCAAGAAATTAATGGCTGTAAAAAGTAAAACAATCAAGAAAACAAAAACAAACGAGCCCAAAAAATAAAATATTGCGATGTGTTCTTGGTAACATTAACCCCGGATTTCATGATGAAACCGGAAATTGCGATGCGTGATTACGATATCAATTCAACGAAATATAAAAAAACCTAAATAGAAATGGATAAAAAGGTTAAAAAATAACAAAAAAAAAGCCTAAAGCAACTCAGAAGGCAAGACGACAGGGAGGAATGAGGGAATGAGGGAAAAAGAGTTGGAAGGGGTAGAGCGAAAGAACAAAAGGGAGAAAAATTGAAAAGAGAGGGACAGTAGGTGGAGCGGATGGCCTCAATGTGTTTTAACGTCCATCCATAGACGACGGAGCTTGTGATTTGGCAAGAGAGTACTATAATGGAGCTCTTGCATGAAAGAAGTCTGTGTACGTGAATATATATATATATATATATATATATATATATATACATCGATATACCTACATAAACATGCATCTGTGTGTGTGTGTGTAGAATCTTTTTCTCCTTCCCCCTCCCCCACCCGCCATCTCTGCACTCTTTTTCTCTTATGGACTTGAGTTTTTTTTTCTCCCTTTCGCTCTATCTTTTTCTCTCTTTCTCGTTCGTTCGCGCTAGTAGCGCGAGAGAGTACCTACGCTAAATTATGCAGCGTGCATATTTTCCGGTCTGTTTGGTGGGTCTCAAAGCCTAACCGGTATAACCCGGCGTCACGCGTACCGGCTGACTCGGAAGAAGGGACAGAGGCCGATGTGGCAAAATAAAATTATTATAATCGTAGGCTTAGAATATATACATATATGTATATAAGTGTGCAGATATATGTATGAGTTTTGCCACTGTATACAAGTATGCATATATATATATATATATATATATATATTTACATAGCATATTATATATATGTATATTTGAGACTCGATGTGACCAACGAACGAGTGAACGGACGAACGAACCAGCCACCACACAAACACCCGAGGGAAAGATTCACCATGGCATGCATCCTATTATGCATAATGTGTACGGCGTCATACATGCGAGAGCGTAATACATGCGTCTTATACACAAACCCGATATAGTCTCTCGACGTAGTTTAGAAAAAAAAAATACGAAAGAAAAAAAAGCTAGAGTAAAAGAGAGAAAGACAGAGAATTATTATCCATTCGATTGCGAGAAGGATCGAATTCCGCCGCTAAAATCACGTCAACGTGAAAACTCACCCTCGATATTTTGCAACAATCTGATCATAGCACGTTGGGGATGAGAAAAAAAAATAAATATCACGAGAGTCTTGAAATGGTTCAATTTATCCAAGCCTTTGACATAATATCATCCTTTTTCTTTTTTTTTTCTTTTTTTTTTCTTTCGATTCGCTTCCTTTTCTATTTTTACATTTACATGTCAAAATATATTTTTTTTTCCACGCCACGTGCGCTCATTGCTCGTGCTAATTCGTCGCGAGGTCGTTCATACGCTTGGAGAATTACGCTTCTGGTGTAATATTCGTGATGCAAAGAGAACGAAAAATAAAATATGAAACAATGTGCAACGACCAAAATAAAAGTGATGGAAGGATATACATGATTCAGAGCTATTCCGACACATTGTGAAAGGTATTTATTTATCGTACCTGTGCACTGATATAACTATCGTCATATTTTCAACTTTTTTTAAGCATATGTTCTTGGTACGTCCGCAGCGGTTTTTGATGGCTGTTAGTGTTTGTAAAACACATATGTACATATATTATACATTATATATTTATATATAGTGCGCTTATACACACATATATATATATATATATATAAATATATATACGTTCACAGGCCGACGACTCTGGTAACAGCTTTTACCGGGTTTCCGGGGTGCGTGAGCCCGCCACTTATGAAACCCGGCGAACCTAGCCAGCCGCAAAGTCAGCCCCGGATTCCGCGCCCGTAGTTTTCATCGTACACACCCGACCTATCTTCTATCTCTCTATCTTTCCTTCTTTATTTATTTCTCTTTTTCTTCTCTATTCTCTCTCTCTCTCTCTCTCTCTCTCTCTCTCTCTCTCTCTCTCTCTCTCTCTCTCTCTCTCTCTCTTTCCCTTCACTTTTCCAATTTTTCGTTTCTTTCTGTTCGTTTTTCATCATTTTTCTCTCACATTTTGTGTATTTTTTTCTCTCTCCTTCTCCCTCTTCATCTTCTTTCCTTTTTCTTTTTAAATTTGGGATTCGCACTAAATTACCGTGCAATATACACTTTTCCAACGCCTAAACTCAGTTTACTCCAGTCCCGACTCGCTCTGATTGACACTTATAAACTCATACATATTCACACGCTCATATAAATATATTGTGAAAAAATGCGCTATTATAACGGCTGTATTCCGATATTCACTGGCAGTCACTGCCAATAGTACAATTACATGATAGGATATACCTATATATAGGACTCACAGACACTTGCAGTGAATATCGGAATAGGACCAACGTTGAATTCGGCTAAATTGACAGTTGTACATGTACTTTTTTTCTCTTCCCGGACATTCTTAACGTTGTCATTTTCAATTGATGAGAAAAAAATTATTATTATTTTTTTATTAATTATAATAATCATTATATATTATAATTATAATAATTAATTATAATATAATAATAAAAATTATATTTTTTGTTATTTATTTCGGTTTATTATTTTCTTATCATATTTTTAAAAGTGTATAATTTAGGTATTCATTACTATTTATTTATTCATATTCATTTATATTATTACAATGATCATGACAAATATTTAAACAAATTAATTATTATATTTAATTACATATTAATTGTACTTAACATTTTTTAATCCTTTTAGTCTCGATCCCTTGTCTTAACCTTGTAAGTTTAATATAATAATACATATTATAATGTAATATTATTATAATATATTACAAGTTATAAGTTTTAAGTTTATAAGTTTATAAGTTTATAAGTCTTGCTTATAAGTTTAATATACACATATACAAGAGATCTATATCTTTCGAACATTCTCAGTTCGAATACAAAAGTCTAAGTCACTTAATTAGTATGCCCAAGTATAATATCAAGAAGGAAGGGTGAATCGCGATTCAATGCTTTCACAGTGAGAATTCCTCCTTCTTCTTATTTCCATCTCGTTTCTTTGTCTATCTATTTCATCCCTTAATGTCAGTGATAATTGGAGGCCATTATTAATCGTCAAGGGGGTCAATGACCCGTCGCTTTACTATTCTCTTAACCGCCAACTTTCTCGTAATATTTTCCTCCTCTTATTTCTTCACAAATTCTCTACACCCACACCGATCATGCATACAAATTGTCCATGTTGCATTTAATTACGTTTTTGAAAATATTAATTAAAATGATACAACTAGATTCAATGGGTCGTAGAAGAAGTGTCGCAGAATACCATCACTAGCAAATATGTTTTTTTTTCTATCTTTATTTATAACAAATTTTTTCACGACATTTTGTCAATTTTAGAAAAGAGATCAAATAGGGTGTGATAGGTCGATCTCCCTGAAATCGATAGTACGTATTAGTCAAAGTTCACATACACCCTCGATACTCTTAAACACCATAGTTTCTCACTCCTTTCCTTCAGAATCTCATTCGCCCTCATTCTCGGATTTCGTACTCTCGAACTCTGGAAGCGATATAAAAGGGGCAAACATATAAATATATGTGTACATACGTATATATATATATGAGTAGCTGTATGATAAAAGGGAGAGCACAATTCTCAAGCAGCTTCTAATTAATGATTCCGTTGATTGACTTGATTGCCAGTTCGTTCAAGCAACGTTATTTACGCTTCTTTTTTCGTGCTCCTTTTCTCCTTGCTTTTATTGCCACTCTCCTTGTTGGCTCCTCGAACTACCCCTATTTTAACTTCTTTATCATTTTCTCTACGTCCCCTACTCGTGGCTCATTATCAATGTCTGATTCTCCGCTCCTATACTTTATCTCGACTTATTAAACTCACGTGTATATCACACACATATTTTCCTATCGTTTAACTTATCGAGACAAAAATGCAAGTCTTGTAAAAGTAAAATCAATCCTTATCCAAACTGGGAATAATGATATTTTTTAATCGCATAATTCCAAATGAACAAAACTTGATTTGGTTGAAGTACAATAGAATTAATAAAGTTAATCGAATGTAATCCGAATAACCACAATTTATTCTTCTCCAAAAGTGTCAAAGCTTAGGTCACACGATATAAAAGCTACTTGTTTTAAAATTTTCCAATCCTCAATATCGTATTTTGGTCTTTTTAATTCTTTTTCCCGATCAACTCAGTTTTTTCTCTTTAGCTTTTTATCTATTTCGCGTTTTCTTTCTATCCCTGTACTACGATTAGTCTCGTGCAAAGTTGGAGGTTCCTTAATGCGCCCGATGAGGATAGCGAGAATTTGCCACACGGATTGTATGAATTAATTATCGTGTATACGCTCGCTCGAGCCCAGACAACACAAAAATCAGAAAGATGTCTGTAAGATGTATAATGTTTCTGATGTCTTGCGGACAAAAGTCATCAGAAAGGTGTCTCAAAGACTTTTTTCTGATGATTTTCTTGTCTTTTTGCTGTGTGGGACGCTACATAAATGTATATATGTACGTATATATGTACATTTATTCGTTATGCGAGTAACGAATCAAACTGCTCAAGTAAATAATGGTTAAATACACATGCTACGAGTAATGTATATTAAACGAGAAACAGGCAACAAAGTAATTGAAAATTAACAAAATTTAGTACTGATTATATATTTCAAACGAAATGATCAATTCCCTAAAATCCCATGAAATAAAATGGCATGTCATCGGATAATAAAAATAAACAAAAAGTCGAATAAAAAAATTTGTCAATCGAAATAATCGACGTACGAGAAAAACGCACGAAAAAATATTGTCTTTTTGTTTTCTTTTTTTACAAACGAACAAAGCACGGCCCTCCAGGGGTAAAAACATGCAGGGGTTGCAGGATTCATACGGGAATATATGTGCAGGGAATGAAGAATGTTTTTTCTCTTTTTTGAAATGCGTTCGAGATCGCGCAATGGCAGAGAGCTCACGGAGGAGAGCAACTCCAAAGGGTCCCGGGGGAGGAAAAGGGCCAATAATAAATGTGAGTGGCACATAGCGCCCCATCCGCGAGAGGGAATTTTCCAACACATTATAGCGCGAGTCCACGTTAGCGAGGGTTTCGAAACCACCCGTTGGTCAGTGTGGACCCTTTGCAACGAAATAGAAAGAACGATATATTTTATGTGTGTGTATATGTATTTGAGTTTGTGTGATGTATTGAAAAAGAGAACGGGATAGCGAGAAAACGAGAAAACGGCTTGGTTGCCACGAGCCGCCCGAATGGGCGAAGGGAATCGGTGCAGAACGAACAGGGGTGCGTGCACCCTTCTCAAGCCTATATATGGGGCATCACAACCTAAATCGACCTGCCTCAATCCTAGCTACTTATTTTCTACACGCAGAAAAAAAATTTTAAATACCCTCATGCAAAAAAAAATGATAACCACTCTCATGCAGGACAAAAATAAAAACGGTTAATTGAATATCATATTCAGCAGAACGTAACCAGCGTAAACATTTTCCTCGGGAAAACCAACATTTACGTTTCGTATATTTGATTCTTTTTCTTTTTCAACGAAGCTAGGCAACAAATTGTTTTACGCTCCCTTTTTACGTGTCGTTAGAGAATGTTAGAAACTTAGAGAACTATCATTTTTCTATATGATCCATACGTACATTTGAAATATGTTTTTTTTTAATTATCATTGAAGTCTCCTTCTAGTTAAACCTCAACCTCTTTCCTGTTATTCCTCTTGGTTCATGTTGTTTTTATAAATGTTTCAACTTGTTAAGTAATATAAAAAAATTCTTTTTACTATTTTTTGATTTTGTAATATCATGAAAATATTGATTTTTCAATGTTTGGAACAGTTCATACAAATTTGATTGATCCCAAATGAAATGTCCTTTATGTATATACGAGAGGTATATTGGAATCGTACGCGCCCCTTTTGGCTTCCGCTCACCGCACTCATTTACTCATCGCTCTCCCGCGTATTCAATGGATCCACACAAACTTTGTGCGTATAACTCTTCATCTCTTTATCTTTCTCTCTCGCTCTATTTTATAAAACATTCGATAGAACTTTGCGTCCGGAAGATTCTTTCTCTCTCATTTTTAAATCTCTCGAGTTAAAGTGCGCGTGTGTTATCGATCGTTTTAAAATTAATAAATTTATTTATATGACTGCGAGAAGAACAAGTATTTTTTAATCGTTACAAACATTTGCAATGAAAACGAATTAATAGTGCGTAACAATCAATGAAAAATTAGCTACAATTAAGGAGGGTTGAATCCTCCTTAATCCTTAGCACATCAAACTATTCTTACGTAATTAATCATCCGGGTCAAATTAATGAAGTTAATCACGTTGTTGTTTTTTTTGTCAACAGTGTCCCGAAATGAGCAGTTTCTTGTTACGGTTATCAGTATTTTTTTTCCTTACAAAACTGCGACATCGTATGGAAAAATTCAGCGTGATTCCGGAAGATCGTAAGAGCGAATGAGACTCTCTCGTTGGATTAAATATACGAATCCTCAATATTTCTCAACCAGGCACCGAGACTCGTGTCCCTCTCGGTCTTATTTTCATATCTCTTTCTTTCTTTTCCATTTGCACTTTTCCCCTTTTTTCCTCTCTTCGTCTTTTTTTCCCCTCTTCAAACTCGATGCATGGGATAGTCATGCGCCTGATTTGAAACCCATTCACGCCGATCCCGTTATAGGTTCTCCGTGTTCACTTCCGGGTTCTTTGCGATCACTAAAGGGAGGGTAGAAGAGAAGGAGAGAGAGGGTTCGGAGTTTCCCTGGGTTTGCTTGCACTCTTTTTTCAACCGTACTTCGGATTTTTCTATTTTCCTCCACAGTCACCCCCTACTCTTTTTTTCTTCCCTATTGTCTCGATCCCTCAATTTTTTTCCACCCACGCTATCTATATACACACACAACGTATACACGAAGAGGGGTGCATTTTTTTCAACCCCTTTTCAAAGCAAAACGCAGCACGCTAATCGACTCTGTAATTTCTCTTCCCGAAACGAGATTGAGATCGCCTGCGAGCGCGCTTTCGCAAGCCTTGTTCAACAATTTTTCGAACAGTTTCGAGATAATTGTCAGGAAGTATCAACGAAATTACCCTTAAATTTATATGGTGTGGTTCAGCATATCGATATACGATATTTAGCGATTCTTAATTAAGGAAATTGTGGCAATAAAATATTACATAAATGAAGGGTAAATATGTTTAATGTCCTTCCGACACAAAAACTACGTAAACAAAGTCCACAAATAATAATCTAAAGATAGAAAAGGCAAGCAGCAAAATCTACCCTATGTACTAAAACAACGAAAAAAAAAGAAACACAATTGCTGCATTTTACGTCAATACTTTTTTCATTGTGTCTTTCCCTCGTTCAAACAAACCAACTTTTTCCCCACAGACATTCGTAATTAGTATGTATTCCATATTTAAAATGTTTTTTTCCACGCACGTTCTGAAAACCTACAAAATTACATATCACCCTGATCAGAATTTAAGTAGAATAAAGAGGGGAAAAAAGTTTATGTTACATTTTTTGAGCTACTGAAAATTTGTCGTCGAGGAAAAAAAAAGTTAAATAACATACAGTGGCGTGCAAAAGTTTCGGACCACACTATTTTTTCCAGTTAATTGATAAAATATTTTATTTCTCCACTCGTTCATTGTTCAAAATATTCAAGAGAGTTAGAATGAAGGTAACAACGTCGTATATTATATTTAATTATGGCGTATTTTTCGTGTACTACGTGGAATGACTTTGGTCGGTGTGCAAAAGTATCGGGCCACTATATCGCCGCGGCTTCGTATGTACGTACGGTTTGTTTACATTTTTTTCCTCATTAGTTTCAAAACATGTCCTACAATGGAAAATCAGTCTCCTTTCTGCCACAATCCCGAAACACACGAATATTCAGCTTCGTGAAATCGTGTTTAAACTTTCGTCAGAAGGAAAAAGTTCTCGTAATGTTGCGGAGACTTTATCTATTGACAAAAGTGCCGTTAATCGTATTATTACTAAATATAAATTAACAAACTCACTGTGTGACAAAAATCGGAGCGGTAGACCGCGAAAAACTTTGAATCGCGTCGACAAAATTATAAAAAGGAAGTGCATCGTAGATCCACGAAAAAGTGCTGCAGATGTTTCCCAGGAATTGCGAAGTGAAAATCTAACTGATGTTAGTCGGAGTACGGTATCTCAACGTCTCAAAGCTGCAGGGCTAATTGGACGTGTTGGTGTAAAAAAAACCATTGATTAGCAAAATGAATAAGAAGGCTAGATTAGACTTTGCGAAAAAATATCAGCGCTGGACGGTATCAGATTGGCGGAAAGTACTTTTTTCTGATGAATCGAAATTTCAATTATTCGGAAGTGATGGTCGGAAGTACGTAAGACGTACAACTGGTACCAGATATAATGTAAGGTACCAAATTCCTACCGTAAAACACGGTGGCGGAAGCATTAAAGTTTGGGGAGCATTTTCTGATGATGGCGTTGGTCCGCTAGTGGAAATTCATGGCAATATGGACGTTGCAATGTACAGGGACATACTACAAAATCATATGCTCCCATTTGCAACGAAAAATTTGCCGCGTGGTTGGGTTTTTCAACACGATAATGATCCGAAACACGCTTCGCGTCTTGTTAAAAATTTTCTTGAAAGCCGGAAAGTCCGCCTTCTTGACTGGCCATCGCAGTCACCGGATTTAAATCCTATTGAACACCTGTGGCAAGACCTTAAGCATCATGTTGGAATGAAAAATTACTCCAACAAAACGGAATTGTGGAACCATTTGCGAAGTGAATGGGAAAAATTGCCACAAGAACGAATCAAACAACTAATTGGGTATATGCCTCGTCGGTGCGCTGCAGTCATCGCTGCTAAGGGCATGGCAACAAAGTATTGAGTCAGTGGAGAAGACCAAGACATGCTTCCTTATTTTTCAAGTTTTTTGTTATTTTTTTTATACCCAAAAGTACGCGGCCCAATACTTTTGCACAGTCAGTCATAAAAAATTGTTGAACAATTAACGATTGAAGATCGATATCAATGTATACAACCTATTGCTTCCAAATATAAGTGATTACGTGTTATCATTACTCATTTGTTTTTCTCCCACCACTATGTTTCTGTTCTGTGTGCATAAAAAATAGGGCGGCCCGAAACTTTTGCACGCCACTGTATATGTAGCCTGTTTACCATTTTATATATAAAACTTTTTTGTACATTTATATATCTTCATAGACATATATTTATAAGAACCTGGAGAGAAGACAGGTGCGTGAGCGAGGGTGCTGACGTCGACATCGACGAGACGACGGATTAGGGCAAAAAGGGGCTCAAAGAATCAGAGGACGGGGTAGAGGTCTCGTATGGACAACGACCCACCCTAAATTCGCGTGTCTCGAGTTCTGGTGCTTCTGTTATCCCAGCCCAAGTTACGTAAAACTTATGTGGAAAGAGAAAAACCAACGGGTCCGGGTTCTCTTCTCTCTCTCTCTCTCTCTCTCTCTCTCTCTCTCTCTCTCTCTCTCTCTCTCTCTCTCTCTCTCTCTTTCTCTCTCTCTCTCTCTCTCTCTCTCTCTCTCTCTCTCTCTCTCTCTCTCTCTCCCTCTCTCTCTCTCTCTCTCCCTCTCTCTCTCTCTCTCTTCTTCATACACCCTTAAAACCGTTAACCCCTCGGCTCTGTAAGCTCGCCTCTCTGTCGAGAGGCCCACCCCGTCGCGACTGACCTACCCTAACACACAACCACTATGGCGAAGCCACCAACCTCTGATTTATGTATTACGAAGCTTGAATCGCCCTTATACCTTCGCCAACCCCCTCAGGGAACTCGTTCTTTTTCCTTCTTTCTTTTTGTTCGACTACTAATTTTCTGTCGTCCTCCCCCATTTTTCTATCTCATCCCCAGACTGTTTTAATTGCTGGCAATTCGATAGGATTTGAGAGATTTTTTGTTGTTCCTCTCATATTGTGGAAACAAATCAATTTTCAGAGAAAATTGAAGTTTTCTACAGCCTTACTCGAAGATAAAAGGTCCATCCAATCCCAATTTTAGGACTTCGTATTGCAACAATAATCGGAGACTAGATATTCATATTAAGTAAAGTAAATATATTTACATGCAATAATAAACAGAGCAAAATATTGATAAATGATGTTAAGACAATAATTCCTTTTTCTTATATTTTTATTTATTGTACATTTTATCATCGTTATTACAAATTTGTTGCGTTTTCCAAAGTTTTTCTTACCATTTTTTGCACCGTTCGGAATTTCATTTTATGATTTTTTGATGTTTTTGAACAAACAGTTGAAGAAGTATTGAATAATCAATTATCTGAGGGTATGTTGCGTCGAAAAATTCTTTTTTCGATTCCATTATATTTTTTCTATCTACATTCCTGAAACTTTTCTTTTCTCCTTCTTCCATAAAGACACTTTTCTCAGAGGTACTCTGGCTCTACTCGCTTGCATATATGCTCGAACGTAGGCTTAGAAATAATTTAGAACCGTAGTTCCTCAACGGAGGCTACTATACTTCTTTGAGCTTTTGTCATAAGACTCTCATATACGGGCGGAGAAGACACTCAACCGTAGAATTGGAAGCGTATTACGACGAAAAAAAGTCAACTGAGAAACAGAGAACCTAAAAAATAAGAAATAATATGAACACATAAAATAAATTCATTTAAACTAAAAATTTATTTCCGCACTTTCTTCAATGATTGATTTGTAACTATAAATAACGTTCAATGTGAATTCGTTTAAATCATAATCAATAAAAGAAACTCAAAGCTGTAAATGTTTAGAATTAAAAATGTATCAGTGAAGAAAATTCGGAAGAATGTTTTCGGTTCACTGTCTAATTTTTTTGTTACTATAATGATGGGAAAAATGCTGATAAAGTTTTCAATTAATTTTCGATATAAAAATTCAAAGATATTTTTTTTTCAACTATGCTTGGAATTCTTGTTATAAATTAAGAAATCGTGGACCTACATGATCTTTCCAAAATAGTTTGATCCACTCGGCAACTTTTCCCTTTCGCGAGTAGCTTAGAAAAAATGAATAAATTAAAAAGAAAAAATAGATATGGAAAAACTGCAGAATCTCGACCAACAGAGCTTTCGTCAACACTCGAGGAGTTTCAAGGGTCGAGACGGAAATGAGCCAACTGCGACATTCTCCCTTACTCCGTACCTAACCCAAGGTGCAACTGCAATTAAGCTGCACGCAGCCACAAACATCTTGAGCGACTCGCATTTAAGTATTCTGCGTAATTCCGTGACCCGAGCATTTCATTCGCCCTGCTAAAGATGCGAAAAGTACTTAAAATTATATCGGAAGAGTTTTTAGTATGCACCCTCGTAAAGGAAACTTGGTGGCGCTGAAAATAATTTTTTTCTCGATTTTTTGTTTGCCACTGTCATAAAAATATGTCAAAATGTCGAAAATAAAGTGCAATTGAAAAAAAATATTCAAACGTGTAAATGCTGACGATGTGTTTTTTACAGTGCAGAAATAAAATTCTGTAATTTCATATTAGCTCGACTTATTGAGATTAAATTTTAAATTTCCAATTTATATTCTTCATAAGTTTCTTTTATTTTCAAACTATTATTACATGCGTTATTAGTTTTGATAATTTTTTAATTGAGTATTCGTACCCGTAAATTATTGTTTTCTCTGAATAGTTATATCATCAAATTCTTTTTTTCTCAAATTATTGCGTTTTTTTTGGTCCTGAACGTGCTGTTTCACTGACTTTTTCCATGTGTTCGCGCGGCGGCACCCTTTTTGCTATAGCTCTCAGACTATGTTGCTCGATCCGTTAGAAAATCGTTTTCTATTCCGGTTACGAGAATGTAATGCCCACTTTCCGGCGGTTATACCCGTATACAGTCTTCGTTCAGGTCGTGTGCTGTGCTTCTCATACAGTGACTCCGGTAGTGGTGCATGTACGTAGTAAAGGTAATAGGTTGAAGGGGTGAAAGAGAGTAAGAGAGAGAAAGGGAGAGAGGTGGTACCCTTGTATAGGTACTGGGTTAACGTGGCTCGCAAAACGAGAACCCGGGGGATCGCATTTCCTCCCTTTCGTTTGCCTTAAAGTCTGAAGGGGTGAGAAATCCCACTTTTTCTCTTGGTCTTCTCGTCTTCTTCTTCTTCTTTCCACTTTTTCCACGTTTTCTTTCTCTTTTTGCCACGTTGATCCCGAAGATGCGTGCACGAGTAACAACTCCACACAAATATGGGCATAGTTTGCAGGCTGCAGTTACAGCAACCCCTTTATTCGCATCCCACTAAATTACTCGCAGCGTGAAAATTGCTTTCCTCCGGAGAAGAAACATCCCCAGCCCGGCCCACTCCGGTTTTTCCTCGTTATACTTTCGTGAGTATGTCTTCTCGCTCCGCTGACGCTCGCGTCTCTTTTCCATCTCTCTTCATTTGCTTTTTTTTTCCTACTTTTTATTGTTTTTTTTTATTTCTTCTTGTTTGTTCCTTTTACAAAACGTATCTTTATCACTTTCGTAAACTGAGATTATTTTCTTTTCCATTCTCGTTAAAAATACTACCTCGTTCTTCTTGTTTTCGTTTCTCTATGAAAAAGTTTCAAGGAAAAACATGCCAAAACATCTTTAAGCTTCACACATAAAAATCCCTAGAATTAATTAATAATATTTAAGAGATTAATGAATGAATCATCCAAAATGAATAATAATAGATTGTTCAATACGATCAATCAAAAGTGATAAATATAGAAAAGGTTACGAACTTATGGTCTTTAAGTTTGAATCATTGAAAAACAAAAAAAACGTTTGCTTCCAAATATTGTCCATAATTTCGGTACAAATTTCAGCAATAAAAATCGATCTTACTTTTTCTGCCTCTTGAAAACTCAGGCAAAGCCAGGAAGAAAAAACGCGGTGATTGTACAAATTATGAAAAAGACTAATGAAAAAAACTTTCCTTCCGTTACAGCTACCCAAACTTCAGTATAATATCAAATGAAACTATTAAAAGAACTTCACTAACTGGATTAATAACATTAAGAAACAAAAACTTTGTTCCCATTACAAAAAAAAAGTTGTTGATGTATTTGTGCTCGGTTCTTGGAACCATTTTTCCGCGTTGTCGGGTGTGTCACAGGTGTATGAAGCGGATATTTTTGAAGTGCACCAATAAAATTGATCGATCAAAGGACGTCTCAAGATACAGCCATCCTCGCATCCCAAATTGCGTATTCTTTAGGTCTTGACAACATCAGAAGTGACGTAAGTAAAGGAAAGGAAAGAGAGAGACAGAGAAAAGTGGTCGGGGATGAGGGAGTTGAGAGAGAGAGAGCGATATAGAAAAAGTGGGCACAGGCGGAAGAGGAGAAAGCTCCGTAAAATGACAGCCTGGTTAGTCTGCTTAGAGTGCTCATCCCTTAAGAAAATACAAACAATATCTTACGAGTCCAAATAGCAGAGAAGAAAGAGGAAAAAGAAACATGACAAAAATTCTGGTAACGATATGACGGAGATAGAAAAAGTTAGGAAGAACTGCAGGTAGATCTTGAAGGGGGTGAGAACACTTCGAGGTCGGGGATGAAGTTGTAAGACGCGGAGGATGCTGCATGAGAGCCACAAGCGGATCTCGTGGGAGAGTGCAAATGTGTTCGTTCTGTTTGACGAAGATGCGAAAGAAGGGAACGAGAAAAAGAAAAGGATGGATATAGCTAACAGGAGGAAAAGATATTACAGGAAATTGAGAAAAGGTAGAATAGAGGAGAGGAGAAAGGAGAGAAGAAAAAGACGAATAAAAAAGGGGGGATACAAAATCGAGAAAGGAAGACGAGCGGGGCTAAGGGAAAAGAGAAGTTTACCGGACGGACTCTCGGACGGAAAAAGCAGAAGGGCATCTCTCTCCCGTTGGGTTAAAAGTAGCGGGCCAGAGCCTCACTTTATTTTTATGCAGTTATTGATCTCCGTAGAAGCGGCTCGCCGGTCCCCGTTACCTTTTTCCACACCCACCCCTTCATCCTTCTCCACCCTTCCATCATTCTCTTCTTCTCTCACTTTCAAACTACTCCGTACACCTCTCTGCTTTCTCTCTCTTTCTAAATCACTCTATCACCCTCTCGTTCACTTATTTCACGGTTCTTTTTCCTTCGCTCTTTCATCCCCATCCTTTTCCAACCCTCTTACTAGCCACGTCGCGCGCGAGCCAGCCAACTTTTCTTTCTCTCTTCCCCTCGCTTTTCCTTCTCTTCCGTTTCCCCATAGCCTCATCTCCGTCTTCTCCCCTCTCGCACCCATTTCTCTCTCTCTCTCTCTCTCTCTCTCTCTCTCTCTCTCTCTCTCTCTCTCTCTCTCTCTCTCTCTCTCTCTCTCTCTCTCTCTCTCTCTCTCTCTCTCTCACACACACACACACACACACACACTCTTGGACTTTTTCTCAGCCTCTGTTGCACCAACTGCGCACGTTGGTGCGAAATGCAGCAAGAGGGCGGCTAGGGCGCGGTGCAATAAGGGTGAAAGGCGAAAGGGGCATGAAAAGAAGGGAGGGGGCTCAGTTCTCTGGGTACTCATACCGTCTACTCCTCCTCCTCCTCCTACTCTTCCTCTCTTCGTTTTCCTTCCTCCCAACCCTGCTCCTTACCCCTCAAAACTACCCTCTGTACGTCGCGATGCAGGGTGGCGAGTAACTAGCTTATCAAAAAATGGGCGTTGCCGCGGTCTTTCTATCTCGTTCCGTCTCTTGCTTTCTTTCGACGTAGAATTTCCTACCTACTCTCGCTCTTTCTCTTTCTCTTTTCCCTCTGCTCTACTGATATGCCACGGCGTCTTCCATTGTAGGCACCTGCTCCAGACTTTGTATGTATGCGTGTGTCGATGACTGAACATTCTCTTAGAGTAGGAGCTCGGCGACCGTTCTCACACAAATAGAAAGAAAAACCCCTGGTCTCTGAGCTTCCGAACGACCCTCAACACCTCTCCGAACCATTGCTCCATCTTTGTCCCATTGGTGAAAATTCTGAAGAAGGCTTGGCTATCGATTCCAAAACCTTTGAAATAAATGCTCCGCATGAATATCAAACTTTCTTTCAAGAAATGTGACATACAGTTTATAAGTAATGTATTGCATAAGTTGCAAGAAAGTGGAATTGTTTGGATATTGAAGTCTAGTGCTCAGGGTCAAAGAAAATTTGGTTTCAACTCTAAAGTTTTTCATGTAATTAACAGATGGGTGAGCGATTAATCGTAGTTTTTAGTAAATTGGATTAGTTACATGAGTACGAAAAAGGCTCAGAAAAATCGAAGCAAATCCAAATGAATATGCGATTTCTCGGTCAATTATCTTAGAATTCATTGCATCTTTTATATCGAGAAATGAACAACGGAGTTCAAGGCTACATTTCAAATCCTTTAGCAATTAATGGAGGATGAAATGTGAACGAAGTATTATGGGAGGGACAAACCGGGAGTAGCTTGAATACGAAAAGGTTGAAAATAAGTAAGGGGTAAGTGGATGGAAAAGGTGCAATGGAGAAGAAAGAGGGTCAACAGAGGAGAACAACCCGACAAGGTGGGCATTGGTAAGAAAATCATGTCCTCGGCGTCATGGGCAAAAGGATTGAATGAGGTGGAAGGGTATAAAGGTACGAAAGCTAAGGCCAAAGTGGGAGATGGCAAAAGGCTTCCGGAAAGCGACCTGCATTGCCCCCTCCTCCTCACCCTCCCCCAGAAAACCCAACGGATAGATACTCGTGTTATATGCTACGAAGCATCGAAGAAAAACTCCCAGGGTCGCATTTCCCCCTTCCTTGATCGGGACTCCTCGGCCCTCAAGAATCCCTACCATTCCCTCGCAAGGGTGTGTCCCTGCAATTCTTCGATTTAGGGTAGGTTCGGGAGACTTTCTCTCTCTCTCTCTCTCTCTCTCTCTCTCTCTCTCTCTCTCTCTCTCTCTGCATCCTAGATGCTCTCGTTCTCTTTTTTTTGCATCCCTCCCTTTCCCATTTCCTCTTTCAAACGAGATTACAGGATTCTATCGATGTTCTAGGATCAAGGGTGGCAATGCGGATCAACTCGTATTAACACGACTGATGCGCAATTATCGTAATTATTACAATGAATCATTAATTCATTTCTGACCAATAATAATCCCAATTTTGTACCAATTTATCGTTAAATTCGATTTTGTATAAAATTCAATTATCGTTGGATTTTATTTGGCAATTGCATGTACATTTTGTTGATTCAATTGTATCCAATTATTTGTCAAAAACTGTATTAACTATTATTTAAATATACAATAATTTAAAAAGTTGACTAATAAATATTTTATCATGAATAAATTATCGTTGCACTCCACGGATCAATTTTCTTTAATGTAGGGATTGAGAAAATAATGAATGAAATCTAAAAATTTTAGTCTACACTAGAGTACGATGTTTTACAACGATGTGCAAAATTAACAGTTGAATTCGGATAGAAGGTGGAAATTCAAATGTTTAAGCAGAATGAGGAGAAGAGTTGGAAAGTTTGCCATAGTCGAAAAGTCAACAGCACTGAGGGTTGTCGAGGGAGAAAGAGGGTGAGGGAGAAAGAAAGAGAAAGAGAGAGAAGAAATAAAAGAGAGAGAGAGAGAGAGAGAGAGAGAGAGAGAGAGAGAGAGAGAACGTGAGAGGAAGGAAGAGATTGCAGCCACACTGGCATCAGCCACTGTACCCTACCTCGACCGCGTAGCAACAGGCATCTGTTGCGATAGAAGACGCCATAGATATCTATGTCTACCTTCTACTTCCATTCATCGGTAGTACGTAGCTAGGATTTCTATGTCCTCCTTCTTTGCATTGCAACTCTTGTTTCTTTTTTTTCCCAACTTTCTTTCCCTTAACAAAGCAAAATCTTTCTCAAATTTTTTTCAAAGCAAAACTAACACCACTGTCATCAAAATATTAAAAAATCCACAATCAATGATGAAATCATAATTGCTTGAACAAATAACAAACTGATCATTGGACTAATCATCGTTCATATAAAATTGAACGCAATTATTCTTCCGATTTACTTCAATCGACTGAAAGCACAAAATGAATCGTGCAATAATTATTCAAAGGTGAGAAACATCACTGTGAATAAAATCAAAGGTCGAGAAAAAAAGAAGTTCGAATACATGAAGAAAGTACACTCGCCTATCGACCCGTAAATAAGTACGAGTACTTATATATATATATATATATATATATATATATATATATGAACTTTGAGAGCAAAGAAAGTGGCAGAACACCTTTCCTTTATCCCTTTGCGGTTACGAAAACCCGATAGAAATAGCGAAGTACCACTGAGTAGGTGCTCATGGGAGCCAGACGTCGATGGTGCGGTAAAGTGCCCCACCAGAAAAGCCTCTATACTACTGTGCACGTAATACACAGTAATACCATGTTATATATATATAAATATATATTCAGATACGTATATATACATATATAGATGGAGTTACTAGTTTCCGTGGCCCAGCATCTATATAGTTCGTTGCCAGAAGACATCAGCACCACCCCAAGGGTTGCGCGAGCGCATAGCTTTGCACTCACTTGCCCTCTCTCTCTCTCTCTCTCTCTCTCTCTCTCTCTCTCTCTCTCTCTCTTTCTTTTGCTCTGATGCTTTCCTAGCTTCCTCTTGATTCTCTGCATCTTAGTTCAGATAACTTCATCTCTCTCTCTCTCTCTCGCTCATCCTCTTACTCTTCCCTGCAATTTAACTCCCACCAACCATTCTCTCCTTCCATTCTCTTTAACTCCCTTCCCACATTCATCCCTTAATTTTACCCTCTCAGTGTTCTTTTGCCCCTCTTTCGATACTGCCGCCTTCTGTTTCTTAAATCATTTTGCTCCACAAGATTCTCTGGCACTTTTCTATAAAACACACATACAGGAAGCTTTAAAGAATTTCATTACCTTCCACTTGAATTTGAAAGAGAATTCTGAGTCAAAAAGTCTATGGCTGTTTTTTCTCAACCGTAGCACCGATGATTTATCAATTGTTAAAGTTTAACCAAAATTGGAAAAACTTCAGGCTGGAGTACATGAGAGTACGACAGCGCTTGAGTTGACATCGGCTTTTACGATACTTTTATTTTTTTTTTTCTTTTTTGAATACTTGGCGTCGAGCCAAATATTCAAAAGGCGAAGCATGGCTCGTGATCAGAAGCACAGAACTCCAATTAATAACGAATCGGTGCTCCGTCCGATAAAAAAAAACTCGCCCAAAGACTTTCCGAATAGGGATTTTGTGCTAAATTAAAATTCACGGCTATGACCTCTAATTCTTTGTTATTCTGCGAATCCTACATGCATTCTACATGAATGATTTGCGCCACGATAAAAAGAAGTAAATTTTATACCAATCAATCCATCAAAGCCGCTCTTTTTCCCTTTTTGTTTGAATATTTCGCGCATCGAGGATAAAAATGGCGACCACCTTTCTTTCCGGAATCGTGGCAACGAGCCCGAGGGATATTCTTCGGTATATTGCGTCAGAAAAATTGCTCCTATACTTCGTTTGATGATGATGGTGTCTGGCTATATAGTTATAACGGAGAATCTTTCGTAGTAGATATCCATGAGGAGAGAAAGAAGAGAGGGAGTTACACGTTGCAACTTCTTCCCCTATTGGGACGCCCCAAAGCCGGAAGTTTATGGCCTGACCTCCCGGGAGCTCGCAATTTGCAATATCGCAATGTGGCTACAAAATTCTGGTCTCCGGACGTGCACTATTTTTCCTCGCCCATATTTCCCATCTCTTTTTCTCTATCATTTTCTCTTTGGTCTATCCATCCTCAGCCTCCACGCCTTAATTTACCGTGGTAACGTGGATGATAGAGTTGTTTTTTTTATTTTCTTTATCTCGGGCTTACTTTTTGAATCGAACACTTTTTTCTTATCACAAAATGGTAGAACTTTGAACTGTAATACTTTAACAAGAAAAAAAATTCTTCGTGAATATTTCACTCGGAAATAACTCGGATATCCGATCACTCGGATCGGATATCACTCGAAAATTAAATACGTCCGATAAAATATCATTTTTTATATTTATATGAACTGTTTCTAGTATAAATTTTGGGAACTTCGTAGGGATTTAGAAAAGTTCGGTAAATGGCTTGAAGAAAACACGTGAGGGTGTGTGTATGAGTGTTTGTGCAGGGTTATCTAATCAGGTGTCAGGAACTATCAAGGCGGTAAAGCGCTCAGTTGAAGCAACAAGTTGAACCTAGATTCGCTCGAAAAGCCTTCTTCCCCGAGAGGTGGATAGACAGATAAGAGAGCGAGAGAAAGAGAGAAAGAGAGGGAAGCAGCCAGTGAGAGTGGTGGAAATAGAACCAGAATGAACCTCCCATCACACAATACACATAAACAGCTACATTAACCCCTAATGAATTTAGCTCTAATGGGGTAAGACAACTGATTAGACGCAATGAAAATAAATCTATGACGATGACAATTTTGACAGATAATAATAAGGTCTCAACAAATGTTCTCGTAAAATCATCGCGGACTCTGTACAATAAAAGTTCAATTAACTTCCATTGTCATGTCGATCGTAACTCACTGTGATTTCAACATTTTAACGGATGGTTATAGCACGCAGTGGATTATACGAGCATTTGTATGAATGTTCCCAATATGGAGATGGCACTGTGCGAAATAAAACCGTTTGACAAACGATAAAATTCGATTGGTCTACTCCTCCATATCTCTACATATATTTTAATGTATTTATTTATATTCATATTTATATCAACAAACTGAAACGAGTCCATACAGACATGCATAAACGTCCACTAAATCGGCGCATGCACGTGCTCAGACAGTCATTCTCAACGTTTTGAGCACACAGAGGTAGGGAGAAAGCGATAATTAGTATCAGGAAGTCCAATATACTGAGTGTCTCAAACGCGGAATCAGGTTTTACAAGGGAGATAGATTATAAGATTTTAAAGCGAAAAGTCTTAAGTAATTTTTCTCTCCGATGCGGTGTTCATGAAATATTTATTAAGTATACTGAAAGCCAATACAACGCCCCGTGAATGATTATAGTGGCGACCGAATTGATATCACTCGATGCTTACCTCACCCACTTTTTTTACCTCAAAATTTTGCAATTTACGTAAATCTTACACAGCTGCTACGTGAATTTTGAGGCATCCTGTATTCGTGCATTTTCCGTATCTAAAAGCTCAACACGATAGACATGTGTATAATGTGCTCGACAGCCAGCCAATGAGACGTATATATAGTTGAATAAACCGCCTCCATCACCACCGTTTCTCCCTCTCTCTCTCTCTCTCTCTCATTCCATCTCTCTCTTTTCCGCGTTATCATAACCCAGTGACGCCAAATATTGATTTTGACACGTACACGTGACGTTGGCCTGATATCCAGAGACGAGTATACTATACGCAAACCGAAGTACCCGGTTATATCCCCATCCAAGGAGTTTGGCCCGTGGACTGCATCGTTCCATTCGACTGTTCCGATCGAACTAACATACGAGCTCTATTCCCTCTTCTCCTCCTCATTCTCCTTTTCCCTGTTCTCGTGTCATATATGCGTCCATGTTGTCCATTTCAGCAACACCACACACATCCTTCTAATTGCTTCGATGCTAATAATGCCACATCACTATTTGATCCTATATCGACGAATAAATAGCTACTGTTTCGACAAATCACACGTGTTTATTATATCTTATGTACCAAGTCAATCATTTATTCTTAATTATAAATATAATGAATTTAAATTATTAAGTTTTAAAAAAGTTCTAAATTGTCACACTCTGCAGGGTATTTGCATATCTGACTCGTACACAAGAGTAATTTTATCTTGCCCTTAGGTGGGCGCTATTTTACCTATTTCTCGCCTCTAGCTAAAATAGCCAAGACGAAAACAAGGTAAAAGGGATCTTGCAACTCAAACTTTATATATGTATATATTTTCGTATATTTACAAGACCCTGCGTTTTGCATCGTTGATTCGTCGCGGCGGCGCCACATGGACTTGATCGGCTTTCGCCACTTGGCCGTCTTCGTCGTTCGGCGTCGAAAAGTGGATATTTCTGGACGTCCTTGGGTGTAACGAGCGACGCGACGCTCCAACGCCACGCGGTTTCGTTGCATTTGAACCTCACATCGCTTCCAATTACATACACCGCTCTCACGTCGCGTTTCATCGTTATTTGTAATCCTCAATCCCGATTATGTCGAAAAACAAATTCTCGTAATGATCTTTTAATCGTTGTTAATCAATTACCATTAACCCGATTGAGAAAACCTGAATAAAATTATTACAACGTCAAATTAAAACAAAATTATTATTTTACTTTTATACAATTCTCATAATTGTATCATATAATTGTAATTTTATTATTTTTTTAATAAAACTACTATAAGTTCAATTGAAAATGTTGAAAAGTCGAGCTTTCCCAATCAACCAACTGAAAAAAATATCTCAATCAATTTTGTTGCAATTATTTGAGGACATCGTGATTGTCCAATTTAAAAATGTGGTATAATGAAATATGATATCTGATGAATTAAAAAATCTATTGCACAAAATGGAGCTGTCAATCGAGAGAATTTCAGTGTTTTAATGAGAATCAGGTTGACGATTGGTAAAAAAGTTGGATGAATTTTTAACGTGCGAATAATATTTATCGGCGAAATTCATAGTCGAGACTTGTCATTGAAGGCTGTGTGTATGTTGCATTCGTGGATAATATCCGGGGAATGCGCATTTCCTGCTGCTGAACTAAAATCAATTTTACCAGTGTTTCTATTCGGTATATTTACATATATATGTACACTCATACATGAATATACGCGCCCATTGTCCATCTGTGGTGGTTGGGCCTTCTCGGAGCTAATGTTTTCGCATTCGGTTAGTATCGTTGCATGTACGACTCTCTTCCCTCTCATTCTCTCTCTCACTCTCTCTCTTTCTCTTTCTTTCTCCCTCTCTCGCTCTCTTCTCCTCCTCTTCAGGCTGAAAAGGAGGTCATGGTGCAACCAAATAGCAATAATAATTCGCCAGAAACTATAAGTTCGTGAAACGAGCCGGCTTACCGCCGAACTCTATGTTTCTAACTAAATCTGCGAAATCACGAGAGCGTCCAACAAACTTCTTGTCCTGAGCACCTCGTGCCATCTAAATAATTTTATTCTTCTCTACTGTTTCGAAATTTCTTTGTTACCGACAGTGGTAATTATTGTCAGTCGACAATTTCATCGAAAAACACCATTTTGACCGTTGAATAACAATTATCAAAATAATAACATCGTCTGACAAAAGTGATTCCTATGTTACCGTGCGTAAGTCTCCTACCAATTGTTGGAAACGAAAATTGTTATTCACTTTTAGTTAAAAATTGACCGCGTAAAATTTTAAGAAAAAAAAAAAAAATTAACAAAACACAAAATTTTATTTTTATTTTTTTCTTTTACTGTCGTGAAGTCACTTTGTTCTGCTTCATTATTCTTTAGTAATATGTTAACTAACCTTATAAATAGAAAGAACTTTGTTTGATACATTTTTTATTAATCACGCAAGCAATTTTTTGGGTAATGCGATTTTTTTTTTATCGATTCTTAGCAAAATATGAGAAGGAAAAAAGTGTATTTCGAACGCATGCGTATAAAAACGCAACATTAGAAACATCGAGAGGGTAGCACCTGCCCTAGATACCGGTAAAACAACACACGAAATTTAATAGACAACGCAACAAAAAGGACGCGTTTGTCAAGAAAGCCTCAGGCCCTGTGCTGTAAACCCCGAAGAGAGACAAAATAAAAATGGTAAAATAACAATAAACCATATAAATATTCAACCAAAAAATATGCACATATTAATTGTGGATGCACTGGAGTATTTTTTGTTTTTACTGTCAAACGCACGGTGTGTCAAGATCACTCACGTCAAATTGCAGGAAAACTTCTTTAACCTTTCAAGAAATTGATGATAAATAATAATATTTCTTCCAATAGGAGAATTAATGAATTTTTACTCGACTTTAATTATTTTCATTATATCCTCATCGGTTTAGTAATATCCCAACGGATTTAATTGTACTTAACCTTATTAAGAACCAACATAGATTGCACAAAAAAGTAATAACTTCAAATTTTCAAGGTGGTTGTTAACACTTCGCACATTGACCTAGTTCAACTCTGCACTCATGAAATTCAAGTACACAGTCTGCGGGTTAACTATTTATTTCCAATTACCGTGTATCCGACGATTTCGTCAGATTGCAGAAATCGTCAGATTGCTCGTTTAACCTTTATTAATAATAAATAATAAAGTTCGCGCCGAATAGACAAATTAATGAGTTTTCACGCGGCTTCGATAAACGAATTCTAAATTGCATCATAGACTTTCGAATTTTTACTCACAACTTGTTGTTTTTACTAATTTATTAAACAATATATACATTGTGAAAAAAAAAACAAAAAGTTGAAATTTTCAAGATGTTTATCAATAATTTTCTTCATTGACCTACTTCCATCGTGCACTGAGAAAATTCAAGAACATAAATAACAGTGAGGAATTAATTAAGTATTAATGTTCAATTACTGTATGATAATCGAATCATGAATTTTTACCGTATACCGATCGAAATCCACATTCGTACGATGTAACGATCGTACGATGAATTTCAGGGACTTTTGTCGATACTTCGTAAACTACGCTCTAATCCGGATAAAGAATTACGGTTGCTTCTTCTCGGGCTCGATAATGCTGGAAAAACAACGATCTTAAAGTGTCTCGCAAGTGAAGATATAACTCAAGTGAGTTTTGTCGTAATATTTATAAAGACAACGCTATAAACTTCGATATTTCGATATGAAATAGTTATATTTTGTGCAGGTAACTCCCACTCAAGGATTCAATATAAAAAGTGTACAGAGTGAAGGCTTCAAACTAAACGTCTGGGACATTGGAGGTGCCAGAAAGATTCGACCTTACTGGCGTAATTACTTCGAAAACACTGACGTACTTGTTAGTATTTTTTATTCCTGTTTATCGTAAGATTTACACCTGATATCTGAAAAATCATATTTAAAACGTGACAGATCAATAGACTATAAGATTCTGAAATGATAAAATTTTAACCATTTCTCTTTCCGATATATCGATCATGAGATATTGATAGAAGGATAAAAGGATCGCAGCATTTTTTGCATCAGACTAATCTTCACTGTAATAATTTAACGCGATTTATAATGATGTTTGTGTACCTAATTGTTTTTTTTTTCACTTTTTTTGTCGACAGATCTACGTAGTGGATAGTGCGGACATAGCGAGATTGGAAGAGACGGGTCAGGAACTTTCGGAGCTTTTAGTCGAAGACAAATTGCGCTCCGTACCTCTTCTCGTATATGCGAACAAGCAGGACTTGGGTCAAGCTGTAACAGCTGCTGAAATTGCTGAGGGTCTTGGTCTCCACAATATTAAGGATCGCGACTGGCAGATTCAAGCTTGCATAGCGACTGACGGGAAAGGCGTCAAGGTTCGCATAGAAAAAAAAAAAAATTCGTTTTTAGTTTTCTTTTGTAGAGTTCTAGCGATACTAATAAGAATTCTTATAGTTTGGACATGTCCGTCTATCTGGTACTGAGTGATAACTTTTACCGTTTACGAAATATGAAGATGAAATTGAATGCGAAAATTCTACTTTAGAAATCCAAAATGAGACGTGACTCGAAAAAACTACAAATATTCTGAAATACCTGCCCTTCGATTTTTTTTTGAAGAATTAAAGATATTTTATGTTACAAGTGTGGAAAATGACGAATTACATGACGTGGGAAGTTGATAAATCGAGACATACGCGAGATTGAATTCGTTGTTTTCCGCTCTTGTTACATACAATATTTTTTGTGATACCTGCCTCGAAAGTTTGATTTGAGATTGAAAAAGCAATTATAGTCATGTTCAATTCATCAATCAGCGCAGTAAAGTAAGCTACAAGCTGGGTTTTTTTCTGAATCCGTGCGGTAAAAAGAACTTTTTTGTTTTACTTTACCGCACTAATGCGGAAAATCAAACTTTCGAGGCAGTTACCAAAAAATAGTATATTATGCCACTAGGGAGGGAAAGTAGGCTATGTTAAACCACGTACAAAATTGCCACCCGAGCCAAAGGCGAAGGCGAGGGCACGCGTCTTACGCAAGGCGGGAAATCGAACTTTCCATGAAGATGTGATGAAAAAAGGTTTTTGCTGCTGCCACAACGTATTTTTGTAAAATTAAGAAAGAAATTTGATACATTCCGCCAGAATAACTATTTTCTGGTACTTCGAACTGAATTTTTTATCAATCCCTTCCCTTACACATTCTTTTCTTACAAACTAGTTACTTCATTTTCTTATATATCTACTTCTTAAACCTAATTATTATTTCTTCTCGATTTCGTTTTTCCTCTCTCCCTTTTCCCCTAATTTGCCTTTTTTCGGTATCTTTTTTCCTCGCATGCCTCTCAAATTCTCTCACATATTGGCAGGGTATGAGTAGAGGTTTTTTCCCCTGAATACCTGATCCATTTTCTCTTTCAGACCTTCTCCTATACCCCCCCTCGATCCATCTTTTGACGTAATCTATTATCTCTCTATTATTTCTTTTCTTGCCTTCTTAACGGGAGAAACCAGTTTAGGAGGCCGAAATTTTGGTGTTTTTCGTGAATTTTTTGAACAGGGAAGGAATAATCAGAATTTGTTTAAACTTGGAGGATATTTTATTCATGTTTTGAAGTACATTTTGTAATTTTTTCAAGTCATTTTCGCCGGAAATAGTCGAGTTAGAAGCTGCTGTCCATGGACGATCGCCATCCAAGTTTTTTGCTGGTGGGCATTCCTGAAGTCACAATTTTTATCTGCAATCATTACAATTTTTTTTTTCGTTAACAACATATTTCTAATTATAACTAAGAATATGAACCTAATTGTGATCAAAAAAGTTGAAAATTGCATGTTTTTGAGGTGTTTGAACACAATGTCATGTTTTTATTCCATGTTTTTTCACCTTTTTTGCATTAAAAAAAATATTTTTAATAATATTATCATTCCAGAGTTAGGTTCATATAGATTGTAACTGAATAAAGAATATTCACACTAATTTTCAGAACGATTGGTCAATAACTTTTTGAGCTAGAATGCCCACCAGTTGAAAAAAGTCGTCCATGGACAGCAGCTTCTAACTCCACTATTTCCGTCGGAAATGACTTGAAAAAATTACAAAGTATACTTCAAAACATGAATAAAATATCCTCCAAGTTTAAAAAAATTCTGATTATTCTTTCCCTGTTAAAAAAAATTCACGAAAAACACCAAAATTTCGGCCTTCTAAACTGGTTTCTCCCATTAAATGCTAACTTGTGTTCCATTGTCTCTTTCTTCTCTCTGCAGATTCCGCATTTCGTGTCCTTATACCCTTTGCTGTGTTATTTCCCTATGTTGCCGCACCTCACTCTTGCCCACATTTTCTTCATTTCTCCTGTTATATCTACCTTTTCCCAATATTCCTCCATTCCTAAGTCTCGTTTCTTATTCTTGTATTCTCCACAGTAGTTAGACACGTCAATTTTAGTCCAATCCGTTTGTATTTCTTGCTCTATCCTGATTTTGATTCCCCGTTCAAACTTTTTCTCGTTTTCTTTTACATTCCTCTCTCTGATTGATTCCCAGAGCCCTCCTTCCCCTACTTCTTCAACTGCTTCCTTCAGCTCTTTACCCCATTTTGTCAGACTTCCGTTTATGATACCTCTCACCTTCTCCTTGAAATAAATCTTTGGCCACCTACTGGCTTCCATCTTCAAAATTTCTCCTAAGTAGCTCGCTGCTCTTTTCCTCAAGTCTATCCGTATTCCATCACAGCCTGCCTCTCTTCTCCAAATGTATACCGGTGTTTTCCTTTTTATACCCATTGCCATTTTTGCATACCTCGCCTGTAGTTATTCAATTTTTTCCCGTCCCTTTCATCCCCAAAATTCCACTTTGTATAACATGCCACTCTTCGCTATTGCCTCCATCATATGTAGTCTCTTTTTTAAGCTGTTTATTCTTACCCTTTTGCCGATGCCCCACACCGCGTTCATGGCTTTTTTAATGTTTTCTGTCCCTAACCTTATGTGTGTTTTCAAACGTTTCCCTATCGAAAACCATATTCCTAAATATTTGTATTCTTTGACTAGTTCCAGTTCTTAATTTTTGTATTTTCAGTTTTCTCCTCTTTTCCTTCTCCCCCCTCCCCCCCCCCCCCCCCCCCGAATAGCAAATGTAATTATTTAGGAAAAGATATACAATCAAAACGGTTTTCTAAATTTTCGATGATGAACAGGAGTTTTATTTTGTAAGTTGACCTAATACCAATAGAACCAACTCCAAAACTCTACTTTTGCAAGATGCAACTCGCAGTTGAACACTTTTTTTTTAAATTTACATTACGAATTTCAGTAAACGTACAATTTTTAATATTGTAGGAGGGTCTGGAATGGGCGTGCAAGAGCATCAAGAAGAAATGATAAATTTCAAAAAGACGAAGTGTTGCAAGAGTGGATGGAAGTGAGGGAGAATAAAAATACGAAAAGAAGACTATGTTCAATTTTTTCTTTTCCTGAAATGCACATGATTTATTTTTTGTATTGTTCATCAATGATTTTTTTCATACGACTTCAATATTCTAATATTTACAAGAGCAGTCGGCCTACAATTTATTGCCATTGATTTATAGTGCAATAGATCGTGATGTTTTCGAAAAAATAGTCAAGAATCGCACCAAGTCTTATCTAATGATTAATTTGTATTTGTTTTTTATCGGTGTTATTCGGTGGATGTAGTTATTTCCTAGACATTCATTCTATATTGGAAAATATCGCAATTTTCCTCTCGCACGAGATACAAAACTCTTCAATTAATGATATTGTCATACTTTTGAGGTTCGATAACAAGGAAGTTGAATCGTTTTTAAGAAATACGTCGTGACGGCTTAGTAACCTTACAAAATACAGTTACATATATTTCCTCCATTTCATACTTGAGCGTTCTCTTTATAACAAAACATGAAAATTTTATAATCCCTCAATAGAGGCTTAACTGCGTAAAAGATCGTCCGGTCGGAGATCCGTCATCTCACTGACTACAAAAAAAAAATATATATCGAGGTTCATTGGTCATTGGACGCGTGACAACCCGTGCCACACTGTCTTCATGTTCATTTTTTTGACACCGGAGCTCATCACTGCCAATCGAAAGATTAGCTCAAAACACACATTTTACTTGTCTCTCCACTTTCGGAATAACGAATAATTAACATGGTGGTTCTCAGAGCTCGCTGTGGGCAGCTTCAGTTGTCACGCGGATTTCCTCTTCGTGGAATTCCGTACAGTCAACTGGATATTTCTCCTGAAAGATGATGACATTATTAATTACCGTGTAATTACAGAATACCTTGAGAAACATTTCAACTTCGTAATTTAGATAGAGCTCGAAATGCAAAAGCGAAAAGTTCTTAGCCATTTTTTTTCTTCGACACACCGTTGACAAAATATCAATTTATTAGTGTAAACCAATCCAGTACTGCGTCAAGAGGATGTGAGTGTCATACGATAACGTTCGAACTTAGCCGCTGAGACTAGAGAGGGGACGCGGTTCCCCTACTCCACGCTCTACGACGTATATCAGGTAGACAATCGTTTGTCAATTAATATCTCACGATTGGTACATCGGAAAAACAAATGCATTATAACTTTTTTCTTCAGAATCTCATTATCTAACGCTCCACGAAATTTGATCGCGATTATTGGAACTTTCTGCACAATTAGCTAGATTTACTTAAGTAGAAACTCAAAAAACTTACGTGGCATCGATCGTTTTCTTGAATGGCACCATAGAGCGACCAGAAACTAACCCCAGTCTTGTTACTAATAAACCAAGCTGCTGGATAACTGGCCAGTTTAGTAAGGGTCGCTCTGACTTGGCTCATTTTATTGTCATCTTCTATCTCGTTGCTTGGTTGATTTATCGTGCACAATACGTGCTTCGCGCATTTCGGTGACTTAATAGCCCACTTATAGGCTCGATACACCTGAAATTGATAACGACACATGGTGATTAGAAGCAAATTAAGTTTTCCTTATTAATCGTTTCGGTAATTTTGTGGACTCGACCACTTTAACAGTTAATTATGCTTGATAAGTAAATGGAGAAAAATGATATCTGTTTACCTTGAGCAATGGAGAAATGAGGTCATTGTTTATCGTTTCACTGAGCTTGTAACTGAGTTCATTTGCGTTGACACGCGACATTATGAAGCCCTTTTCTGAAGCGAGTTTCATGAGATCCTGAATGTAAGCAACTGCTGGTTTGATATATTGATAACTGTCAATTTGCATATTCAGATGTCTCTTGGCGCCTGCATTTACCACTCTGGGAAGATAGAGCAAAGATTTCGAATTTTAACTCTCGAAATTTTCAATGCTGCTGACCAAATTGACGAGCTGATTTATTAACATCAGAAAGTTACACCAAAATATTACCTGGTAAGACTATCGACTGGTTTCGTGGCATCGAACATCGCGGCTTTCGGATAACCCTGAGATTTAAGGAAACTATTAGCCACGAATTGAATTGCAGTTATATGTCTTTGGCGAGTTGCAGGATCAGCAATATAAGCGATCCAATCAGCAATGAAGTTGGTCATCGATCTGATCCACTTTCTCCTAAGACTAGGATTCTCGAAACTATCAAATATTTGTTCGTATTTAATGTGACCATTCTCGTTGACCATGGTGCTGAAGATTTGCTCGAGGCCACTTTTACGCCATAGAGTTTGGCCGAGCTCGGAATGACTGCAAAAATAACGAGTTCAGAAATTACCGGTAATTAAATGATGCAAATGAAACGGAACGTCGGACAACTTTACCTGAAGTGATCCCACATAACGTGGATATTCTCCAAAATTGGTGGCATGTACCACGAGTGCGAGGAGTGATCGTGCTTTTTGCCTGTGCCAATCTCGTTTGAGTCTTCACCGTTCATTGTGTCGAGAAACATGGGCAATAGACCCAATAAGCTTTGACTGTTTCCACCCTGACCCATGAACATACTGGCCACGCTCATCAAATTCTCGAAGTCGAAGCCTCCGCCATTCGGAGAATCCCCATTAGTGCTTTTCTTTGATATCTCGTTTGCACTTGCGTCATTCTCCACTAATGCCATTTTGAAAAGGGATCCCAACATTGGTAAAGCCATTCCAGCGTTAGGTTGACCGGGGTTAGCATCTTTCTTGTTGGTAACGGTTTCCATGAGGTTACCTACATCTGCGAAGAGTTGGCTAACTCCAGCACCGTCGCCTGTATTTCCTCCCATTAACATGTTGCCCATCTAAGTAGCATGGAACATTTAAATTAATTTTTCTTCGTCAGATTTTTCTCCTGAGCCTAAATCACCCAAAAAATTAGACAGCTTCGTTAGTTCCATAGTTTTTTGAAAACGAAGCATTTGCATCCTAAAATATATCGAGGGGTAGAGCAATTTGGAACCTTTTGTAGTCACACTCGGTCGATACCACTCAGCGGTCGATTTTACAGTCAGATACCCGTGAATGCTTGATTTACGACCCTTCTCAAACCCTCTGCAACCATTCGACCCTCCCTGATCCATCTCTTGAAATGTTCTACTAAATACCTTTTTCGGAACGCCCACTAAAATGGGCAAGACACTATTTTTTATCTCATTACACCACATCTAAAGAGTAGGTCGTATAATTTTTACTTATAAAATTGAAAACTCGGTGGTGGGTTTCTTTATGGTGTGAAAACAGTTTTTGCGAACGTTCCTCTTTACAATTTTTTAAAACATATTCTCATATTTCATTGCTTTTGTAAAAATTTGCGTCAAGTATTCTAGAACGTTCAAAGTACATATGCTCCAAGAATATTCGGTTAAAGCTTCATTACGGCCACCATTTGAAAACCATGCCGAATTGACTTGACCCAGCGTGACTTTTGCGAGATTCTTACGAAAAATTGCTAAGAAGAATTGTAGCTAGCCCAAAAGCTATCCAAGTTTTACCTGCTTTCCTATAGAGGACTCAATGAATGGGGAGGCCAATTTCTGCATACCAGTGGTATCCATATTCTTAAACAAAATTTTAGCAGCATTCGCGACGAAGGTCTCAAACTTGTCGTCTTGCTCATCACAGATCACTAGACCAGTAAGGATCAACACCAAAAATATTCTGGGAATCCACATGATGTCCTCCTGGAACGAAAACCCGTACAAATTTTTAATTAATTAGCATAGTGTAACCCATAAATATGACTCAACACCCATTGTATGCAGCCGCTTTCGGTGCATCGTTTTACAACCGTGCGAAATGGGCTTTGCCATCCTTAATGGTAAGTCGATAGCCTCGAAACTTATCTGACCACTCGGATCCCAATTTTCAGTGGGCCACTAAGGCTCCGATCGAAAAATCTTATACATTATGGTGTTGCCCAAGTAATAACTGTATCTTGTTTCGTAAATTCGAACTCGCGCGCAGCAAACAACGCCGGAAACGTTTCGGCTCGTGATCACCAGGATACCGTTGCTCTTGGTTCATGTAAACACGTCTCTCGTGCTTACAAACGCCAAGAGACTTTACGAGACTCCTTCATTGTTCACTCCCGACAAAACTTATTCAACGGACGTTGTCTTAAATAAGTGTCATCATTTTTACTTCAAAATATACTTCCGTAACTTATAATTCATTTCTATTAGAATTTTTCTCGATTTCTAATATCTTGAAGACTCTCATAGAATCAATTTTAAAAACAATTTTATTCAATGCTTTTCGGTGATTACGATAAATTTATTAAGAAATTCACTTTTGAAAAAAAAAAAATCGGTTGAAAAATGATTGAAGAAAGAACGCTCTTTCGAAAATGAAAATGAAAATTCATTTTTTCAGGCAGTTGTGAATTTTTGAAGATCATCTTGTTTCAGTAATAAAACTATTTCAAAAAAATAACATCGTATTTTCATGCTGACTCCTCTATACATGGAACTTTGAAGACAAATGATATATCTGAGGAGACGCGCATTTGTGTAAAATTGTTCTAACGGTGCAAATCCTGGTCGTTAAGGAAGTATTTTTAATTAATGGCAAATTACACAGTTCTGAACGAAGCATAAGAGAAACACAAACGCCTGGATTATTCATTGGTATTTAAAACAGCAATTATGTGCACTTTGTATATGAAATGAAAGGCAGCCCTTAAGAATTAATAACAAGTCTTACAATGCGTTCCTACATCGTCTTGTAATAATAATTGCGGAATTTTCTGAGTCTCGTAATGAAAAAAAGTGGAAAAAAATTACATCCTTACCAAATGATCATTATTAATTAAGTCATTGATTAAATTGTAATAGCTTATTTTTTTAAGAAATCAAACCACTCGTTTGGCTAAAAGGAAATCAAATATAGATAGAGTTTTTAAAACATTCATTAAAACACGACCTACAAAAGCAGCACAACATTTTATTGACGTATCGTGCGAGGTTTCCTTGGCAGAAGAATCGAGATATATAATACTGGAATCGACGTTGTGCAAAAGCCCGGTCTGTAGTTTTTACCGGTTTAACGAGAGATCGAGCGAGAAGGGAAGGTTATTCACTCGAGTAAAGGTGTAAGCTGAGCAAAATGAATAACAAGAATAATCACGACGTGAACATAATGAGCCCTAAGATGAATTACAGTTTTATAGAAAAAACCTGAAGCCATATTGAATTTTTTTTCTGAAGAATATTCCATACACACACGGGCGTGCATGTATATATATGCACTCAT
Source organism: Rhimphoctona megacephalus (assembly GCA_963989365.1). Classification (NCBI taxonomy): domain Eukaryota; kingdom Metazoa; phylum Arthropoda; class Insecta; order Hymenoptera; family Ichneumonidae; genus Rhimphoctona; species Rhimphoctona megacephalus. The sequence goes on along the minus strand of OZ022415.1, from coordinate 45,729,341 downwards.
TCCTTTTCATCTATTATAAATTAATATTGTACTGTATATATTCAATTCTCTGTACAAAGAAAACTCTGACAACCATAATTCTTCCCATAGCTTGGCAAATATTTCCAATCAATTGACTGTGGAGAGAAAAAGAATGCGTTAGAAGTAATTATTGTAAAAGAAAATGTATGTTGGCATCAGTCGACGGAATTACAAGAATATTTCGAAGATTTTTTCTACTAAGAGATGAGAATTTTTTTTTTCGTTAAACCGATTGAGGATACATAATTTTCTGGCTTATGAAATACATTCAAGTGAAAGGTTGACGGTGCGTAATAATAATCGAAGCAAGTCAGTTGTGACGGACAATCTTGGATGGTACCGTAAACCGCATGAAATTGACATTCTTCGTGGTTGTTACGAGCGATCCCTTGTAACGGTAAGCACTGTTAGCCATCGGACGATCTACAGGCGCCAATTCCTACCAGCTCACGATAATCCAATTTAATTTCTGTTTTTTTTTGTTTTACGATTGGAACAAAGAAATATTCTAATATCCTCGAAAAAGTCAAATTTTTATTTTGCTAATTAGTGACTATATTTATATGTAAATCGTTGATTTATTGTGAAATTACGATTTTTTCAAATGCTCTGAATTTCACACGTGAAAAATTTGACAATATTTCGGTGAGTATATATTTTTTTCTCTCCTTGAAATAACGTTCTTCGACGACTTTACGAGCGACTACGAAAAATTTGGTATAACGGTATGAACTGTTAGTCATCGTACTTTCCCGAGGTCCGAGAGCATTCTTAACCAGACCGGATTTCGTGAGTACATTTTCGTGTCATTAAAACAATTGTCAAACTGTACATTGTCAAAATGATTCGCAATAGGAATTTTGAATTAATTATCAAATTCGAAATAAACAAGATTTTGATGAAAATGAACTAATCCATTTTTTTACGTAAAGCAAAAACATCGGTAAACTTTCCATTGAACATTTTTTGAATGAATTGATCAGGAATCGTCTAATGAATATTTTTGTTCTTAATTTCATAGCATTCTTAAAAATGTTCTATTTTTCTCGCATTTTGATTCCGTAACAGGAAATTTCCTGGTACTTAATTGAATCGAAATAACGGTTTTTTTGATGACGAAATTTGAAACGTATGACACGAGGTAATTTTCAGTCTAAGAAGGGACTGTATACGATCGTTGCAGAATAAGGAGTAACGACACTGTCAAGGCCATGTGCCAAGAGGCCACTGGCCCCGAAACGGGTCCTGGCTACACTCACAACTAATCCCACTCCGCAAAGCGTTAATTTTTTTAATTACACTCGAATTTCCTCCTCAACTAACATTTTTTTAACCAGTATTCATTTTATATTCTCAAATATCCAAATTGAATTTTCTGATCACATTCGAGGCAAAAAGTAATCAAAATACGATTTAATAAATTCGAAAAAAGCCTTTCATGACTTTAAAGAAAATTTTGGAAAGGAATTTTAGAAATAAAAAAGACACATCCTTCAACATAAAAAGAAGTTCAAAATAAACGGTCATGTCTTACACAATTGTGACATTCATTTGTACTTTGGTAGTCAGAGTTTTGTTTTTTTCTTAAAATATTATTTCTTGTTTCTGTGTCTACTTTTGCTGATAATTTGCCTTACGAAAAAGTGGTTTTGCAGCCACAGTAATAATTAACCACGTAGACGTTTTTCTTATCACTTGGCATATAATTTGTGATGCCCTGGACAACAAGGGGACTTTTTTCCTGTCATTTTTATGACTCAATACCAGTCGAACTGTTTTATTGCTATTGTTTCATTTTCTTATTTTTTTCCTTCAATTTCTCCTGGTCTTCTATGATTTGTATGAGAAAGAGAATATTTGCATGTTGCCACGTAAATTCACACTATCGCTTGCGATAATAAATTGACGTAGTCTCGCAAATTTGAAATGTACCAATCACGAAGTGTTCGATACGAAAAAACCTTGGACACTGCGATTGTACTAGGATAATTTGTTGATTTCGTATACTTAAATAGTCTCAAACGTTTTTCGCACGCCATCGCGTGTATTTTTCAATAAAAAATTGACTTTTTATTGGTTTTTCAATTACTGTTCTTAGTTTTATGATTTTCGGAGAAGAAAAAGTTAATTTGTTCGTTTTGTTTAATTTTTTTTAAGCCATTGCATATTTTCCAAACGGTAGTAAACAACGAAAATTAAATTTAAAAAACTGTAAAATCAAAGATGAAAAAATGCAGCATAGAATATAAAATAGTAGGATTTGAAACAAAAAACGAAAATGCTCCACAAAAATTTTTCATCAAGGAAAAAATTGCAGAATAAAGAAAAAGATTTGGAAATATAAAGTATGGCGTTAAAAAATAATAGAACGAATTTTATCCCTGTGGAAAGTATCAGAATAGAAAAAAATTGCACAATTGCAAATAAAAATAATACTATGAAAAAAGCAGCATTGAAATAGAAAACTGTAGGATTAAAAACATGCGTTACACAATATTATTTGTCTTACCTCGTCTCGAGTGATTGATCAGTAATTTTGGATGAAAGGAACGTAATTTTTATTTTTTTTTCTCGAAACGAATATTAGGTAAGAAAAGGATTATTTGTGTTCACTTCTTTGAAAGGTTTAAACACCTGACGCTACGAGAGTCGTGGCCTGACTGGCGTTCAACGTAGTCCGATGAACGGTACTTACTGAACTGAGAACAGGCGGGTCCACGGGAGCGATGTGTAAAGCCGGTAACACAATGAAAACTTGTATCCGTGTAGTATTTACCTGAAAGGCTTTGGGCCAACTTGAACCGGTAAAGATACTAGGAGTGCGGGGGTGGGTGAGGGGATTCTTAACGTCGTCAATGCTCGAAACCACAAGGGTACAAGCCTGAGTCTGGAAGACGATACGTTATAGCAAGTGGAGGAGTGGAGGTGACTCGATAATTCGCATTCCTCAACATCGATTCAATCGATCAATCTCAATGAGTCCAAAAAAAATCTACTTTCTTCAATCTTTTATTTTCTCTTCCATTTCAGCGTATCTTTTTCAACGTAATTTGTTTCATTTTCATAGATAGCATAAGTTTCCTGTCATCAAGTACTTTGTCTTTTACTTAAAATGAAAAGTTGTTTTTATTGAATTAATATGTTTATCAACGTGAAAATTTAACTGCAACGATGATTGAACATTCAGAAAAATATTGAAAATATTTTTAAAAACTTATAACTATATTTTATCAACAACGTTTTTTCCTTATTTCTTTACTATCGTAAACTTGACTTATTGTTAGCTCGACAACTCTTCGAACAGAGCCAAACGTCACAGTCTCAGTAAATAAAAGACACACCAACTGTCTCGATGAAAATTAAAAAGCGATTTCGTAATTACTGAGTTCTGCCACGTGTACGTCTGTGAGAACTCGGAGCATTGATAGTTAAGGAAGAACGATCGCGGTAGTACCTTCAAAAAGTTACGCGCATTACGTATGAACAAAACATGGCGATAGACTAAGCGAAACGTGAAAAAATTTTGGGCATGCCTGTATTCAGACTGCTACAATACACGGAAAAGCGGCCTATACAAACACACGCACACCATGAAATTTCGTTTCTCATCACGATCGTGCAACGTCGCATTGAGCAGATGACAGTATTCTTTTGGTATTTCTCTATCACTGCTATGAGTACAGCAAAAGGTACGTATCGAAAATGTCGAAACAAGAAAGGTATAATGGCAGATTTATAAAGAATAAAAATTTGACAAAAAAGTTGAAATTTATCGAGACAATGCGAGAAGGAAAATTAAGAAAGTCTGTCATTGTACTCAAAACTACATTTTAAATGTAGGTTATGCTTGAACTACAATAAACAATAATTATTATTTGAATTAAATTTGTTTTTAAACAATACATAAATTTGTATTGCTTAATTAATCATTTATAATTTTATACCAATGACAACGCAACCATACTGAAGTAAAGAAATCCTGTGTGTTTGTATAGCTACACGCGCACTGCGACGGCTACAATGTTGCCGGATCGTATTCCCCCCATTCGCAGCCGGGTAAAAACTCCATAAAAATTTACATCTTCCTACTGTTATATCTCGACTTCAAAACGGTCAATCGAAGTATTTTTTTTTTTTACTTGTCCGAAAAATATTCATTTAGATCATGCTATTTTTTTATTGAAATCTGTCGAGACCTTTATTTGCTACGATTGAGAGAAGGGCGACAGACTATGTCTACAGCATGCTTCACATATGCGATACGTGTTAAACGTGCCAACTTTAATATTAATTATCTCCGGTTCTAAACGGTCAAATATTTCCAAATTTCAGTAGCGAACAGATGCTGCAGTCTGTTTTGAGTTATAAAAATTTCAAGAAAATCTGTCGACGCGTCGATTTGCGATCGTACTTCCTTAAGCTACGAAGATGACCTATTAAAAAAATAACAATATAATTTGTTGAATTTTAATAAAATTTTAATAGAACTTCGATGACACTGTTAAACAAAACTGTTCAATACTCGCACAATTTGGTTGCGATACTTATATATAAATATTATTATTCGTAGCATTTAAAAATAACCAATGTGTTTTTCACTTGAATACGACAGAAAATAGATTAAAAAAAATATAGAAGTAATTTGATGGCCACTTGTGTAAACAAATTATGCGATGAAATGCTGCTTATGAAAATAGATAAAAAAAATTTAGAGGAAATTTGATGGCCACTTGTGTAAACAAATTGGGCAATGAAATGCTGAATATTCACAAGTAACTTTTCTTCCTCAACAACTCAATTCGTTATCTTGAAAAAATAAGTTCACATTTTATCTACTTAGTTAGATGGACTTCGAGGCTATTTATCGATTACTAATTACGATATTTATTAAATCTGCAAATTAATTGGATTCCATTATTCGACGTCACGTTGCATAGAATTTTCCTGGTTACGAAATTTTTTAAACGATTTTATACGAATTTTAAAACAAAACGAAAGAAATTATTTCATTAACCAACGCGAATGAAGACGAGAACGAAAATGAAGATCGTAATTTAACGTTGGCCAAGCCTTGAAGCAACAATTTTCAAAATACATGAGTGATTGCTCGTGAGATTAATATTAATACGCGTTATTCCTTATGCAAATATTCTCGAAAGGGTTATATTTTATGTATACTGCGAGCGTTGGGTTGGCGGAAAAAAGACGAAAAAAAATGCGGAAGCGCAGGAAAAAAGACGGATGGGCTATGAATAAATGACGGATAAAAGACTTGCTGAGAAAATGACCGTCTGAGACGGGATATTCTCTGGAAATATACTTCACTTTGCCAATGACGTATGTCGTAAAATAGTGCGCTTTCAGCGGCCCCTTAAGGGCATCGAACTGTTCGGATTTGTCGTCGGAAAACTCTCGGCAAGAAATGAGAGAGGAAAAAAAATAGTGCGTTCGAGACTCTTGAATTTATCGAGACATGGAGAACTTTTACAATAGAAAACATTGGAGCCAAGACGCGAGAAAAGCTTTTGCACTTTTCGCCGCGATAACATGGCCTTTTGGACTTTGGCCACTTATTCCTGTTAATTTCTTCCTTACATTTCGTGTATTCCTCGGCATCGGATTAGTGGTATGTTTTTTTACAATCCCCTAAATTTTCTACGATACAAATTACTCAAATCATTGAAACAATAGAAATCATTATTATTATAGTATTAAATACATTAACCTTTGGTAGCAACAAACGTCGGCACTGGATTTTTCGCGCATAAATTCTATCTGTAAAATATAGAAAATTCTTTTGTTGATACTAACGACGGAACAACTTGATATTTTTGAGATTATTACGAAGCAAAATGCAATTTTTCATGAAAATAAAATAAAATTTCTTATATTTTTCAAAACATTTAAAGTTATTTTCAAGAAAAACTGCATTTTGCTCTATGATAATCTCAAAAATTCCAGATTATCCCGTCGTTACTATTACGGCACAGCAATTTTTCAATTTTCATTCTTTCCGTGAATAAATGATCGGTGACAGGATATCCAGAAAAACGTGTTCTTTGCATAATTCAGAAGTCGATATGATCAAAAAATAATAATAATCAAGTTACTCAATTTGATTAATTTATATTGCTAATAATGATCGATCAACCTCTTCAGGAAGGTCTGAATTTTTTTTAGCACTAATAATACCCACGTAAAATAAATGTGAATATTTATAAAAAAATTTAAACCGTAACAATTTTGTAAAAAAAAAAAAAAATCTTACGAACTAAGAGATGACTTTTTGCACAAATTTATATTTTTTCATGTCGAATTGTTATGGGGGATGAATTTTATTTAATTTTTTTCGCATATTTGAATTTAACAGTTTGGTACTGTTGCAATTCCATTTCGAGAAATGTGTGTACGATGTGGTACAGCAGAGGATATGATTGACGACCTAATCGTCGTAGCAACAGGATTACTTGCACTATCGAAATTAATTTGTTATCACGTCTATCGCGACAGATTACGACCTAGCGTAATATCGGCAATCGAGGATTGGTCATCACAAGAATTAAAGGAATTTAAAAACATAATGACAGATCAAGAGCGCACTTATAAAAGCGTCGCGTTTGCGCTCATATCGACAGCTGCAGCATCAACATTTTTGTATTCTGTGAAGATTTTTTTTACCGAGCCTGACAGATGGATCGAGGCTAAAGAGACGGACGTAGATGTTAGGATCTTTAATAACACTGGAAACGGTACTCGAATGGTGCTGAGAAAAAGATTTCTTTTTCCATCTACTTGCACACTCAACGATGTTCCTCCCTTTGTATATCCATCCGTTATCTTCGTCCAATATATGCAAGTCAGTATTTGTGTTTCGTTAAATCGTCATTTATACGGGTTTTTCTCCAGATATCACGCCAGCACTGTGCATGATGGTTAAACCACAAAATTTTACGGAGAGAAGCTCTTGGCCATTTTTCTCTGTGATGTACCATTGACGAAACATTGAGTAATTAGTGATATCCAATCCGGTGTACCAATGATGAAAAGCTTATTCCGTGCTTTGCGACATTCTGGATTGATTATCATTGATTACTTCGTATCTTATCAACGATGCATAGAAAAGAACAATCGCTAAGGACTTTTTCCTTCCGAATTTCAAAATCAATTTGCATAGTAAATTTTGAGAACACTTTATTGCAAACTTTGCGAAAAAAAAAATAATGTATTCGTGGAAAAAACGCAAAGTTCATCATTTCAATTGAGATTTATGTATTTGTCACAATATTGGCAGGTTCTTGCCACTTGCACAGTAAACACGGGAAGTGATGCTTTTTTCATAGCCATGACATCTCACTTGTGTGGACAACTGGAGATTCTTAAAACGACATTTTGTACGGTAGGAGAAGAGAACAATCCAACAGAAAGTCGAATTAAGTTAAATTCGTTGATAGAGAGACACATACATTTATTAGAATTGGCAGCAGGCCTCGAGGACGCCTATAATATGATCGTCTTCACACAATTGCTGGTTAGCGTTACGCTCATCACAGTGTTCGGTGGGTATTCAAATTAATCGGTCAAAAATCATAAAACTTATCCGCACACTAACATCAACACCTAAATATTAATTATGAATAAAACTGAAAGGAGAATTCATAATATTGGCGAAATACAACAACAACAACAACAACAACAACAACAACAACAACAACAACAATAATAATAACATTGCTAATAACGTGATAAATTTGAAAAAAATGTTTGATTATATTTTTAATTTTTTTTATTTTAAAGGTTTCTCTTTTCTGATGACCCTGGAAGAAGACAATTACGTCGGAGCAATAAAAAATATCGTAATTATTCAATTTATGCTTTTACAAACTTTCATGTATAGTTACGTGGGTGAAAATTTGCAATGTCAAGGTGATGACATAATAACATCACTCTATGGGAGCTCTTGGTATCAGTTACCGAATCACTTGTCCAAAAATTTGATCTTCGTTATGATGCGATCAAACGTGCCGCTGCAATTGACAGCTGGAAAATTCTTCAGCATGACACGTGCCACTTTTATGGATGTCATAAAAACTTCTGCTTCGTATCTTTCCGTATTGAGAATTATGATACAAGAATAAAGAAGAAAGAAAACTATTGGATGCTTTGATCATACTACGGTGAAATATCATGAAATTTATTCAAACTTGTCTTTTAATTAAAGATCAAAGATTTTCTTTGTTTCCCGATACCTCCAAAAGTTTCTCCAATTTTTTAAATCATTCTCTGTCGTGCTATTTTCTCATATTCAATTTTTTTCCCCTAAAATTAACGTAATAATAATTCGACACAAAGTATAGAGCACACTAGTGAGTTATGTGAAAAAAAAAGGATTTTTTATTGTTCCAATAGCTGAGATGTATTTCTTGTAGTTGGGCGACATCCACACTGACAACACGAATTTCTGAGGAAAAAAATCCAGTCTTAGAGCCGATGATCAAGAGAAGCGCATAAAAAAACATAAAAAACGTATCTCCATGAAATTATGTGCATGTTTGATAGACCTTTCATCGTAAATAAAATATTATAATTTTCTATGCGCAAGCGCATATATTTTTCTTTCTTCACATTTGATGCAGAAAAATAAGAGGTTGCTGCTATATTAAATAATAAATAAAGAGAAAAGGGTTGATCGGTGCTCAAGAGTAATGGATGGACGTGAAAAAAAACAAATGGTATGTTTCCGGGTAAATTACCGGGTTATTGGTGAATTGCTTAGCGATCGAAACGTTTCTTTATAAAAGAAGAAAAAAAAGGTCTTAGGTCAGGTTAGCAACCCTCTCACCCTTGAAACATGGCCCCAGTAGTGTGGAACATCGATGCCACAAGAGCCTTTGCAAGTTATGCCACTCTATTCTGTTTTCTTGGTTTGTGGCCACTTCGTCAAGTGAATTTTCATGTCAAAATACGTGTCGCCATAGCATTTATTCAAACGGTAAATTTGTAAAATATTTTTATGCACTCTGGAAGGAAAAATTTAGTATGATCGTGCGCTTTCAGTTTTCTTTTCACCAACGACGGGATCGTGTATTTTAAATAATTATTCTTTTTCCACTAAGCATCTTACATGCACTTTTTATGAAAAACAAAAATTATTTTTCTCTATTAACCCTAAAATCCTACTCTGGGATGTAACACACCCCACACGGAGAAAATTAAATTGTAAAAATTACCTTGCAATACCAGTAACTCGGTAACAACCTGCAATTTTTCAATTTATTATTGAGCAAAACACAAATTTTCATGAAAATTAAATAAAATTTCTTGTTTGAAATAGGAAATTTTACCGGAGTGTCTAGTAAATTTTGATGTCCAGTAAAGTATGCAGAACATAAATTTAAAAGCTGTGTGATGCAAGTCAAATTTTACCGTGCATTTCATTACTTTATGTCTTCAAAAAATTTTCATTAAAAAGTGACGTGATTATGACGATTATTTCAATATTTATTTTGAAATATTCAATCAGCATCACGGTAAATTTTACCGTGCTGCACGGTAAAAATTCCTCTACAAGTGTTTCACGCCAAGACGCTTAGTATATGAAATTTTACATTCCGTTAAACGTTTTAAATAACTCATCACTTACGAATAAATATGTTTTTCTGATTTGCCACCAGATTCAAATGTATCAAGGTTATTTTTACCGTGAATTTCACGGTAAAAATTATTTTCCAATTCTCTCTGTGTATGTTCAATCAGATATTTATTAAACGAATTTTGCTCCTTAGCCATTAGCCATCCTTTAAACCAATATAAGTATTTAAGTTAATATCAGTACAAAATTGCCTTTTTTTCTTTGAATTTTTATACACAGTTTAAAAAAAAAATCTAAGTGATGAAAAAACCCAACAAAAAAAGCGGCGTTTTGCTCATGATGCGTGTAACGGAAGGCTAGACATCAATAGTGGTAATCAGTGAGAAGAGAGCGAAATGACAGACAAAACAGTGAATAATGAAAGCAAATAAAAGACTAATACTCAATAATTAATCTCAAAAGAGAAAGAGATTTTCACATCAATTAAACGAACTTAAAATGAACTTTGAATGAAAGCAATACAAAAATGCACTAAGTAAAAGTATAAAGTTAATGACTCACACGGTTAGAAATGTGCGACTAATTATATTTCAGATAATCATGATGGGTAGTACGTTATTCGAACTGATTCGAGATTGTGGCGATAAAAAGGATTTTATGGACGGGATTCTGTTATTTACTGGAGCAGGAATAACTTTGTCAAAAATAATTTCTTATCACATGTATCGTGACAAACTGGGATTAATCGTAATATCTGCGATCGAGGATTGGTCTTCAATCGAGGCGATTAATTATCGTACCATTATGATAAATCACGAGCGTATTTATAAAAGAATTACAATGATCCTTGGGACTTGTACATTTTCGTGCTTAACTGTATATTTATTGAGTGTGGTGACAATTCATCCTGACATATTCATAGAAATAAATAATAATTTGATAAAAACGACCAACATCACCGAATCGGTAGTAATAAACAATAGATATATTTTTCCGTCCACTTGTATGATTGGGAACACTTCGAAACCCGTTTATTTCATAATAGTATTTCTTCAAATGTGTCAATTTGTCACCTGTTGCTTAGTTGCGACCGGTTCCGATGCATTTTTCTTTGCCATAACAACGCATGTATGTGGCCAATTCGAGATTCTTAAAATACAATTTGCGAGTATTGCCGACCAAGAAAATTCGTCCAAGATTATTATCGAACGTCAAAAAATTAACACCCTCATCTCAAGACACGAACATCTCTTGAGGCTTACTGAACTTCTTGAAATAGTGTACAACAAAATTGTCTTCGTACGACTATTTACGTGTATTGCAGTCATCAGCATGGCGGGTGAGCAATATTTGCATTTAGCACACCTGCACGCACGCCACTATATACAGATCGCTCAATCGCCAAAGAACCTCAAAATTAAAATATGGAATTGGGAGTTGCCATTGGAGACCAACACGATAAACACCGAGTTTTCTTTAAATTGGTGTTTCGCGATTGAAATAATTAGAGTTTATTAAATAATAAATGTTGAAGTTTATAAAAATCAAGTTCTTGAATAGATAAACTTCATTTAATTAAATAAATACATTTCAAATCAAAGCTCACTTCATTATTTTCTCTTTTCCATCTATCATAGCCCCTCTTTCTATCTTCATATATTTTTCCATTCCTTTTATTTTCGCCTGTCTCTCCCTTAGGGTGAGACATGGCTAGTTTACAGGTGCAGGAGGATACCTATTCGTTGGATTCCAATATAGACGATAACCATCATATGATTGAGGATTCGGATTTAATTGCTTCTCAAGTGGAGAATCTTAAAAAAAAATCCTTTCCAGACTCTCGTAAACGAGCACTTGATCAGGCTGAGGATACAACCAAAATTAAAATCAATAGACAAAGAAAATTAGAATGAAGCAAGGAAGAGCAATCTGAAAAAGAGATTGCAGACAAAAGTAATGTACCTGAAAAACTTTTTACAAATCGTTATGGCAACAAATCTTCCGGTCCTTTCGTGGTATTAATTCAACCAAAATCCTTTGATAATAAAAAATCTCCATGCTTAAATGCTACAAGAATTGGTAAAATTCTTCTTCGAAAATACAAAGAAGGATCGATTATTGAGGTATCTAACTCAGGAAAGCAAAGATGTTCCATAGTTGCTGTTTCGGCTAAAATCGCTAATGAAATTCTCACACTTCCTGAGCTGTCAGCCGAACAATTGACAGCATTCATTCCAGACTTTTATATTTATTGCGAAGGCATAATAAGAGGAATTCCACTTGACGTAACAATTTAAGAAGTACTTAAAAACATCAAATCAACCGTACCAATCATTGATGCTCGTCGTCAAAACCGAAAAATTACAGAAAAATCAGAATCAAAACTTGTTCCGACTCAAACCTTATATTTCAAATTCGAAGGTAGAAATCGATCAGATTTTGTTTCATTGTATCAAGTTCGTCACCCAGTTGATATATGGATCGCTCCGGTTAAAATGTGCTTCTCTTGCTTCCGGTTTAATCACGTTTCCTTTCAATGTAAAAGCCAACCTAAATGCATCAGATGTGGAGATAAAAAACACACATTAGACAAAATATGTCCTAATCGAAATGGGCCACCAAGTTGTGCAAATTGCAAAAAAAATCATCTTCCCAAAAGTAAATCTTGTAAAGAATTCCTATTCGAAAAATCAATTAAAAACACAGCAGCAATTCAAAACATTTCTCTCATAGAAGCCAGACGACTTCTTAATCCAGATAAAAAAATTCGATCAAATAGTTCCATCGATCAGTCAGATTCGAATTTCCCGGCTTTATCTCATTGCCCATAATCTCTTAATAATCTGACTCAGATTAACAATTATTCTCCATCGCTCACTTATAGTCATATGGCCAGTTCTTCTTCGTCTCAAACAGGACAAAATCAACAACAACAGACTTCTCCAATCCTCTCAAAGTCGTACTCACAATCTCAATTATATTTAGACTTTCTTTAGAATCTTTCTTAAGATTCCTTCAAATCAACAGTCGGTTTCCTATCAAAAACCTCAAGATCTTCGATCTGGTATACCATCTTCAAATTACTCTTCAACGCCAAACTCTTCATCTTTCTCTTTTTAAAATTCACATCACTGTCAAAATTCAAATCAAAATGTAAATGAATTAATTACAGTTTTTATCAATCTTATGATTCAACAAATACTGCCGATTCTACAATCTGTTGAACAATCTGATAAAATAACCCCTATAATTGCCACCATGAATTCTTTGTTAGATATTTCGACACATCTTCAGGATGGCTAAAAATAAAACTCTTAAAATTCTTCAATGGAATTGCCGTAGTTTTCATAATAAGAAAGGTCTATTACTAAAAATAGCTAATTCATATGATGTTCATATGATTCATATAATGATAATTCATATGATGACTATGTGAAACTTGGCTCACGCCTTCATTTATACCTAAATTAGATGGTTTTTACTTTATCTGTAAAACAAGAACAGATAAAAGAGGAGGTGGACTTGCCATTTGTCTCAAAAAAAATATTGCATTTAAGGAACTTAACACGGTGTATCATAGCCCAAATCACATTGAAACTCTTTCCATTATAATTTCTACATGATTGAACATTAACTATAGTGGCACTTTATAAATCTCCATCTATTAATACTCGAATTAATGAATGGCGACGATTTTTTGATTCTTTAGTACACTCTGATAATACAATCATTGGAGGTGATTTTAATAGTTATCATACATACTGGGGTTGTATTACAAATGACAGCTCAGGTTCGGCCCTTTCAGATTGTCTAGTCAATTATAATCTTTCTTGCCTTAATGATGGCTCACCTACTTTAAATATAAAGAATATAAATAATAATTCATCGGCAATTGACCTAACATTAGTCTCTCCTCAATTGATACCATATTGTTCATGGCGAGTACAACTTGATTCAATGATGAGTGATCATTTTCCCATTTCTTTATTTATTGGTATAACCTTATCAACTATAAGGTTTTCCTCCTATCGATATCCTCACAAAAAAATTGATTGGGTTAAATTTCGGGTTTCATTAAATAATAGTTCTCCTTTCCTTCATGATACATCTGCTTTAATTCAATACGATAATATCATTCAAGCTATTAAAGATTCTATATTGGTCTCTTGTTCTACCTTATCAACTGTTTCTTTGCGTGCTTTTAAATCACGACCAGCTGTTTGATGGAACCAAAATTGTGATAACGCCAATAAAGCTCGTAAAAATGCATGGGCAACTTTTAGGAGACAAACTAATTTAGACAACTTAATACAAGCAAGAAAATTGGATGCTATAGCCAAAAAATCTTCCAAAAAACTAAAAAGGAATCTTGGTTGGAATTCACCAGTTCAATTGATCTTCGAACCCCTTCAAATAAAGTGTGGTCAAAAATTAAATGTTTTAAAAACAGTAACTTGCTTAACCCATCTTCTTTACCAAGCAATATAGATTGTAAAGAGAAAATATTAAATCTCATGCCTTCTATTTGTCAACCTTCATGCTTTTATCCTAATTTTCCTTCACACTTCCAAAATAATCCAATATTAGACACCCCGATTACTTTAAATGAACTTTATTCTGCTATTCAAATTAGTAATAAAAAATCGGCCCATGGAATTGATAAGATAGATTTTTTTATTATTTCAAACTTACCTGAATCAATTTTAATTATTGTTTTAAACACCTTCAATAAATTCTTATCAGAAGGTTTGTTTCCGGAATCATGGCGTGATTTTTTAGTTTTCTTTATTCCAAAATCTTCTCCTGGAAAATTTTGTCCTATTTCCTTAGTACCTTGTTTCCTTAAATTGATGGAACGACTTCTAAACACACGTCTAATTCAATGGCTAGAATCTCATCTACTCATCTCTCCTTCTCAATATGGATTCCGAAAAGCTAAATCTTGCTCTGATAACCTTTCAATTCTTACTGCTCATATATACAATGCTTTTGCCGAAAATAAATTTACGGCTAGTATTTTCTTAGATATATCAGGTGCATTTGATAATGTTGACTCTGGAATCCTAACTCATAATCTTACAAGGAAACCTTCCCAGGTGTACCCCGCCGATTTTGTTCCGTTTGGAGTATGTTATTCTACATTGAAATCTAAGAGATACCTATTCTTTTTTTTTGCGGAAACTCATATTTAAGGGGTGAAACACACCCCTAAAGTTGAGGTCTCCTAGGGGAGGTTGTTCAGTTCCATATATATGCAGACAAGGGGGCAAAATCAAACCAATTGCATTCAATACTTCATAAAAAGTTATGACTACTCGATTTTTTTCAGCCCTGAGGGGGTGAATAAGCCGAAGTTATAGGGGTTGAAAATTAAAAAAACGTTATAACAAACAGAATATGCTCGATATGGAAGTGAAAAAAATTGCATAATTAACAGTTTCAAAAGTTAAGAGATACATGTTTTTGCATTTTTTGAAAAAATGCATCCTTAAGGGTGTACTACCCTTACATCCGAATACCTTTAATTTCTGTAGATACGTATTTTTTTAAGTATCTATCTGCTAGAAAATATTCTTTTGGATATATTAATATATTTTGGATATATTAATGGATATAAGATTGTTATCAACATAAAAAAAAATCCCTTGAAAAAAATTGTTTTAATAAAAAAATTGCGATTTCGTCTTCGTTATATATAATAATCGTTACAACATATGATTTAGGCATCGCAGATAATGAAAATTCTTTTCAATCACATTGTTACCATATTAATATTTCTAATTATTGTATCATTGTTTTCATTATATTTTATATGCTGTATTTTGTACAGATGTATTTTTGATTGACAAATGAAATTATTCATTATATTCTTTACAATAGTGGAAATCGTTAAAAAAGTGTTGGAAACATAATGATTTTTTACACCGTGAACACCTAACAACAGCAATATTTTGACATCCGGGTACATCACAATGCGCTTTGCAAGTTTTAAAACTAAAATCTACAGGGTTTTCAAAATTCTCCGGTCGCCATTCATTATAACCGCTTTTAAACCATGAATACCTAAATAAGTTTACGTATCGTAGAGATGATAATTGGTTGTGAACAAGTGACTGAAGCTTAATTATATTATTTCGTAAATGCAAATTTAAATCATAATCCATTAATATGACATTGTCAGAAAAATGTTTCACATAATTTTTCCATATCCTGAAGCCAAAAACATCCAAAGGTTGAATCTTTCCCGTTGTACCCTGCGGTATTTTTCTTAATTTTATATTTTTATCCCGAGGTTTCGCTTCGTCAACAGCTCGAGGGCGATGTTCAGTCCAGTAGTCAATTAATAAAATACTGTTTGAACCAACTTGGGAGAAGAAGACATTTTGTAGCCAGGTTTTAAAATGTTCTGAAAGTATGAATTAATTTTTCAATTTGCTTCGTTGCAAGAAATAAACAGTATCTTATGTGCCAATATAAGGAATTCCCTAAAAAAATAATTTTTATTATTGCCTGAAGTGAGTTTTCCAGATTTCGATACTTCTATGTAAACGTTTTCTGGTCTGAATAGTGACGATTCCACTATTGGACCAAATTTACCACTTGGTTCTTTCAAAACCAGGAATAGCGGAGAAAGAAGCGTTCCGTCACCTGCTATAGTGGGCTAAATCGTATAACTATGCGTTATAGAAGCAATTGATTGTACAAGGCATTCAACTTGTTTCTCTCCTTCAACCGCTAATGTTCTTTCAGAATACATTTCTAATTGGAAGCCACTTTGGTCCAAATTGTAGACGTTCGATAACCCATATTCTTCTATATCGTTCTTCACTTCAGACAAATTGTTCAGCAAGCTGTCGCAGATTGTCTGCATTTTCAATGCTTTTTTTGTGATAAATTTACTAATTTTCCTGGAAACAATCCTATGAGCTTTCTTAAATGAGTGTACCCACTTGTCTGACGTCATAAAACGGACATCTTCACGACCGATTTCTTTTTGTGCTTGCATTACCCATTTTTTCAAGTCGATGTCATGTACCATAAGACCAGCATCAACGGCAGCTTTAAAATTGGCTAAAGTGTACTCGCAAATTCTAGCTATTTTTTCTTTATAAGTTCCACCTTTATTTAAATATTTATCCTATCTTTTTAATTGAGTCACTGATTGTACTTTTCTAAATTTTTGTTTAACGCTTGATAGGCTCAAATTTTTAGTTTTGCCACTTCTCCAATAGTTGACTGCCCTCGATTTATACTCGTACGAAACAGATTTATCATCAGTAGTACAAACGTCCAGAGGTAGTACCGGATCATTGATTGCCGATCCCCATTCTTCGTCTTCTACTATTTTCATATCCTAATCTTTGTAAGGTTCTTGGAAATATAATGAATCTTCTACGATTGTTTCGATGCCCATGTAATCTTGCATAGCATTCGTTAATATATTTTCAATGCTTTCTTTTAATTGTATTTCATCATTATTTATAGGGCTTTCAGGTATATTTAGGGCTTGAAAATGTGCCAAAACTAATCGTATCACATTAAGCAGATTCACTTTCATTTTTGATAATAAATACACTTGATTTCTTAACTTATGGAACTTTTAACAACTTTTGATTGCAAACAAAACACAGAGCTATACACGCCTTTGATTGTTGATATTATTTTATCATGAGATAAATTCCTTCTAACTCGCACTTAGTGAATTGAAGCAATTTCTGAAGAACGCGACTTATAAGCGTAGCACAGGCCATCATATGTCAAATAAGAGAGGCAGAGGCAGATAACAGTTATATATTTCTTATCAACGTATTTTGAAACTTCTTTCAATGATAGGTGAAGTAGAATATCAACTCGGAGAATCAGATAGCTAATAAGCAAGGCTAACGAACATATACAAAGTAAGGTTCGAAATGATAAAAGATATCAGTTCATTTACTGCTACGTGATTGTAACAACAAACATCACGTGTATAACAAACTTCTTTTTCTCTAACAAAACGAGAACGAATTTAGCCGATTTTTTCAACAGTTTTTTGATAATAAAAAATAAAGAAATAAAAATAAAAATAAACCCTCCATAGCAAAATAGTGACACACATGCAAATTAATAATCTTTTTAAAATTTTATTTCAGACAATAATTACGGCTAGAATCGTGCACATCGTTTTTTTATAGGACATTTTCAATGATAGAAATTTCAATGATAGAAAAAAAAACAGTGTACAAAATGAAAATAACGTTAAGAGTTCACCCTCTATTCTTTAAGAGTGATTTAATGAAACATCAAAAACTCGGTTGAAACAAAATCGCGAAAAAAGCTACTTTTCGATCTCTCAAGAAAAGAATTTTCATTATCTGTAATGCCAGAATCATATGTTCTATCGATTATTATAATCTATCGATTATTTTCAAGGGATTTTTTTTTATGTTGATAACAATCTTTTTAAACAATTTCACGATATGTTCTATATCCAAAAGAATATTTTCTAGCAGATAGATACTTAAAAAAATACATATCTACAGAAATTAAAGGTATTCGGATGTAAAGGTAGTACACCCTTAAGGATGCATTTTTTCAAAAAATGCAAAAACATGTATCTCTTAACTTTTGAAACGGTTAATTATGCAATTTTTTTCACTTCCATATCGAGCATATTCTATTTGTTATAACGTTTTTTTAATTTTCAACCCCTATAATTTCGATTTATTCACCCCCTCAGGGCTGAAAAAAATCGAGTAGTCATAACTTTTTATGAAGCATTGAATGCAATTGGTTTGATTTTGCCCCCTTGTCTGCATATATATGGAACTGAACAACCTCCCCTAGGAGAACTCAACTTTAGGGGTGTGTTTCACCCCTTAAATATGAGTTTCCGCAAAAAAAAAAATATGTATCTCTTAGATTTCAATGTAGAAAAACATACTCCAAGCGGAACAAAATCGGCGCGGTACACCTGGGAAGGTTTCCTTGTTAGAGATTTGGGTCTTCCCTGGTCATATTGCAGTTTTATTTATAATCTTACCTCCTACCGTTCAATTTATTTCAAAATTGCTGATCAATTACATGGCCCATATAATACATATAAAGGTGTCCCACAAGGATGTATTCTGAGTCTGCTATTGTACATTTTATATACTAACAAATTAGAACAACAACTTTATCATCTTAGTACTTGTTTACAATTTGCAGACGATGTAGTGATATTCAGCACACATCAAAATCTGGATGTTGCCATAACATCAATTCAAAATAGTTTAGATAAAATATCTCCATTTTTACAGTCAAAAGGGCTTACAATAGAACCCTCTAAATCTAAATTAATTATTTTTTCACACAAAAAATTTAATCCTCTTTAACCTTCGGTTCAAATTGACTCCTCTCAGGTTTCAGCTTGTCTAGAAACGAAATTTTTGGGACTTATTCTAGATTATCGTCTTTCTTGGACTCTTCACCTACCCCATTTAATATCCAGATGTAAAAATTTATTAAATATTATCAAATGTCTAAGAACCACTTGGTGGGGAGCTGACCCATCAACTCTTATTTTAATATATAGATCTATGATGCGTAGCTTGATAGAATATGGATTATTCTTTATACCTTTTACAAATCATCCACTTATTCCCAAAATTGAAGTCATTCAACGTAGATAGTATAGGTTTACGTAATTCAACTCCCAATAATATGGTTCTTGCCGAAATAGCAGAACCTATTCTTTCTTTCCGGATACAAAATCTTGCTGATAAATTTCTTCTTAAAATTTTCTCCTGTGCAAATCATCCTTTACTTTTTTCATTACCTGCCTTAATCACTATGATAAGACCAAGAAACATTCAAGTAAATTTACTTAATCGTCCATCATTGAAGACGTATAATAGGCTCTCTCTCTCTCATTTACAACCCCTTATTGAACCTCTACCTTTTCCACCAGTTTACAAAATCATTCCGTCATCTCACAATAATACCACTCAAATATTAGACATTAATACAGGTAGCCTTCTTCAAATTTCGCCAGCTCCAAAATCAGAATTTCTTTCTTTATTCACATCTTCGAATTCAATATATTTTTATATTGGTGGATTAAAAAATAACCCAGAAAATTATGGAGGGTTTGCAATTTTTTGCCTCACACTATCCTTATCTATAAAATATCGAATATCTTGTCATGCCTCCATATTTTCAGCGGAAGCTTTGGCAATTTATCATACAAATCAAATAATTATAAAAAAACAAAATCACAAATGCTCATATATTCACAGATTCTCTCAGCTCTCTTCAATCCCTTAATTCTCCTGTATTTATCAAAAATCGTTCTCCCATTATCATTGGAATTATATTAGCTCTTGAACATGCTTCTAAATTAAATATCAACATAAATTTAGTTTGGATCCCAGGCCATATAGGCATTCCCGGAAACGAGAAAGTCGATTTTTTAGCAAAAGCAGCTATATCAGATGGTGAATTCTTTGAAACATTTCTTCCTCCTTCTGATTTTTTCCCTATAACTAAAATTAAATGTAAAAATTCCACAAATAAACTTCTTCAAAATGTTGGAAGATACAAAGGATCCTTCTATTTCGAAAATTGGTTTCATACATCAATAAAATCTTGGTTCAATAAATTCAAACGTTTGGACCGGAATTCCATTGTCATGTTTTGTAGAATGCGTTCAAATCATTATAACTTGCAAGCCAGTCTTTTTGGAAAAAATTTGGTGCTATCTTCAGCTTGTTCCTGCGGTTTCAATACTGAAGACCTCAATCATGTTTTTTGGGCTTGTCCTCGGTTCAATGAACAGCGTCAATTTCTTACTAAATCTTTAATATCAATCAAAGTTTTTCCTCCTTGTAATATTGAATCTTTGATTGCTAATCCCCAATCAAAAATTATATTATTATCATGAATTTTCTCAAAACCTCCAAAATATCACTTTAGAAGAAAAAAAAAAGAACAATATTAACGGCTTATATACACTTGTAGCAGGCGAAGGGATGTGATTTTCTTGATTTTTTATTACATATTTTCATGTACTTGTACAATTTTTTTTATTTAGAAATATTTCATAATAGCGGAACTCCAGCTGTATTCCAAGAGCGCCTTTTTTTGAGCATCAGTTGCGGTGGTCATGATAACCCGAGAACGGTTCATGTTGAAATCAGAATTTGAAAAAGATTTCATCAGTATGCATTGGCTTGGGCCTGGACGAAGGATTTGTAAAAATTTTGATTTAAAAAAAAATGACGACAATTTTAACAAAAAAACTCATTTTTTGAAGTGCCAAATTTTCGGTTTTTTTTGTTACAAAACTTTTTTTTTTTCAACAAAATTTAAAATCCTTCGTCCAGGCTCTAGCTATTATCATAATAAATAAGTGGTATAAATTTGGTATGGATCGGATTAATAATTTTTTAGTAACCGTGACCACCGCAAAGGTGTTTTTCAATAAAGACGATTCTGAGATAATCGCGTTTAAATGCGGGCCAGGTGGCCGCGCGCGCCGGGCGTCATGGGATTCAAATACCTATTACTACGAATCTAATGCTCCGATCTTTATGAAATTTGGTGAGAATATTCTTGAGATATTGTACTTAAAGAATATGCAATAAAAAATTTTTCGACTTTTTCGACCATCACGAGTGTATATAATAAGCCCTTAATAATGAAAAAATTAATAATGAATAATTAAATCAAAACTATATATAAACACATAAATACAATCTCTATTTTTCCATCTTGCTGTTTCATCTTCATCTACTTTACCATTTATCGTCAACAATCATCATACATTTCACAATCTAAATCATATAAAATCAAGTGTTACTATGTTCACTGCGTTATAAAATGGCCGTATGGTTGATTCCCATTGGTGAAACGACCAGAGCTAACCCAAACAAAAAAAAAAGGGAAAAATATGGAATTTTAATCTGTTGTGAAACCCAACACGAAAGATTTTTATAATTATAAAATAATTCACAGAAACTTAAGTTTATAGACCAGTCCCCAGAGCAAAATAGAAAAAAAAATAATTTATGCTACGCAAGTTTTTGATATCTTCGAAACTATCACGAAATCCAATGATAAAATCATCATAAACTTTTTTATACTCTCTGAAATTACAGAGGAGACAAAAAAATTGTTGCTACGTTATTTTTTTTTTTTTAGATAGGAAGATAATATGAAACGTACCGTATACAATTCTATATCTTTTATTTTAATCCAGGAATGGACATCATCGACGATGCTGACAAAATTTCGAGATCGGTCCGAAGGGATATTTATCACTACAAATTGATTTCCTCTCATAGGGTAAAACACCCAAGTCTCAGCCATACTTTAGTAGTCGGCCTTTTGAAACTTTGTATACGTGAAAATAGCGTGAAAATGGTTTCTGACTTATGGGAATTTTTTGCTGAAATCTCTGGTTTTTGATTAGTTAGATTACACAAATTTTCAATATAATAACCGTTTAAATAACAGGGAAAAAATATTCATTCACAACGTCGCGACCAACGCGCACAGATTTTGTGTTGTAATTTATTTCGTAGTGAGAAGCCCCATTCGGGCAGATAGTAGAGGCTAACTAGTAGACACCATCTGTGATTGTGACTGACTGTGAGGGAAAAAATCATAATCTCATTACGGGATGCCAATGATATTATATAATCATCAGAATATTATAAAGTATTAATCCTCCGTTACACGCGTCATGAGCAAAACGCCGCTTTTTGAATTAATTTTTTTATTAATACCCAAAAAATAGTAAAGGATATATTTCTGAAATTTTCATGAATATTTCTATGGTGTTTCGCAAAACGTATGCGGTTGTAATGATTTAAATCACGGTATGATAAAAGCTCCTAAAGTTGATTATAAAATTTACAGTTTTTTTGGCGCGTGTGACGGAGGGTTAAGGTAGTACTGCCGATATTGTAAGAGCCAAATGTATACATCGTCATGTTTGACTTACGTAGTATTTAGAATAGGCAACGTCGCGATAGAGTGAGAGAGACAGAAATGGTCTGTTTCACTCGAGAGGTGTGCAAAAGCTATGCGTAAAGACTGACAGGTGACGGGCGCATCATTATTCGATTCTGTGTGTCAACTCGAAATAAAACATCTTTAAAATGTCAAAACCACGAGAAAAAAAATCTACCACTGGAAGGGCCGTAGAGTAACAGAAAAAATGTACCAGAAGAGATTGCAACAAATTGAGCATTTTTAAATTACGCGCGCATTGTAACCGCTTCGCGACGTTGCCACGTCTATACTGAACTACGATATAAACGTACATTTGGGATATTTATTTGCTAATTACTACTATCACATGCTCTCAACCTGTATTTTTAAGGATTTAAAATGTTCCTTATAATATTTTCTCTTATTCTACCCTTTTTTATTGAAATCTGAGCGGTACTTTTTGTAAAATACAATGAAAACTATGATTTCTCATAAGACTCAATGTTAAGGTAGTTCCCCTGCCACAACCTCAACCAAAAGTTACATACCGTGTGTGCGTTACATGTGTGTGTAATGGGTTGATAATTCGTATTAAATAAATCTAAAAAGCACACAATATTGACTCGGTACCAATAGATAATACGACAGATATCATCTACTGTCGTAAAATTTATTCTATAAGTATTTTTGATCTGACATCGCGAGTAAACTTTTTCCCAGAACTGTCCGGGCTATGCCCCAATACACAAAAAGGTTACATCTCTCGCGCTCGCGCTCGTTTGTTTGTAGAATATGTCGTATAAGGCCAAAACCATAGTACATAGTACTTCTCCAGGTTATATCTTTTAAACTAGATGGTAAATCATCTTGATGTTTTTTTACAATATTTGTGACATCCTGCTCTTGCTCCTCCTCGTTTTTCATCAAGTTCTTGATTTTAGTTCTGACGGTAGAATTAATAACGTACTGTTTACCCATGCATGGCCCATATGTTACGTGTTAATCGAGCCAACTTCAAGTATAAATATCTCGGATTCGGGATGGTAAAACTTGTTAAAATTGCACAGATTTTTGAATAACGTATTAAATAATACGTATGCCAAATTTCAACCATTTCTTAATTCAACGATCCTGTGGGGGAACTACCTTAACTGTATGAAATTACCAATACCAATATCTTTTTTCTGGTTCTCTGTAGCCTCTTGAAAATTTAACTGGATCTTTTTCTTATCATAATCTATTGCTGTACCAAATTTTATTAAATTCTGAACGGTAATTCTAAAACCAACAGTACTACCTTAAACCAATACGCTAGTTTTTTATCAACCCGCACATTTATTCTGACCGAGAACACTGCGATTGAATAAACGAAATCTTCCAATGCAATCAAATGCCATTGAATCGATGATTTTTTTTATCTCAATGTATTGGGTTCTATGCAGCCAACTAGAGGTTCTAGGCGGTCGAGCACTGGTGAAAATGACGTTGTTCTAATAAATATTGTATTTTCACCCTCAGAATCAAATGAGCGTAGCGAGTCAACCTTTTGAAGTTTTCTTCGTAATAATTTCAAAGAGAGCAAGAAAGTAATAGTTCTACTGGATTTCGTGATAGATTTGAAGACATCGTTATAGAATCACCGCGGGTGGCAGTGCAAGCACACTCAAGCACGGCCACCACTCTATCGTACATCAACCGCACACGTATCACAGTGAGGTGTTTTGGGCATAGTCCGAAGCAACCGGGATTACAGTAGAAAAACTTGAAAAAATTTTCAATTTTCCATTGGTGTTTAACCGGGAATCGAACCCAGGACCCGCGGTGCACGAGCTCGAGCCTGTATCCACTAGACCAACTGCTCTCCTAATAACAAATTTTAATTGTATATCAATAAAGGAAATTCTGACAAAACTAATGTGCTCTTTTTTCAGGTGTTATTACTCTAGTATCCCTGAAAAATAACGATACTACAGACTTTGTGAAGAGTATCATGATTATAATATATATGATGCTACTATCATTTTTCTATGCTTGCATTGGTGAAGAATTGAAAAAACAAGGTGAAGATGTAAACCGTTCGGTTTACGAAGGACCATGGTACGAATTGCCACATTATTTAGCCAAAGATCTTGTATTCGTAATGATGAGATCGAACGTATCGCCTCGTTTAACGGCCGGAAAATTTGTTCATATGACACGCGTCTCTTTTATGCAAGTTGTGAAAACGTCGTCCTCATTTCTATCAGTTATGCGAATAATTCTTTGGGAGTAACAGCCAAACAAAGAAATTTCCATACAATAAAATAACGCTCCGAACATGCGATCGTCCAGAAATCGGGTTAGATATTCCAAAGTGGATAGATCGTTAAGTTCTGAAAAGACAATTCATTAAGCATTTTTCGCTCTGATGCACTAATGTTTAGATTGTGTTTAATTAGTGTGAGCCAATCCAATGCACCGGCAAGACTCCTCTCATTGTTGGCGCGCGCCGTTTCCCCCACTCTGAACTTGACTCACGTGTAGGATTGATTACTACTAAACTGCTAATAATCATTCATCGCTGCACAGTTGAGAAAAATGGATAAAGATTTTTCTTTTCCGAATTTCTCAATCTTTTCATCCTATGAGTGTCTGGCGCGATTTGTGAAGACTGAATGTCTTTCATAGGACCCACATTGTATGATCTCCTACCCTGATAAACGAAAATACATCTTATATATTATTAAGGTAAAATGATAAGTGAACGGTCGGTAAAAATTCTGGGTCCAAGTTTTCTTCTAGACGATTGATATTTAGGGGAAATAAAGAGATACACTCTGTTCGTCTCGTAACAGAACGGAGCCTAAATCTTTTTGTTTTTTCCGAAAAATCTATTGCTTAGGAGAAAACTTGGAATCCGTAAAACAACTATCTCTCTCGCACTCATGGCGGCTCAGTATACGTATCATTTCACCTTAAAGCCAATTACCTGCTGTTGGTTTAACAATACGTTGAATTTTATCTGACGTTTTAAAGTCTGTAAAAAACGTTTCATTGGTAGGCGGATCAAACTACCATCATTCGTAAATGTTACGAACACCATTAATGGGTCGTTGTTAATCGTTAATATTGTTTATTGACTGTATATAGATATAATGATAGTACAAAAATGTATTCAAATTAGGTACAAATATATTGAATGAGAACCCAAAAGCCATTACATATAATTATCATCGACATCGTTAACAAACACATAACGCCAATGTGAAATTTTCAGTCTGCTGAAACATGAAAGAGACATTAGCAAGACATGTGTACTTTCGCATTGAAATATTTGTTTACTCTCTAGAAAAAGTTCAATGTGTAACGAGACAATTGTCACGAAGATTGGCAATTGAGCCTCGTCTTTTCTCGACGAATGAGTCGATATGTTCCCTTTCAATAGGATCAAATCAAATGCTTCTAAAACGTTGGGAATTTACGTCATATTAAATTCGGCATTCGGTCTATGGCCGCTTCACGAGAACAGTTTTGTCGTTAAAATTTGTTGGTTTGTATCGACCTTCGAAATGGTAAGTACTTTTTATTGTCTACCGAAAAATGTTTCGTTCAACAATGTCAAAGTTCACAGTCGCTTTAGTTTACTTGGTTTCATATTTAGGAGCATTGTGGGGGTAAATCGTAGAAAAATTTAATTAAGTGACAAATCCTATTTTCTCTAAAAAAAAGAAAAACGAAAAAAGCCAAACTGACTACAAACAGTCTGAACATTTTTTTACTCTTGGTCTCACAAAAAAAGTAACAGCATTTAACGTCGTGGAAACGCTATCCGTTTTTTCGAAACAAACATTTTGTTTTTTTCGGATAATTTTTGAAATTCATTTACTCAAAAAATAACCATATGATCGAATAATATTAATTGTTACGATGTATTGTATTAAGAAAGCTGAAGGAAACTATGACGCATTCCAGCAACGATTATTCAATAAATTATTAATAACTTTGTTTCAACATTTTTTTAAAATTGAAAATTAACGTCATATTCATTTAAAATTGAAATAAGATGATATCTAACTTAATGGAATAAATAGTCCAATCAATTGAACTACGAATCTTCGAGTAAATGTGAAAAATATTATTATAACAACTCCTTTTTATTATAAAAAACGTATTATCGAATGTTTTGAAAATTTTCGCAGGCTCTAATGGTGATCAGCTGTCTACACGAGTTGTACTTCACTTGTGACTACGGGGAACTCAGTGTCGATATACTAGTGGTAATAAGTTTTGCTTTGATAGGACTCGCAAAATTGATTTTCTACCATATAAATCAAGATAATTTACGATCAAACATCGAGTCAGCTATCGAGGATTGGTCATCGACGGAAACAGCTGAAGTGGATTCAGTAACACGGAGATGTAAACGAATTTACGAGAGAGTAATAAGAATATATTTAACTCTCGGATTAAGCGCGTCTATAATGTACCCCCTTAAAATATATTACTTCGATCGAGATTCCTCCATCAAAGTAATGATTTACGATGACGAACGACGAGTGAAACAAATAATAACGATAGTAAAAAAGAAATTTCTATTTCCTTCGGTTTGTTCATTCAACAACGTTTCTCCAATTTTTTACAGCCTAATAACTCTTAATCAATTCTTTCAATTCGTCATTTGCGTCGGTTCGAATTTAACAGCTGACAGTTTTTTCATTACAATCACGTATCATCTTTGCGGCCAATTTGAAATCCTCAAACGAAGATTTGCCAGCTTTGGAAAAATGGAGAACGAGGAGAAAACAAAGTGCGAATTCGGCTATCTCGTTGCCAGACACAAACACCTCTTGATGCTCACCAAATCCATTGAAATGTCACTCAACATCATTATTTTTACTCAAGTTCTCACTAATCTTATTCTCTTCAATGTTGCAGGTGCATATTTTTTACATGTAACAATTATCACGATTTTTTTGAGACAATTTTTTTCCAATCTAAATATTTCTTAAGATTTAATGAATTTCCAAGAAATCTTAACAAACGTATATAAATTTTATTTCATATATTTGTCTATTCAACGTCTAATAATTCTTAACATTTACAGGTATCAACTTTTTGATATATCTCAAAAAGAACGAAAAATACAGTGCGATGACCCATTTTGGGATAATTGCGTTTACCCTCACACAGACATTCATGTACGCCTATATCGGTGAAAACGTAAGCAATAAAATCGAAGGAATTACCCAATCGATTTATGACGGTGATTGGCAAACTTTGCCAAAAAATATAGCGAGAGATATCATTTTTCTTATGATATTATCAAACACTACGATTTATTTAACAGGTGGTAAATTATTTCGAATGAAAAAATCGACTTTTACACAAGTCCTGAAAACTTCAGTCTCTTATTTATCAGTATTCAATGCTTTGGTTAATGATTATTAGTAATCGTAGTTTCACATATTTTTAACATTAACAATTAAAGCGACAAGATTCGAATACCCACAATTAAACAGTGGTGATGTGTGCAAATTGATTCAATAATCAACGCAATTAATTATACCATTTAACTGCGAGTAAAATGTAAAAAAATACAGTCATTGTAACTCCAGGTTGGAGAACATAAAGAAAAAAATGATAAATCTTACCCTCGATCGTGTATATTAAAACTTTTTATGTTCATAATTTTTATAATTGTCAAAAACAAAGCAAATTAAATGAACTGGGGGTATAAACGAATTTACAAAGTAATTTCCCACAAAAGACTCGGTGAGCAAAGCGCACAATTTCACAAGTCCCACTGTTGTACACCGAGTGTTTTTTGTCTCTTTCTTCCCTCAGAAAGGGAAAAAATATGGAATCCAAACATAGATACGTAAACACAGGTATATATAAAAATGCGAAAAAATATCGTAAGACAAAGAAAATGTTTTGATGCAAGAGAGATAATTTTCCTTTGTACGCAGCGAGGAAAGTACAATAATAGAAATTCCCATGGTGTATTATCCGGAAGCTTTGAACGTACGATCGTATGAATAAATAACGAAGACTCGATCGTGTTTTTTTCAACCCTATATTTGCTCCCTCCTAGAATTAAATATTTCGTACTCCCTTTAGTATTACTAGGTACTATTGCGAGGGAATGTTCGACCACCTGCATTTACCTCAACCCTATCATTCAAAAGTGTGCGTCTTTCTACGGTAATATTCGAGCGTAAAAAAACGATCCTGAGAGGTGGACGAGAGAAAGAATAAAGACCTCTAGGAGAAAACTCGACATTGCAATTTTGAACGCTGCCGAGCCCAAATAACGTGTTTGGACATTGTCATGATGATCGAAGCGTGGAATCAAGATATTAGCTACGAATTTTTACTGTACAAAATTATTATGTGGCCTCTTGGTTTATGGCCACTTAATAGAGGCCAAATTTTCTCGGATATTCGACTTGTCATTGCTGCACTCACTCAGGTAACGTGAAAGGATTGAAATTATTCTCTTCTTCGATTCAGTATATAATTTTCATTCAATACTCGACGTTAATAATCGGATGAAATGTTATTTTTGCGACGCAATAGATAGCACGAAGATAACGCAATGGTATTTGCAAAAAGCGTTTTTATCTCATGCATCTAGATTTTAGAAAATAATGTCAACTTACTTTAGATCGAAAGAAATCGTCTTGAAACACTTTTTTCTTCTTCGTAATTATTTTGACTTGTTTTTCCTCAGAATTTTATTTAATGGGCTATATACACCCAGGGGCAGTGAAAGCAGAGCAAAGTTTGATAATTTTGTTTTTATCGAACACATTTTTTTAGTCAAAAACTAATGAACGTTTTTTTAAAGTTGATAATTTCAAGTGTATTCAATCAAATTTTAGCAAATAAATATTGAACAATGCATCGTGGAGACGCGTGATCTCGTAGAAACCGGTTGGTGCAAGAGGTTCGCGGTAGCCATCGCAGCTCCGACATTTTTCACCTGAAAAAGAAACAAGAAAAATGTTCTGAAAGTACGTGGAAAAAGAAAGATTTTGTGATGAGATTTTTTTTAAACATTATAATTTTCGTTTTATGAATGAAAGAAGCCGAATCCTTTTATTCAAAAAACACATTTTACATTCAAACGGTTGTCATTTTTCGAAAAACCATTTTTTTTTAAATCGGCCATGATAAATTGTTCCTTTTTTCATGTACTGTCAGAAGATTTTTCTTGTTTATTTTTTAGGTGAAAAATGTCGGAAATACGATGGTTACCGCAGAAGCACTTTTACCAACCGGCTTCTACGGGATCACGCGTTTACACAGCGCGCGTTCAATATGTATTTGTTAAAATTTGATTGACTATACTTGAAACCATCAACTTTAGAAAACATTCATTAATTTTTGAATAAAAAAATTTGTTCGGTGAAAAAAAAATTGTGAAACTTTGCTCTGCCTTTACTGCCCCCCATAAGTGTATGTAGCTCCTTAAAAAGCAAGTTTAAGTTTATTTATTTAATTTTTCTGTTCAGAAATGATTTCGAGTATAAATGTCAAACTGTTCAAAAGTTTTGATGGCAGTTTTGCTTTCCAGAATTGATTCTAGTTGAGATAGTTAGGCAGAGTTTGCGTCCACGTGTGATCATATTTTTTTTGCATGGAATCGTAAGAATATTTTTTTTTTTATGCGTTAGTGAAATTTAAACACTTTTCACCATGTAATTTTTAAAATATTATCTTTTATATCTTTTAGAAATATATTGCGACCATAGGGGAACGCACACGAAAGCATAGATTGCAACTTTTAGTTTGAGTATCCTTAAAAATTTGTCGTGCAACCCATGAAAGAAAAACTTATTGCTCTAATCTGCGATATGTGAAGCATCTTCTAGGAGAAATTGAATTGGATTCACCGTATAATTATTGAGAAATCGCGAATAAAATTACACACAAAGCAGAATTCTGTCAGCTTGACTCGGACCTCTCTCTCTCTCTCGGAAGTCAGTAGACAATCAAGATAGTGGACGGCGGGCATAGTGGACAATCTATGCCCGCCGGTACGAAATGTCAATTAGACGAGTGCCTTTCTTAGCCACCAGCTGCTTTATTTTGAAGTCTTTTCTACTCATTGCATGTTTCTAGAGCTTCGAATGAACGTTTACATTGGTTCAGTTGTTTTTTTAAAGCTAAAACTTTAGGTGAGTGTTTCTACTATCTCAAAACTAAGAAATAACCGCAAGAACCGCTCCGCTAAACTGTATTTCTGGTCCAGAATAAGAAAACACGATAAAATGATTCAAGTGCCTAGATTTTTGTTGTTGACAATCGCAGATTTTTTCACACATTTCTGTAAATATTATGAACAAAAATAAGTATCCGTTGTATCATTCAACCATTTTTCGCAGAATAACAATTTGTTTTTCGTCGATTTATTTATTTATTTTGTTTTTAAATCTAATACTTTACAGGAAATCGATTGTTTTTGAGTCTAACTAGTTTGAAAATTATCTGCTTCTCATGTTAAGGAGGGGCCGACCACTTTGTCCGGTGGCGGAGGGGGATTGGAAAGGAAACGAGCATGCATATCGAAAAAAATAATTACCAACATCCGAAAAATCAAATTCTATGACTGTAAATTAAAAAAAATCCAATTAAATATTAACATTACGAGATTATCACATGGTGAATAACTTATATAATATATTATTGATTTTAACGACGAGATCTGTAGTGTGAGAATAGTGACAAACGGCACCGTGTCCAAATAACTGATTCAAAATAACTTGTCCAAAATAAATTTACAAAAATAACTTATACAAAAATAACTTTATTCAAAAATAACTTGTGTTTATAATAACTTATAAATAATAACTTCTACAATAATAACTTACATCAATATGACTATTTAAAATAATCTTCTTTTGCTTCCAGTGGTTTCTCTGAGTTTTTCGCTTTACACCTCAATTAGTATAATAACCACGTGCAAATAGTAGTTCCCAGGTTTGGGTACATACATTTTTTTAGGACGTATAGTCGCATCGGCGTATAGTGGCTCGGTGTTTTGTCATCGGCGTTTTGTCGTGTCACCAAAATTTGCACTTGATCAGAGCATAATTTACGCAAAAACAATTTTTTACAACATAATTTATTCTCCAGGATAGTCCTGGAATGTATTGAAAGTCCTGGAAGTACCCTCCTATATATAAAGCTGTACACCGACAGCGATGGCTGCGCGGTCAGTGTGAGGCTCCGGCGATCACCAAGGTTAAGCAGCCTCGGGCGAGGACAATACTTGGTTGGGTGACCGCTTAGCCATGCACCGGCTCGCGCATCAATCGCTGAGCGGGAGGTAGTTTTTCCGAGTCTCTGATGGTTCTAATCAATTGAAATTCAGCAAAAATATAGCCGCCTGTATCGGTCGGGTTTTCCACAGTTTCTCTTGGCCTTCATGCAAATGCGATACGGTATAGTGCATTAGGAAAGAGTGGCTATGGACAACACTCTTGGGGAATTTCTCAGGAACATGGAAAATAGGAAATTGGAAATTAGTGAAGTGGGGGTTAAAGTGATGGGACGGGCTCGTAAAAACTCGTGAGGGTATACGAAGGAACAATAAAAATTTTTTAAAATTAATTATAAAATTGTATCCAAATCTACCGCTAGACGTAAGTATATTTTTATATAAATTATTGTATTGAAGTTATTTTAGAAAAGTTATTATCAAAAAAATGTTCAAATAAATGGAAAAAAAATTGTAATTCTGTGAAAAATGATTGGATGATAAAACGAATACTTATTTTTGTTCGTAATACTTACCAAAATACGTTAAAAAATTCGCGATTATCAACGACAATCATTTTTTCATGTTTTCTCGTACTGGACCGGAAATGTATCAGTTCGGCGAGACGGTTCGTAGTTATTTCTTAGTTTTTAGATAGTAGAAACACTCACCCAAAGATTTAGCATAATCAGGAAAAACCTTGACGATTTGGAAATTTCATCGAGGTCCCCCTTAATCAAACGACCGGAAGAAGCTCGTAATTGATTCATCGTGCGGCAAAATTTTCGAGGTTATGTTTATATTCACACCGATCCACCGATCTACTGAGTCAGGCAAAGCTGTTATTAAATTTTAATTGTCATTTAGATCATTTATAAGTGTATACGCAATTTGATAAATTTTATTTTCAATGAAAATGACTTTTAAAATCGATTTTGCAATTTAATCGTCCATTTACAAATTTGAATAATGGGCTATATTTGGACTTGGCCAAACTCTACCCAACTACCTTAATTAGAACGGAGTTTCTAGAAATAAATGAATTGCTATGAAGATGCTTGGAATGAGGGCTCGATTTTTCGGGCTGCATCTCCGAGTGGTGGGATATAATTAACATTTATTTGGCAGGCTGCAAAAAGATGAATTTGAATATCATTATTTAATTAAAATCTCTGTCGAGTTCTTATCATCGGATTTTTTTTTCAATAAATGAATCATAAATATAGCACAGATGAAGGCTTATTATTTAACCGAATTTCCGAGTTGTGCAAGATAATTTAAATTAACTTGTCAAGTTGAGAAAAATTGAATTATTAATTAAAATCACATTCAAGTCTTAACATTTTTTTCGAAAGAAAACCGAATACAGCTAAATAAAATGTCATCGTGAGTAAAATAAATAAATTCGCAAGATGATCGAGATGAGGTCTCATTTTTTTTGGAGCGTTATTCCGAGTACTAGAAAATACATAATTGACCTCTGTTTAGTAGGCAGCAACCTCGGTTTGTTTGACAAGTGAGATATTATCAAATTGTAACGGATTTGAGAACGCACTGGATTTGCTGGTGCTGGATATATTCGCGAGTCTGGCGTGTGCCAAAGGGATTATCGTAAGAATTCATCAGGAGGACATATGCAGCAACGTAATTTCTGCATTTAAGGATTGGTACGGTTCTACAATAACGAAGAACACAAAATACCGTGAAATAATGATAAAGCACGCTCGAACCGGAAGGATCGTGTGTTATTCTTTAATGGGTCCAGCATCCGGTGGTACATTGTCGTGGATAATATTCGCACTGCCATTATCGATTTTCGATTACGGTTTGAATGGCACCGAGGTCATGAGGAATTTTCCTCTTCAAACTGCTTGTACCTTCGAAAGCGCATCGAACCATTTTATTCTCTATTGCGGCATATTCTTCCTTCAAATTGTCCAACTCGTTGCCACTTGTTTGGGCAATTGTGGAAACGACGTTTTTTTCTTTGGCATTGCAATGCACGTTTGTGGCCAATTCGAAATTCTAAAAATGCAAATTTCTACCATCGGTATGGATGATGATACCGACGAAATACTTACTAGACAACGTCTCGTTGACCTTGCAAAACGACACTCTCATCTTGTCGATCTCGTGGATAAATTGGAGAACACCTTTCATCTCATCATCCTTGCCCAACTCGTAATGAGTGCTCTTCTCATTTGCATCATGGGTAAGATTTTTATTTACGACCATCATCATTTTTCCTATGACTGTATCGAGTTTCCAAAGTCATGGATGTGTATGACCTTGAAATTTTATTCCTAGCTTGACGACGTTTGCTTATTTTTTTTTTGTATCGTCTTCAACCATCTCATTTTTTTACTCATATTCATTTTTTAAACACCTTATTGAATGAAATATTGAATTAAATTTTTTTATATATGTTTAAAATATAAATTATTAATTGCTCTTCAAAATTATTTTTATGGTTAGCTCCTTCATAATTCTGCTTTTAATAAATATTTTCATTCCTTTATTAAGCAATCCAGTTTTCCTTTAATTACTGCTAATTCTCGTATATTATCATTTTTACTGTATTTCTATGTACTGCAAAAATATAATTTAAGAATATTGTCCGGCCAAAAGTTTCATTATCAAAATTGCGGTGTTTAACGGTTCGACAGAAATCCGACAAAATTGAACCGTCTTTGAGATATTATGAACATCGAATTTCAAAAATAATAATACCAAGAAATTATTGACAAAGAGAGAGCAGTGAATAAGCGTGCTTGCATTGCCACATTCAGGGACTTAGACACCAGAGGTACCAGCAAGGTTTTTTTTTAATCAACCCTCCGTTACACGCGTCATGAGCAAAACGCCACTTTTTATTTCTTTTTTTATTAATAACCAAAAAATGGTAAATGATACATTTCTGGAATTTTCATGAATATGTCTATGGTGTTTCGCAGAACGTATGCGCTTGTAATAATTTAACTCACGGTATGATAAAAGCTCCTAAAGTTGATTATAAAATTTACAGTTTTTTGGCGCGTGTAACGGAAGGTTAACTTTCACCCTCGGCAAATACGATAAAGTGGGGATAAATCGGCTGCATCCGCACAGGGTAAAAAAATCCTAAATGGAATTGCGGGTGGGTTTGTAAAAAGTGAAAGTTGCTGTATGGATGAAATAATTAATGAAAATACTTTATAAAAATATAAAACACTATTTTATGTAACCATTGCGGCAAACAATGAATTACCTCGCGTGTAAAGCTTGCGCCATGAGCTGAAGGCTTATAATGTACTCACATGAGTACGAGTACACAGCCGTAATCACAAGTCGCTATTAGTGAAACGAGCAAACGTACACGGAGAAAATTCCACACGAATTGATTGATAGATGTTAAGACATTTTTACAATGTTTATTTAGTAGCAACGTGAAACGATATCGGAATTATATTTCACGGGAGAAACCAGTTTAGGAGGCCGAAATTTTGGTTTTTTTCGTGAATTTTTTTTAATAGGGAAGGAATAATCAGAATTTGTTTAAACTTGAAGGATATTTTATTCATGTTTTGAAGTACACTGTGTAATTTTTTCAAGTCATTTCCGCCGGAAATAGTGGAGTTAGAAGCTGCTGCCCATGGACGACTTTTTTTCAACTGGTGGACATTCTAGCTCAAAAAATTATTGACCAATCGTTCTGAAAATTTGTGTGAATATTCTTTATTCAATTACAATCTATATGAACCTAACTGTGGGATGATATTATTATTAAAAATATTTTTTTTAATGCAAAAAAGGTGAAAAAACATCGTATAAAAACATGATATTGTGTTGAAACACCTCAAAAACATGCAATTTTCAACTTTTTTTTATCACAATTAGGTTCATATTCTTAGGAAATATGTTGTTAACGAAAAAAAAATTGTAATGATTACAGATAAAAATTGTGACTTCAGGAATGCCCACCAGCAAAAAACTCGGATGGCGATCGTCCATGGACAGCAGCTTCTAACTCCACTATTTCCGACGGAAATGACTTGAAAAAATTATAAAGTGTACTTCAAAACATGAATAAAATGTCCTCCAAGTTTAAACAAATTCTGATTATTCCTTCCCTGTTAAAATAATTCACGAAAAACACCAAAATTTCGGCCTCCTAAACTGGTTTCTCCCGTTAAGAACACACGTTATATCATAAAAATCACCTAATCTAGAGTATAGATACTCGACGCATCTTGCCTTGGACGTTCAACACTATCTTTTTAATACTTGGCGTCAAGACGCTGTCACGTCCCTAGATAATGTAATGTAATTCTCGTATATGATGATTATGTGTAAGGGCTCACACATTAATTTGGATACACAGAGCATTTTTCGCAAATTTCATTGTGTATTACACTCGCATTCTTACTACGTGTCACTGTTAAATTTCTCTATGTTCCGCTGGCGAAATTTTACTGTGTGCCACATAGAATTTCACGCAGTTGAAGTACTTGAGTACCTCAACACTCGAGTCCCTGAGTTTGTTCATTAAAAATTACTATGTCCCAATCGAAATTTTATTTTGCGCCACGCGTAATTTAGCGTAGAAATGCAGATTCATTTCTCTAGGTTGTTCAGTAAAATTTGATGGAAAACTAGTAGTGGCTACAATCCGTCAAATCAAAATATATGACGATACGATTTTCGAGTGACATAGTCAAAAAAATACCAGGCTCCTGCCTAAAAATTCGCTTAATATTTTCATAGGTACGTATATCCAAAAACAAGATATGGCCAGGGGTTATTTTTGGAGTGGCGCAGTGAGAAATGTACAATGTGCCGCTTCAAAAATTCATCGAATTATTACAGATTCTCGTACTTCGGTTACCTTTACAATACAGATCTACAGTTCCCCGTTACTATTTTCTTTTTTTTTTATTGTTCCTGTGTATATTCTTGCGGTTTTTCACGACCCCATTCTATCAATTTGACCCTACGTCACTAATTTCCTTGATTCCTTGGAGACCCCC
Organism: Rhimphoctona megacephalus; assembly: GCA_963989365.1. Taxonomy (NCBI): domain Eukaryota; kingdom Metazoa; phylum Arthropoda; class Insecta; order Hymenoptera; family Ichneumonidae; genus Rhimphoctona; species Rhimphoctona megacephalus. Next base: position 45,692,524 of record OZ022415.1, on the reverse strand, counting down.
CAAGAGTGTTGCCCACAGTACTCTTTCCCAATGCGCTACTATATCGCATTAGCACGAGAGCCACGAGAAACTGTGGAAAACCCGGCCAATAAAAGCGGCTATATTTTTACTGAGCTCCAGTTGGTTAGCAACATCAGAAACTCAGAAAAACTGCCTGCTGCTCAGCGATTGAGGCACGAGCCGGTACATGGCTAAACAGTCATCCAACCAAGTATTAGCCTTGCCCGAGGCGCTTAACTTGGGAAATCGCCGGAGCCACATACCCACTACGCACTCGTTGCTGTCGATATCAGTCCTCCGTTATTATAAAAACAAAATACATTTCCTTGTAAAGTTATCTCCTTATGAGGTGACACATGATGCCTGACTGCGGCTGTGTTGTGAATTTTAGGAAAAATAATTGGTAAATGAAGTTGGTCCGCTTAAGAAGTTTCGGGACAGCATATCTTTGGGGGGAATCAGAGGGGAAATTCTATTGTTTAGGAGCAGGGCGCCAAGTTCTACATAGTAATATTTCGCCTACAGAGAACGGAGAACGGAGAATTCGGAATATCATTATCTCGACGTACGCATACACAGAAAAAAAAAGATTTTTAACTCACTATCTGCAATCACCAAAAATTTGTTAAAGTTGATCGAAATCAGTTTGAATTTAAGGTACGGTGTTTGATTTTTTTGAATGTCAATTCAACGTTTATATCACGAATATTTGATATTAAAAACATTTCGATAAATTCGGCAACAGATCTACGAACTGAATGGTAAGTTTGGTTTCATGATTGGTGGCACTGCTATCAGCTGTTCTCTTATTGCGTGCACAATCGTTCATGCAGTTTCTTGAAAAAAAAAAATTATGTCTTTAGGAAATAGTAACAAGTTTTTGAAATGAAACAATTTTTGCATAATCAAGGATAAAATCAATCGATTCCCTCAAAAATATATTTTTTAAGCGTATATTTGCGCGGCGGCATCTGATTGCATTCAAACACGCGCGCCATTCAGTACTCATGTGATGTTGCCACACTTTACCTGTACGTTCCGTCGATGGTAGAAGAATTTACCGTTTTCGTTAATGAATAAGTGAATAATTAATAAATGATGTAGACGAATCATTTAATTGTTGGACACCGTAATTGTAATAGTGTATTTAGTGGTTTCACAGTTTTTCAACAAGTTTTTAACATTTTTGCTCACCATTCCATTCATAAAACTGTAGTTCACCAATGACTTTAAACATCTCTCCATGTTAAAGTGTTTGTTTAGTATTTAATTTCACGAAAACGGTGTAGACGATCGATTGAAAATTTGGAGGGCACATCCAGTGTAAGTCAAAGAATATTCTGTGCAAATTTTAACTAAATGGTAACATTTTATTACTTGTCCCGAAACTCCTTAATGAAAATAGCAATTTGAGGCAAGTAACTTGACTCAACCTTTTTAACCGGCGTTTTAAGTCGTAGTCGGGTTTACGTTTTTCTTGAATATTTACATTAATTTTTTTTACTATCATTATTAACCCGTGACATGCACTGAGGGCATTTAGTGTCCTCACAAATTTTTCAAAAAGTGGTGGAGGTAGAAATTTTGGGTAAATAATTTATCCCTCACCACGGGGTTTCTCGTTTCAAGGGTTCCAAAGAATCGTGAATCGAATTTCTCCCTAGTTTCGAGCACATCGGTGTTAAACACATTGTGAGTCGTTAATGCCCATGTGTGCTAGAAACGTGTACATTTTTCACGATTAATAACTACCGATAGCTTATACCAGCATCCTCAAATTGGCAAAATGTACAAGATCTGCATACTGTCATTACGCATTTGGCGTAAAAACGACAATGTATCGAAGCGTTTTATGCCATAAATGTGTGAATATATATAATGAGTTAATTTTTTAATTTTTCCACGTTTTTTTGTTATGATTTTGTTTTTTAACGATTCATTGTCATAATCAAAAATGAAAAAAATTTTAATCTTGGTTTTACGGCCAAGGAAAGTCCTGAAAACACCCTTCATTTTTTCCGATTCAATGTGCAAAATAATATATTTTTTTTTTTTAGAAAATGGTGAAAATCTATCATTCATCCCTTGAAATATGATATCTCAAGGACATCATACAAATTTTTTAATTTTTTTCTCTTAGTCATTAAGGAAATATAGACTTCAACATAAAAGTGTTGAAAATCAGGTTTTTCGACCTATTCGGTTAATTTTCTCGGTTCCTATCGCTCAAATTGGGGTTTACCCGGCCATTCTGTATTCATGAGAGTTGGATTTTCATTTTAAAAAAGTCTTCTAACTTGATTGGAAGTGAAAATATCTCAAAAAATTGTATGGGGGTCTTATATGACCTCAGTGCATTGAGTGTGTAGTTCAAAATCATGTGTGCTAGTCACGAGTTAATGCAAATAAATATTCCTAACATATCAAAGATGGTTAAATTTCTTAGAATTTTTATTTTTTAGATTTTTTAGATTTTTTAGTATAATTCTGATTGAATGCAATTTTCGGTTGGAAACTTATGTGTGAAACATCCTTGAAATATCATGATGACCTATTTGTTTGTTTCGTTCAGGTGTTCAGGTGATAATAGCTCTGAAAACCGATGATGCATTCACCGGAATAAAAGCAAGTATAGTGTTATCATCGTTGATGTCACAACTGTTTCTCTACAGTTATGGGGGCGATTATTTGACATCTCAAAACGAAGAGCTTGGACACGCCGTTTACGAAAGTTCATGGTTCAACTTAACTCCAAAAACTGTGAAGGATCTTATTTTTATCATGATGCGAGCTGGTAAACCAATTCGGGTTACAGCTGGAAAGTTCTTCGTCATGACTCTCGGAACCTTTATGGACATTTTGAAAATTTCCGTTTCCTATATGTCTTTCTTGAGAGTAATGATTGACGTTTGAAGAATATGCTAATACGAATTTATATTTAAAAAAATGACCATTACTCTTTCAATTTGGAGAAAACATTCAAATTTTAAAAATCGGATCGACTTTTATGTTTGTCAACAAACTTAAACATTTTTAGTTGTTGTTTGATTTCTCATGTTTGTTCTCTAAATACTGTATTTATATTAACAAACAGTGATCTCTATTTTTACAAGAGTGGTTTGAAAAGTCCGTGCGAAATCAGAGAGATTGTATCACTGGTGCCCTAGGAGTTAGAAGAATCGTATTATTCAGAACGGATAGAAGAATTGGAAAAATAAAAAAAATGTTTTTCTCGAAGAATGATCTAGTTTCACGGACTTTTTAAACTACCCGCGTATCACAGAACCTGGCAACTGATCTCCCCTGCTGTTTTGAACTAGAGGAGAATCGGGTAGCCCCGAACGGTGGTTGTTGCTAAACATTGCAATTTTTGCATACATGCGCACATATAGATTTACAAAAACGTGAAAATTCAGGCAATGACGTTGGTCATATATTCAGTTGATAATTTTCATTGGTCACATTTTTCTTGAGGTGTCCGGCGGTATTTGCAGTCCAGGGCTACTCGACTCTCCCTTATACTTCGAAGGAAAACATTTTGAAAGATTTTTTGCACGAAATATGTACACAATTAATACGTATCATTGACAATAAATTAATGATTTTTTTACTGATTCAGATTTATAACATATATTTGTATAGAGTCATAAAAATCAACAGGGAAATCCTCAAAACAGCAAATGCAGTGAGTTATCTCGATACCCTAATTTGGTTCTATTTGAAAAAAAATCCTCAAAGATCGGCAAAAGAAACGGAATGGGATTTTATGGAAAAATTGACAAAAGTCGATCATCAACTTTAAAAATTTGCAAAACATAAAAAAACTAAGGAAAATGAATACACCGATTACCGTTTTAAAGAGGACTCGAATACGCATTGAATGATTACATGGTGAAGTTCCAACTCCAAGTATAAAAAACGCTACATGCATTTTTTGGGAAATGGCTAAAATGTTGATTTTTTTTTATTATTAATATTTTTTCTAGCAACAAATTTGATATATTTTAATCTGCAAATATGGAAAACCGAACTATTTTTTATTAAGTCGAATTTCTGTGAAAAAAACTCCGAATTACTATTATTTTAGTCTCTTATTTTTATTTTTTCTTAATAAACGGCTGGGAAGTAAAATGTTTTCAAAAATTGTCTAAAAAGCTAATTGATAAATGGAGAAAATGGTTTTCTGTTCATTCCGATATCTCAATTTTGTAAGCAAACCATAATATTTTGCAGGCCGAAAAAAAATCACCGCCCAGGAACCCTCCAGAATCTATTTTCAAAAACCCAAATTTTCCAGATGGTAATTTCCGAAAAGTTATCTAAAGGATGTATAATGTCCATTTGAAATGCTTCTGAAAATTATCAAACATCTAAAAGTTATTTTTCGAACAATTGTTAACCCTTTCGGCGACAGGACAAATTTCTTTTATGTGTCTAAAAAGGTAGAACTAAAAACTTACGAATTTCAGATTACAGAGACACCTAACGTTCTTCATCTTACTTTCAAAAAAAAAAAGCAATTATAGAGTTCCCTCAGCTCAAAAAAAAACCTACGTTGAAAGGTTGTTCTTAATGAACAATAAGAAATCCTGAAGAACAAAATAATTTCCTTCAACAAAAAACACCTAAAAACGTTTATACTTACAAGGAAGGTTATCTTACTGTACCCCCGCAACCTGGGTCGAAAAAATTACATTTTGTAGTTCACATCAAAGTATAAACCCTCACAAAAAATGAGCTGCCCACTTGCATATTTAAGGGGTGAAATTAATTTCTCAAAATCGGTGGTTTTTTCGTTTTTCGCTGATATCTTCGAAACCAAAATAGATACGGCAAAAGTTTAAATAGCAACGTTATTCATTTTTCAGTGCTCTGCAATAATATGTAGTTGAAAATTATATAGAAATTTTTTATTTATTTTTCATAAAAAACTTGTTTTTTATACATTTTTCTCTATTTTTTTATAATAAGCGTAATTGTTTCGACTCAAAATTCAATATCAATCTACATTGGTTTTTCCCCTCTCAAGAGCTCATTAAACTGGAGAGTTATTTTTTTCAAACGCAAAAAATTTTATAGATTTGAACTGATGACATGTTCTTATCATTATCAAACTATGAGGGGGACTTGTTAAAATACGTTTTATTTTTCCATGATATCCTATCTGTGATGTTTAATATCGGCATACCAGTAAAAGATAAGGCTCTATATAAACTGACTGTTGCCACATTTAAGGGAACCGTATGGTCTAGAAATTTGAAAAAATCGATTTTTTTTTTTTTCGATATGTCGAAAGTATAGTATCTCAAGAATATACTGTGAAATTTTCATGCGGAAATTCTCAATATTACAGCTTCTACAGCCCATAACGCAGGTAGAGAGCGGTCCGCGCGCTCCTAACGGGTCTAGCGCTAACCGGTAACCTAATCGGAGCGCAGCAGCTGTCCCAATCCTTCTCCGAAAATATATACCTGTATATAGTACATACTATATACCTATATATACTTTTCCCTTCCCCGAAATATACCTATTGTCGAACATTTGTGAGGGAAACGGTCATTTCGCTTTCCCCTGACTTGATCAGTACAACGTTACGTTTTGACGAACCAACATCGAAAATTTTGAAATAAAATATCAGAAAATATGGATAGAAAGCAAGGCCGTGACTCTTCTAGACGACCATCTTCTGTAGGTCGCAAAAGATATTTCAAGGGCAATCGATTCACTATCGAAAATACTAGCTGCGAGTATCGAGCGCCAACCGTAGGAGCACGGACAACTCCAAAGAGGCTCGGACAGCTCGAAGAAATGAAAGGAGTGAGGAAATCTTGAATTATGAACGTTCCGAAGGAATCCTATATGGTGCCGGAATCGCGGATTAACTGTAAGTATTCAAAATTTGCTCAATTTTTGAAAATATCTGTACCTCAAACTTTAAACTCATTTATCTCGAAACGACTTTTTTCGGCACTGCGCAGGTGAAAACAAAAAAACTATTCAACCGAATCACTTGAAATTTGGATATGTTGTTCACAACATGTATGGCTATCGTCGGAACTACAATCATAATTTTATTTAAATAATTTCTTATTGTTTATACTAAAAAACTAGTGAAAAAAAAACCCGATTTTACGAATTTTTTTTCAAAAGCGCGCCATTTTGTCAATTTTTAATTTTTTCGATTTGTTCTAGTCCCGACCATAACTGCACTCTTTCTGATTAAGAATCTTCTTGAATTTTGTGTTTCAGATGAGTAGAAGTCTCGGATCGATCTTCACCGTCCGGGTCGGATTTTTCGAGAGGGTCGTCTTCAATGCCAATTATATGATAATAAACACTGTTTTTAAAATTAAAAAAAATTTTTTTTGTATACTTAATAAAGGTAGTAATAAACCCGAAAAGTTAAAACATCGATTTTTAAATTTTTTATGGCAAAAAAAAATCGTGAAAATAGGTGAAATTTTCGTGCTCTAGACCATACGGTCCCCTTAAGTTAGTATTAACGGTTCCCGTTCATTAAAGTTCTCTGGTTATAGGAGTGCAGTGTTAAGTACGTATTGAATACTGTGAACTTTTTCAAAAATGCATATCAATCCAGTGAATGTCATAAATATTTTGTCGACTTATTTTATGATGATGAATTTGCCCGAAACATCAGTAAATGAGAGTGAAATGAAATTAGCAGATGCAATTAAAGAAATTTGAATTGAAAGCATAAACAAATACACGGGAATCGAAATTGAAGAAGACGAAACCTTAGATTTTCAAGAACAATTCAAACACCATGAGCCTGAAAGTATAGAAGACAGTGAATTGGAATGGGATTCAATTTCATCTGATGAGGCAGATGACTCTCACTGTACAAAAAATGAAGATGACCTCTTATTCGATTACAAGAAGAAAGCTATGGAGTATTGGAGAAGTGGAAAAACCAAAAAATTAAATATTCGTACGGTTACACACCGTTTTAGAAAAGTAATTTCTAAAACACAATTGAAGCGTTGGGCTCATCAAATAAATAAAGGTGGGACTTATAAAGAAAAATTGAATGAAATATCTCAATAAACTCTAAATCGCTTCATTGAAGCAACTGAATGTGGCAAGATCGTACACAATATTGATTTGCGACGATGGGCTTTGACCGCACATAAAAATTTCATGGGTTCCGATGCATGATTCAAAGTTTCAAAAAAATGGGTGAATAAGTTCAAAAGAGCACATCGCATTACGTCTCGAAAAATTACAAAACTTATTACCCGGAAAACTTTAGAAGACTCAAAATATCTTATAAAAACGGCTGAAGAGTTTATAAACAACGTTAAATCTGTTATCAACGACATTGGTCTAGGAAACGTTTATAATTTGGATCAAAGTGGATTTCAATTTGAAATGCATTCCGGTCACACTCTTGCAAACCAAGGATCAAAAGAAATTGAATGCGTTGTTCAATCCATATCTTCAACAACTCATTCTTATACGATTCAACCAACGATATCCGCCGATGGAAAATTACTTTCGCCGTTATATCATGTATTAAAAGAAATCGGCGATAACTTTGGCCCACGCGTGGAAAAAACGTTATTTAAACCCACAAACGTTTTTGTTTCGGCATCGAAATCCGGAAAGTTAACATGAGGTAAGAACTATTCAAATTATACATTCTTGCGGCAAATTGAATATTGCAAACCAAATCAAATTAAATATTTCTTTTTTTCGACAGATCATTTCAAACAGTGGCTAACCGAAATCTATTTTCCGAATGATGGTGACAACAGTGCGCTCTTAATCGACTCCTGGAGTGGACACTGTCCAGAAGTTGTTAATGTAGTAACTCCTCCTAACAAAAAAATTGTATTAGAAATTATTCCGAAATGAACAACAGGACAAATACAACCATTAGATGTGTTTGGTTTTCGAATATGGAAAAATTTTGTTAGACATTTTTCATGTGTAGTAATTCTTTCCGGTAGTGATATAAATCTGCATTCAAGAAATAACATTATCAAGCTGCAGTCACTTGTTCACAATCAACTGTCTTCTCCACGTTATATTAATACATGGTACAAAAGTGGCTACATAGAAAAAGCACCCCCTGAGTTCATTAATCCTTTGACGCTTGTATTTGGAGATAATTCGGAACCACGATATCACATTTGTGGTGATTTAGCTGTTATAACATGTTCGTGGTACAAAAACCTTTGTGTCTGAAACACTTCTTTGAGGAGTATCATTATTGTAATGAATACATTCCATAATACGAAAGTGAAGAAACTGATAAGTGCATGGCCTGCTTTTTCCTCCTGCTTGTCATGAGTACTGGACATCTTAATAGCTATAATACATGAATTAAAGGCTTCTAGTAAATAAAATAAAGACATGTGTATTAAATAAAGTTTTATATAGAATGGAAAAAATCATCTGATACTTATTCGCTTGTACTAAAATGGATGCACAAAACTGAACTAGAAGTAAATGATTTATTATGAGTATTTTAAGACAAAGGTAGAACAGCATACCTGGATATACTAAACCTATATATGTATGTAAACATTTTCCGTTTGACAAATTTATCAATCTTGTTTAATTTTCAGGTAAAATAAGAACTTGTTCGATGATCAGATGAAGAAAAATGTATAAAAAACAAGTTTTTTATGAAAATAAAATAAATAAAAAATTTCTATATAATTTTCAACTACATATTATTGCAGAACACTGAAAAATGAATAACTTTGCTATTTAAACTTTTGCCGTATCTAGTTTGGTTTCGAAGATATCAGCGAAAAACGAAAAAACCACCGATTTTGAGGAATTAATTTCACCCCTTAAATATGCAAGTGGGGGCAGCGCATTTTTTGTGAGGGTTTATACTTTGGTGTGAACTACAAAACATAATTTTTTCGACCCAGGTTGTGGGGGTACAGTAAGGTAAATTTGCTTGTTAGAGACAATGAACAAATTGCTTTACCTCGAAATAAAGACCCACAATTGTTTGTGCTGGTTTTCAAAAAATATGAAATTACTTTTATCATAACTGGGGGACAAAATGAACGTACAACACAATTTCAAAAAATTAATGAATACCAAGGGCGCGTTCGGGGAGTCGCTATTAGCACTATCTAGCGCTAAAACCTGTTCACGGAGCCCAAGGGTAGTACGATCAAACACAATCGTGACGTCATCAATTCTCGTGTGTGACGTCATAACTGAACGCTGCCAACGCTATTTCTTCCGAGGTAGTGTGATGGTGGTGTTAGCAGGTGTTAGTGTTTGCAAGCTCCATGAACAGGAACACTGTACGGCCGACGCAAACGTATAGAGCACATGACACATAACCTTTGCGGTCATTTTGTGAAAACACGTTTGCAAGCACAGAAATTAAATGGATAATTCCTTCGAAATCTGTTTTTGTGATGAGGAGGCTCAGATTGACTACAAGTTACAAGTATTGCCAAACACTACTTTAACATACCGGTAAGTTTTTTCTATTTTATAAGTCGGCTAAAAAGTAATCGTACTAATAAGCTCATGCTTGCGTTTGATTTCTTTCATTACTCTTCTTTTATCTATTTATTCAATCCCAAATATTAATGGAATTAATTAAAGGCTCATGTGTGTTAATGTGCGTGTGTATATGTCATTCCACAAAACCCATCTGGTTTGGGTTTCTCCACAATGAATCTATTTTATTACACCCCTTTTTCTATTTTCAATAAATCATTTTTATTTTATTCTTTATTTTTTAATGAACATAAAAATGTCATGAGATATAGAATTGTGGCACTGTCTTTCACTAGTAAATGGATTCTTTTTCAATTTTTTCCTCTGTATGTTTCACATATACAGATGTGACTTTTTCAACCACGCTGATGAATGTTGCTCGGCAAGCATGCGATCCGGGTATTGCAAGCAGCGGTAAGAATTTTTTTCTTACTCATTATATTTATCGCAGCTTCTCAATGCATGTTTGAAATAATCAAATTATTTTAGCCCTATTCTGAATAAGATTATCCATTTTCAGAGGCTCTCGAGGATACAAATATCAACGATGATGTTCGACATAGTATCAATCTTGGTACGTAATTAATCGAAACTATAAACGACAGCGATGAGTATACGGTTGTTTCGTGGCTCTCACGACTTTTAATATTTATGCACGATGTATGAGTTGCAATTTTACGCTACTGGCAACATTTGTGCGGGGTATTCGAAGAATAGAGCACTTTGTGATGTACGAAAAGAAGAATAAGATTAGTTCTTAAAATCTCGAAAAAAAGAATACTCCAAGCCAATAAACAATTTCACCTACTAATGTTTGTTAATTAATATCTTTATTTCACAGAAACTACGGAGGATTCTATGCCTGTCCAGGAGGGAGACGAGGAAATGGACCAGAACGCAGCCATTGAAAACAAAGAAAGTAAGTGGGTTCTGTAATATAATTGTATTCTGCTTTCTTTTTTAAATGATTTTCAGTAATTGCATTATAGTGCTTGTTTTATATTGCAGACTTCAGATGGTCAGATTCGGCCATAATGTTGCTGCTGGAGGAATATCGGCTCCACGAGCCGTCCATGTCGTCTAGAAAAGCAGTTATGTGAAAGCATGGAAAGCAATTGCCGATGTAATGGAAAAAAAGGATATAGTTTCTCAGGTAGACAATGCATGACGAGATTGAATACGATGAACCAAACTTACAAGACTATCAAAGATCACAATGGTAAATCAGGCAATAATAGGCGCACATGGAAATACTATGACGTAAGGATTTACTTTGTTTTTAAAAAAATATTGTACGATTATAATGAAGAAACACTTTTCAGATTTTTTTGTACTTTTCAGGCAATGGAAGGCCTTCTTGGCCAAAAACCATATATGTCTCCGGTGGCAACTATCACCTCAACGGGATCTTCCAGTGAGAGTTGCAATACTAGGAAAGTTACTGGTGCAGCCATTCAAGTTTCCCGTTAGTAATAATTATTTATTAACTTTTCCCAATTTGTCATTTTTCTGCGTTATTGTTGAATGTATGGATTCTTTTAGGTAAACGCAAAGCGACTGATGCCGTGGAAAAACTAATAGAGAGCCGCCAAGTATCAGAGCAAGGAAAAGAGAGGAGACACAAAGAGAGGTTGGAAATGCAACAAAAAATGTTAGATGTACTCGGCCAATTTGTACCAAAACAGTATTTTATTGAAAAGCTTTTAAAATGTATCACAATAATATGTAATGTAATTATATATTATTATTATTACGTATTTTTATTATTATTATTACTACAGTATTAGTGTAAAAATTGATCTAAATCTTGTGATATTAAATTAATTAATACTTTAAAAACATTTTAGTCTCATCTTTTTGCTGGACGTATTGTGTGAAATCATTTCATCCTTATTGTAATGAAATCTGTATTCATCTTTCCGATTAAGGTAGCCCTAGCGCGAACCCGATTATTAGATAAAAATTTTGAGTTTTTAAAATTCTACCGTTGAAGTGTACAGGAACACGCCTGTAAATTTTTAGACCTCATCACCGACTAGTAGAAACAATAAATAATTGATAAAGTTGCTAAATTTAACCCACAGGTTATACAAATTTCGCTCCGACAGGGATTAAAGGCATGAATGTGTAGTTTTCGCGATTAGATATATTTTCAAATAAAATTATAAAACGACCAAAAAATTATAAGGATCATTTATACGCCATAAAAAATGGGGGTTACCGAACAATTGAAATAGAAATCTTCGTTTTAGTTAACTAATAACTTGGTACGCCCATGCATAACCTCGAATTGTGAGTCAAATGAGATTCACATTAAAGAACTTCATAATAAATAAAATACCATAAATGATCATGGCGCAAACTTGTAAAATCTTATAATTTCGAAATACTATTAAAATAATATCCAAATCTGTCACATGGCATATTCACAGTTTTCAAAATAATAGTATGTCTCTTGACTAGCTGCTGCGCTAGGGCTACCTTAAGACTCTTATTTATTTTAGTTCCATGCTAATTTCTGTTATAATATTTTGTTCTTTCACTTATTTTACAGCTTACAGTATTTTTTTACTAGTAATCAGTCTTTGCTTTGCGTATGATTTCAATGTTTTTTTTTGATAAAAGTGACAAAATTAATTTTAAACAGAAAGAACTTTTTTACTTGTAATCAGTCTCTGTCTTGCGTGTGATTTAAATCACATTTAAAGCATTTTCTTTTGAAAAAAATGTTGTTGACGGAAAAATAATTTCAATCATAAAGAAATTTTCTTTTGCAAACGAAAGCTTGTTCGCAGAATAATGTGAGCGAGGAAACAAATGATTGTTTTTACCATTCACATTTTGTCAAAAAAATGTCAAATCTTATTGCGCTACACATTTCTTATGCGTAGTTCTCTTGTTATTGCATCACGTTTTACGGTGTCTGCATCCACATCCACACGCATTCTTTCATTATTGCCGATCTCGCAGTCCATAATCTCTTCTTCCTCCACTTCCATGTTGAGATCGTTGCTGATCAAACATATATTATGCAAGACGCAACAAGCAAGAATATGTCTCGGGACCCTTTTGACTCGATTTATTGCAAGCAATGTTAGGAGACTTCGAAAACGTCCTTTTAAGAGTCCAAAGGCTCTTTCGATTGCAATCCTTGCTGAAGATTGAGAGAAATTGCAATTCCGCTGTCGCTCGGTCATGTGTCCGTTGTCTCTATATGGTATTAACAAATTTGGATGCAATTTATATGCGAGATCCCCAACTAAATGACACTCTTGTGGAAATTTCAGTGGGTTGCCAAGATAGGTCTGGACTTCAGAGAGGCGAAAAACCCTTTGAACGTGCACTGAACCGACGTGCCCAGCGTAACAATGGATGAATCGGCATTTGTGATCGCAAACAGCCTAGAAAAAAAAAATATGAATGTATGTTAGCTGAATTCGCAAGCACTAACTATCCAATATTAAATGTATTTTATTTTTGAAAAAATTCATATCACTGCCATTGTTTTTTTTCCCATTTAAAATAGCTACTTTTTCAAATTTTTACTGCTCCTTATAGAATAGTCATTTTAAGCTATAAACTAGAAGATTAAATTACAATTACCTAACGTTGGATTGAGTGATGACCTTTGCGATTGACATATGCTTCGGGACTGGTTCTTGGAGCTGGTATTCTGATGTGCGTGCCATCAATAGCACCGATGACCTTTGGAAATCCACTAGTAGCTTGGAACCCTACCGATATTTCGTCAACTTCTTTGTTAGTTGGCCATTTGATGATCGTAGGTGCCAGCTCAAACAAACTGTCTGTGACTCGTTGAATACAATAGAGCGCAGTACTTGTGCCTACATCGAATCTGTCGGAAATGGATCTAAACACATGCAAATAGTTAGTTTATGACAAGAACTGCCGAATTACATTTATTCACTCCTCACTGCATCTTGACACCAAAAACAATCAAAGAAGTAACATTATCAATATATGAATAACCATTATTAGCTGCATGCAACAGAACTTTTGTTTAACAGGTACATTGGGCCTTTTTCTTACCTCAGAGAGTCCAGAGTGGCAAGCCGCCACAATGTCAACAGAAATTGTTTCTGTGGACAAATCATCGGAGTTCCTCGCGTCTCCCTTTGCAGTTTGGGTGCAATAAGTGTCAGAACATATTCGAATGTATCAGGAAGCATCCTGAAACATTTCTCTTAATCACTTATCGCTCAAATTGTATCAATACATAAAATCAAATCTGATGAAAGACATACCTGAAATGAGTTTTGAAATCCTGTGGCGTCAAAGCCGGGATTATTCTTTCCACGTAATTCGACACTGCGAATTTTCCGTCGTTTGTTCAATCTCCTTTGCAGAATAGTGAACTCAGATTCATCACTACTACTTGTCGTCGATACGTTAATGAAATCATAAGTCATCAACGTTACGATCCGCAACAAAGTTTCCCGATCCATATCCGTGCGCTGCGATGTCGAGTAAAATGATAAAACGATAAAGGTTTCATGTCGGCTAAAACGGTAAAACTATATTTTAATCTATATTTGAAATATTACCTTACCCTCGTGACAAGCACCGCCGCGTAAACTAAGAATGGCGGAATGCGAACGCAACTCCAAATACCGTTCACGGAGCTTGCTATCACTAACACGCAATTGGCTCGACGAACAGCATCGGTAGTGTTTGCATTTATAGCGTTGATAGCGACTCCCTGAACGCACCCATAGTATTAAAATTTCAGGCAAATTCAAAGCATTGCATCATGAACAATAAAGCCGGAATTGATTTAAATTTACTTTCAAACATCGGGAACACGTTTTTTAATTAACAATTTTCCTCGCTGATAAAAAAATGATTATCCAACTATAAAAATATTCGTATTCGAAATATGTTATCCGCAAGTGGAAAAAGCATGGAAGATATATGCCATGTGTAAACTCAGCATGAGCTGCGCAACATTCGCCATATCGATCAGCTTGTATTATTATGTAACAATAAAAAAAATAGCTCGGAAGGATTGAAGAAGACGTAAAAATCAGAATGTCTAATTGATGGTAGGAAAATCTACTGAATTAATAATAAATTTATATCTGCTGTCACAGCGTACGAAATTTGTAAATCCGTCAAAGAAAACGTGTTCTCAATTTGAGGTTATGTGAACCGTTTCTGTATATTTCCATCAAAAATCTGACAGCCGAAGTATAAAAAAAATGTTTTTCAAAAAAATCGCGTTCAATTTTATCACATGTCAAATTTTCATGCAAAACATGAAACTCGATTTTTAAGCCTCCTTATAATAGCACGACCTTGAAAAAATGCAATTCGTTTCCGCAAGTTTTACAGTGCATGTTACCAAATACGAAAAAAAAACAAAAAAAATCGCAAATTGCTACATCCAAAAATTCAAACTGGATCTTTCAAAAAATTCCATTAATGTCGTGAAATTTTGGAGTTGATGTTTTTGTTCGAGAAAAAAGGAAAAATAATTATAAAAAATGTTACAGAGAGTCGATTGAACAATGCTGAGGCTACGAACATGTCAATGTCTCAGTGGATCAATGTTTTTGCCGAGCTTGCATTCTTGGAGTCATATGCGCTTCAAGGATTCGATGCACACTCGTTTCGCACTTCATACCACAGTACCGGCCAGTACAAAGTACAAAATGGCATGTACAAGAGTAACCAAATCGAGTACAATTGTAAACGATTATGAAACATCCAAAAGGAAACGTAATTTTAAAGAAAACCAAAAAATGAGCTTTGCGGCTAAGTTGGTCAATTCTTCACCTCCGGCTGTACAACCCTACATGAAGTTAATGAGAATAGACAAACCAATTGGTAAGCAATAAACAGAACAGCCATGAAAAAATAGTGTTTCTATGTTCTTTTTATTTTATTAATATAATTTAAGATGTATAAAAAGACAGAAAGGAAATTCGAGACATTCAAGATCATATAGCAAAATCTCAAGAATTTTTTCAGATTATTTAACTCTAGCTACACACTATAACGTTTAGTACCTTACTTGCACACTATCGGTTTATTGGACCGACGACTTTTATTGTTCTATAACATTGTAACAAACGCATCTATTGAGGTTTAATTGTTGTGAAATCGAAACGTCAGACTCCGACCAATTCGGAGAAGAAAATAGTGAAGCCAAAAAGTCGTTTGATAAAATGTTATAAAACGTTTATGAAAAGGCGTGTGATGAAAAAAACGTGAAAATGTAGTGTTGCTGTCGGTCCATTAGACCCCGTAGTGTGTAGCTAGGGTTAGGGATATCCCAGATAGAAATTCGTGCAGTCGGCATTAAGGGGAGCAACCACTTTAGGAGACCGAAAATTAGATGATTTTTTGGATTTTTTTTTAGTGTGAAAAAAAAAATTTCCGCAACTCTGACCATAATTTATTCATATTTTCATACATCTCTGGTAATTTTTTCAAGTTATTTCATGCATTAATTAAGGTGTAATCCGCTGTGTCCCTTGGCATGTCCTTATCGTCGTTGTCGATTTACGGGAATTGTGCAGCTCGCAATTCGCATCTGAAATAGTCCAACAAATTGTTATACATTCTTAAAATGTTTTTTAAGAACATGAACCTAAATTTTGAAAAAAAAATCGAGAATCGAATGTTGGAACGTGTTTGAAAAAAATTATCGATTTTTAGCATTTTTTTCCGGCATATTGCAATAATAAATATGTTTTAAACAATCTAATCTTTCCAACTTACATTCATGTTTTAATAAATTATATTATGTAAACGTGTTCCAAATTTGAAGATGATCTATTAATTAGTTTTTGAGTTATGGTTCCTGCAAATTGAAAAAATGTCGTTTCGAGAAAAACACGTTTAAAGTCTGAGCGCGCTTGGGATTCGAGCGGAGAGTCTATCATTTATATACATATCGTTAGAAGGAATCCGAATATCGTTTTGAAATTTTCAGGGTGTATTCTTACAGATATTTTGCTAACGATTTATGAAATTAAAAAAATTGATTTTTTGAAGTATCTAAAGTGGTTGCTCCCCTTAAGAGGATCTTGGTGTGCAGTTACCGTGCCGTCACCATGCCGCGAACTGTCTATCAGGGTATATTTCGTAAATACAAAAAAAATCCTAGATTTGTTTAGAACTAAGTCAATTAGCTCGAAATTTCTAGAAAAGTAGAAATATATAGGAAAATTACAATTTGTTCGAGAATATTCAATAATTTCAAGTAATTCTCCTTGATTTTTTTTAAATGGAAAAGAATTTTCAGGAATATTAGAAAATTATGAAAGTTTTTGATTATTTTGAATTGAAAACGTGGTAAAAAGTTCAAGACAAAATTTTGAAAACGAACCTGCTGCAGATCAAAGCACTATTCATTTGAAATAAAATACATTTTTTTCAGAGTGTCGTTTGTATTTGTTTGGGTATGAGTGAAACTATTTCTTAGAAACATAAAATTGTAGAATAGTAATTATTTCTATTCTTCTATTTATGTATTGGTTTTTTTTATTTATGTGTTTACTTATTAATTTTTATATAAAATTGTATGCACAATGAAAATTGTATTATTGATAATTCATTGATATTTATCATTAAGATTATATTCATTTTTATAAGTATACACAGGATATCCCAGGTAGATGAATGGTCAATAATGTAAACTTGGTTCAACACTGAATTCTCGTTCGAAAAGTCTTATATCATTATTTTTTAAATCTGAGCCCTGTGTGATGATGTATAAAATATTAAAGTTGAAAAATTTGCGTACATGTTGAAACGGTTGGATATAGAGCGAAAATGTATAGGACTCATTTTGTAGAGCATAAAATTTTCTACAAAAAAGTTCTTGACAGCCGTTTTTTCTCTGGTAGTTTAGTCATCAAAATGGATTGAAAAAAAATCTTAGAAACACTCGCATAACGCGTAACTCTGGGAAAACAGAGCGTTTTTCAAACAGCTCCCAGAACTAAACTACTAAAAATACAATAATGCCGTCAAGGACAGTTTTTGTAGAAAATTTTATTCTCTACAAGATTCGTCCTGTGCAATTTTGCTCTATCTTCAACCGTTTCGGCAATATGCGTGATAAAAGAACGGGTTTTCGTCAACTTTGAGAATTAATAACTCGTCAAGGGTTTAAAAACGCCCCAAGTCTTTTCGACAGGAAATTCGGACAGGAAATTAAGCTTACGTTATTGACCATCAAACCTGCGGCCATCTGTGTATTTATTCATTGATTTGTTTAGGATCGTGGTTATTATTTTGGCCCTGTGGATGGAGTATAGCAATGGCAGCGCCCGCGGGTGCGTTTCCCGATCTCAACATGTTAACACTTTTCGGTCTCGGTGCGTTTGTCATGCGAGGAGCTGGTTGCACGATTAACGACATGTGGGACCAAGACATAGACAAAAAGGTAATTGAAATTTTCTTCAAATAGATTGGAGAGCTTTTTTCTCTCTATGGAAATCGTTCAGCTGTGACGAATTTTGCCTAAATCGTGACGACGTTAGGTAGCTCGAACAAAAGATCGACCATTGGTTACCGGAGAAGTCACGCAGATGCAGTCGTTGGTCTTTCTCGCTGGACAATTGAGCGTTGGTCTCTCGATCTTATTGCAACTCAACTGGTACAGCGTTTTTCTAGGAGCCAGCTCTCTTGGTACGTTTCATTTTTTCTTTGGAATATTAAACTTTGCTCCGTTGGAATCCAATAAAAATGTTTTCATTATTGTTCCATTTCCCCATTTTTTAAATTGATGATATTTTTTTGTCTTGTTGATTTTGTCAGTGGGACTCAAATTGGTAGCTTCAATCTGCTTACGAATGTTGGGCAACGTCAACGAAATGATATTCCGTTGCATTCCAACGACGCGAACTTCAACCTACTTTTTCAAATGTATTCCTTAACTCACACCCATTCAACATAGGTCATTTCGGTTCAGCCCGATTTAAATTTGTATGAGTGCTCTAAAACTTGCTGCTCCACTTTAGCCCCCTCTAATTTTGAAAATATCTGAGCGTAACGTTTTAGTATACGGATCAAACTACGTGATTTTTTTGCGATTTTCCAAAACATGTTACAATGTTTGGTTCATTTAGATTTTCCTAAAATCTAATTCCAAAAAAACGCTAAATGTAAGAAGTCCGAAAAAATCATAAAATTTCAAATCAAATCAAATGAACAGCAATCATCAAAAAACACGTGTAGTTTGTTTGGAAAAAAATGCAAATTTTTAAAATTAATAAAAACACCACGATACCGAAAAAAGAACCTAATTGAACGCCATCGTATCCAAACGAACGAAAAAATGCAAATAATTGAATTCGAGAATAATAAAATTGAAGACAGAAATAACAAACATTCCATACGTGACAAAAAGGCTTAATCGAATTTTGGTTGTAATTTGTCTTAATTAAAAAAAAAAGAAAACAATAATTGATTTGATTCAATCATTGATAGGTATTCCTATGAAAGTAAATGATATATTCAGTGTTAAAAATTACAGGATTAGTGGTAATTTATCCTCTGATGAAGAGGATAACGTACTGGCCTCAACTAATATTAGGAATGACTTTCAATTGGGGTGCATTATTAGGATGGTCAGCAGTGCACGGTTCATGTGATTGGTCGGTTTGCTTGCCACTCTATGCAGCTGGAATTTGCTGGACCATTTTGTACGATACTATTTACGCTCATCAGGTAAAAAACCAAAACAAAACGTCAAATTCCGTTTTCTTTTGCATCAGGGGCCAAATTTTAATGCTTAAAAACACATTGTTTGAAATTCTTCTCGCCAGGACAAAGTGGACGATGTTCTTTTAGGAATCAAATCAACTGCTTTAAAGTTCGGTGACAAAACTAACGTGTACCTATGTGGATTCGCTGCGTGCATGATCGCGGGTCTCATAACATCAGCAGCAATGTCCGGACAATCCTGGCCCTACTATGCGGCTGTTGGATTGGTAGGCGGACATTTAGCGAACCAGGTACATTTTTTTAAATATTAAAGTTTTTTCCACATACGTTCCAAGCAGAATATTTTTTTAATCAGAATTTCACGTCTTATCGATTCAATAAAAATATTCAAAAAAATTGCCATTTTCGAAACATCGCCTACATTTATTTTCTATATAATAATAATGCCAAAAAGTTACTAACAAATCGTTGAAACGTCAAATTGTTGTACAAACAATTTTATGTTTTGTTGTATCAAATGAATTTGTTGGTCTCTCTAAATAGGAATTAATTTTTTTCTTTTTTTAATTTGTTTTTGAATCCTGAAAAAATATTAAAAAAATTGCGAATTCTTGACATGTTTTTGTAATTAGATTCAAAATTGTACTTTCCAAGTCAACAAACTAACCGTTTTTTAAAAACCGCATTTTTGGAAATGTCGAATTTCCAGAAACAGGAAGAATTGTAAAAAAATATTAATTTCACTCAATAGAAACAAAATCGTCTAAATATTCATTGAACATTTTTTTATTGAATGAATCCTTTCAGATTCTTATTAAACTGCGTGGTGACAAAAATCTGCTCGAATGAATTTTGGCTCTAAAACATCTCCAAAAGGTTTTCAAAACATTCTGACGTTCGTTAATTTTTTTGTTTTCAGATAATAACATTAGACATAAATAATCCTAAAGATTGCGCCAAAAAATTTATCTCGAACCACATGGTCGGGTTGATTCTGTTCCTTGGTATAGTGATGGGAAACCTGACGAAATCAACGAGGGAAAAAGATGAGGACGAAACCACGAGTCATACAATATCGGAAAATAAGAGTATAAAAAGTACCTAAACGAAGAAAAAAAATAGAGCTATTATAAAACGATATAATTAATTTTCCGATTGTAGAATTTATATTCGACCTTTATTCGAGCTTAAGGAATGTGTTAAGTTTATTTATTTTTAGTATTATTTCAAAGTGGCTAACGTGAACTGGATTTCGCGTGAACGATTTGTCAATCCAAGTGTGTGACTAATTGTGATCGAGTAATGTTTACTGTGATCCAAACTACTACGGATATTTATGTATTTTGAAAAGATTATAAAAAAATGCTAATGTAAATATGTGCCAGAAGGATCTTTCCAGTTAAAGGTCCGTAGTCAGTCGGCGATCGAAATTCCCGCCCAATAAAGCTTTATTTAGCTCGTGTTCGTACTTTGCAACAATTAATTAATAGACGTTAGGGAAATTTTCTTTATCGAGTCAAACATTCAGTCATACACCTTTGAAATATATTTTATGTATATAAGAAATATTCAGTGTTTATAATCAAAACAATAAAAACGTTACTAAACAATCAAAGAATTGAATTATGGGATTCAATGACTTCAAATAAATTGGGTTTATTTTTTCATTTAATTAGCTTGAATTTTTCGATGTACTTGAAAAAAATACATTTTTTCAAAAACTGTTGTCAAATTTGGAAACGTATGTTTCTATAATTTGCTTTTTTTTAGACGAAATATAAAAAATACTTCAAAATTCTTACCGTTCATTGGGTTCAAAATATCTTCTGATAGAAGACACAGAAATAATTTTGAATAAAGATTCAAGTTGTAGAAAACTTGGCAGAAAATAATTTTTCAATAAATTCTTGTAATCTATAGATTAGTCACCAACTGAAAATTTTTGAAAAGCACACGAGAACAAAAATGGAAAATTAAGAGAAGTATAAATTGTATAATTGTTCGAATTAAAATTAAGGAAAAACAAACAAATTTGTACGAAGTGAAAAATTCCTTCTCGAAGAGGATATTATTCGTTAAAAAATTCTTGTAATCTCTATGATTTATTCAACAATTAAAAACTTTGTACAGTGCAAACGAACGAAAACGATAAGTACATTAAAATACAAACTGCGTAATTGTTCGAATGAAATTAAAGAAAAACAATCTATAAGTTGTCTAGAATTAAGTCGATCAAGTTTGCTGTAGTGCTGATTCGGCCGATTCAGCGATTCTACGCCCGTCATCCGCCACGTCCTTTTTCATGATTTTTTCTTGGGACGCAATGTTCTCAAGGTCATTATCGCTTGACCTTTTTATCGAACCGTTGGTGCGATCGGAGGAACTTTCAGTTTTCAAGCGTTCCCGGATCGTCTCGTCATAAACTTCTTGGGTAACAAGATTTTTTTTCAATTTAACAAGATCATTTATTTTGGGCAATACAATTGCCAAATATCCGCCTTTGTGAGGAGGTTCTCTGAGGAGTTCCGGATTCGTCAATAAATCAGTGTTCGCTTCGGTCAACTTGCCATTCATACCGCATCTTATCACCCACGATTCGCCATCGTCGCACGAAATCGTGCAAATTTTCGAAGATTCGTGTAACGGTTGTGCCCCGTGTTTCGCTTTACCGGAAACCGTGTTTTTGGCACGATTCAATTTATCCGTAACTTGAAAATCAATTTTCACGATTTTCCGATCTTTTCGAAAGAGCGCGTGACTCGGAGCCAACGAAATTAAGCAAATTCTGTTCGTGTGCATTCTTATACAAATGTCCTGGCCTTCTTGGGGAAAATTCATTCTGTAGTAAGTCGTGAAATAACGTTGAGTTATGTCAGGCAAAGGATCTTCCAAATTCACTTCTTTCACCATTTCGAACACATCCTCATCCTCTGGAAAGTTTGACATTTCATCAACGTCTTCTGAATCCACGTTTTTTGACGTTTCTGAATCAATAACAATGTCCCCTGAATTTTTCATCACTGCTTTTCACTCTGCTTTAACGCTGAAAGTTTTTCTCTTAGTCGCTGTTGTTGTTCTCTTGCTTTTTTCAAATTCTCCGCTTGCTGTATGACTCTCTAAAATAAAAAAAAATATTATTAGTTCCATTGAGATTGCAGCAAATTGTGTAAAAATGGTACAATTTTTTTCTGGTATTTTGGTCTTTAAGGTTGTTTTGAATATAAGATTCCAACCAAAAATGTTATTCAATCAAAATTTCATGATTCTGTACAATAAACATCTATGAAATTTCAGTCATCCGTGAAATATTGCAAATATCGATTTTCAATCATAATAATTGCTAAAGACTTTTTCCTTAATAACTTATAATAATCTCAATACTTTGGGAGAGTGTTTTTATTGTTGCAACACCGAGAAATGATTGCAAAAACTGCATGATCGAACTATATTTTTGGTCTACAATGGGAAAACCCAAAAAAAATGATTCAGCTTCCTAAGTTTTGTGAATGACGTAATTATTTGATACAACAAAGAAAAATAATTCAATGATTTATTTAATCAATTAACAATACCTTTTGGCATTATCCACATCAGAAGTCAATTTTCACATTGCTGCAAAAATGACTAACTTTTTAAAGAATTATGTCAATTTGTGAAATACCAAAATCGTTATTGAATAAAATTTTTGCTTGAGAACATACCCTGATAGAAATTCATGCAGTCGGCATTAAGATTACCATGGTGTGCGGTCACCGTGCCACAAACTGTCTATCAGGGTAGATATAAAATATAATAAAATAAAGAATTGAAATTCACTAAAAAATCTTCATAATTTAATAATATATCAAAAGAGTATGAATTTTTTACACTTTGCCATTACAACACCGAAAAGTATGTAGGTGTTTAACATACCGTAGTATGTTAAAAAAAACTAGAAAAGTATTTCAAAAAATATTTCAACACTTTTATTACCTGATCTTTTATGCAATTACGAAAATCTTTTTGCATTTGTGAACAGCTACCGAATATTTTCCCGATGGGGTGCTGAAAAAATCACAAGTCCTGACTTAAGTTAAGAGAAAATGATCGAAAAATAACACGTTTTTTTATGTTTATTTTCCGTTCTTTGGACTTACCTCCAATTCGCAGTCCTGAAATATGTAATAAAGATCGTTGCAAGCCGAATTGTGTATAGCCAATCGTTTATATTCGGTCATTCTTTGGTTTATTTATGTTTATAAAGCAAATCTCGTTCGCCGGTACGGATATTTTCATTTGCATATATCCAGATAGCCAAGTGACCGTACGGTACTACTAGAATTACTAGTACGATCAGAATACATCGTACTATTGCGTGTTGCGTGCTATTATATCTATATTATGCCGAATCGTACGTTTTGCTACTGAGTAATAATTATATATAAGGCTGAACACACATACTTTCGCATAGGGACCGTCCGTGACCACCGCCAATGTGCGTGCTCTCTCGTGTCTCAATGTGCAATTTGTGCGACCTCTGTGAATTTGGCCGACTGATTTTGGATTTCTGAATTTTTGTTTATGTCAATCGTTTGTCGGGTTCTTGTCGGTGATTGTCGGATTAAAATCGACGTTTGTCGGAAATTAGTTAAATAGAAAAATTAAAAACAAAAATCCGTGTGAAGTTAGCCGATTTTTTTCAATTTTGAGATATCATAAATTTTCAAACGCCTAATCAAAGCGCAATCGTTTGTCGGATACGAGTTTCCTAATTAAAAAGTTTGTCGGATGTTTGTTCATTAGAAAAATATTAAAAAAACATTTTATGTGAAGCAGCCGATTTTTCTCAAATTGTAAGATATTACACATTTTCCAAAGCCTAATCGAAGCGCGATTGATTGTCGGTTACTAATTTGATAATTAAAAAGTTTGTCGGATGTTTGTTCATTAGAAAAATATTTAAAAAAACATTTTATGTGAAGTCAGCCGATTTTTCTCAAATTTTAAGATATTACACATTTTCCAAAGCCTAATCGAAGCATGATCGTTTGTCGGATACTAATTTTATAATTAAAAAGTTTGTCGGATGTTTGTTTATTATAAAAATATTTAAAAAAACATTTTATGTGAAGTCAGCGCATTTTTTTCACATTGTAAGATATTACACATTTTCCAAAGCCTAATCGAAGCGTGATAGTTTGTCGGATACTAATTCTATAATTAAAAAGTTTGTCGAATGTTTGTTTATTATAAAAATATTTAAAAAAACATTTTATGTGAAGTCAACGCATTTTTTTCAAATTGTAAGATATTACACATTTTCCAAAGCCTAATCGAAGCGTGATCGTTTGTCGGATACTAATTTTATAATTAAAAAGTTTGTCGGATGTTTGTTCATTATGTGAAGTCAGCCGATTTTTCTCAAATTATTTTTTGCTTACCTTAAATTTTGGTTTCACAACGGCTTTGACATAGATATATCTATAGATATATCTATATATTGGCATATTTATATATTATATATATTATATAATAAACCGGATATATTATATATATTATATAATAAACCAAATATATATTATATATATTATATAATAAACCGGATTTTGGTTTAGAGCGAAAAACTATTTTTTTCTTGAAAATACAAGATTAAAGAAGAGAAATGTCGCTCCATTCGAGTCTTTAAGCTTCGTAGAGCTTATATATGGACAGATCCATTACATTTCGACCGCAGCCTGCGCGCTTGGGTCAGCGATTTGGCTGCCGATTTTTTTCAAGAAAGTGGGTTCTAAAAAAAAGACGATCCTCCAAAATTGAACTCAATATAAGAAATTTGATGGCTGTAGAAATATTTGAAATTTTGAAAAAGTGATTTTTTATCTGAAAAAAATATAAAAATATAAAAAAAGACGAACCTCCAAATTTGAACTCAACGTAAAGAAATTTGATAGCTGTAGAAATTTTTAAAAAGTGATTTTTTATGTGAAGCTCTACGAAGCTTAAAGACTCGAATGCAGCGACATTTCTCTTCTTTAATCTTGTATTTTCAAGAAAATATAGTTTTTCACTTTAAACCTAAATCCGGTTTATTATATAATATATATAATATATCCGGTTTATCATATAATATGTATAATATATTTATATATGCAAATATATAGATATATCTATAGATATATCTATGCCAAAACCTTCGTGAAACTAAAATTTAAGGTTAGAAAAAATAATATGAGAAAAATCGGCTGACTTCACATAAAATGTTTTTTTAATATTTTTATAATGAACAAACATCCGATAAACTTTTTAATTATAAAATTATTATTCGACAAACAATCACGCTTCGATTAGGCTTTAGAAAATGTGTAATATCTTACAATTTGAGAAAAATCGGCTGACTTCACATAAAATATTTTTTAAATATTTTTCTAATGAATAAAGATCCGACAAACTTTTTAATTATAAAATTAGTAACCGACAAACGATCGCGCTTCGATTAGGCTTTATAGAAAATGTGTAATATTTTACAATTTGAGAAAAATCGGCTGACTTCACATAAAATATTTTTTTTATATTTTTCTAATGAACAAACATCCGACAAACTTTTTAATTACGAAACTCGTGTCCGACAAACGATTGCGCTTTGATTAGGCGTTTGAAAATTTATGATATCTCAAAATTGAAAAAAAATCGGCTAACTTCATATGGATTTTTGTTTTTAATTTTTCTATTTAACTAATTTCCGACAAATGTCGATTTTGATCCGACAATCACCGACAAGAACCCGACAAACGATTGACATAAACAAAAATTCAGAAATCCAAAATCAGTCGGCCAAATTCACAGAGGTATTTGTGCGGTGTTATTTTGGCTTTGAATGATAGGAATAAAGACAAATTTTACGATTAATAATGTTAAAAATGAGCAATTAAGGTTTTCAGCTCGTGATTAATGATCATCGTGCTGGAGCCTAAAATTATATAAAAATTTAAAAAAAATGTGGCTCAAGATATATTTCAAATGTAAAAACACAAAGCACGGGCGACGAATCGGCCATATAAAGCCTGCTGCACACGACGCTTGTTTTCGTGCAAGATATACTTTTGTGTGTATATATATATATATATATATATATATATATATATATATGTATAGATATACAAAAGTATATCATGCACGAAATCCAGCACAAAAACAAGCGTCGTGTGCCGCGGGCTTAATTCATTCCGTTTGTTTCTCGTTCTTTCATGCGAAATGGGCAGCGCTCTCGGGAAAAGAAGAGTATTTGAAAAATGGTTAATCTTCTCGAAACCAAAGTGGTGTATGAGAGCTGCCCTGCATTTACCAATGTATTTTTAATGAAGAAAAACAAATAAATCAATTTTGTATCGTAAATCAATTAAAAAATCTTGTCACCCGCGTGTACGCGCTTGATTACTTAGCACCTAGCTAATGTAGAAATTGCCCACTTCGTGGCGTTGTAAGCGCCGCGCACGGTCCCTATAGCGTAGATAACAGTGGTGTGAACTTGGCCCCCCGACTTTGACTTTTTAAACTTTTTCTGATTCTAATCGTTTGTGCAGAGAACATAGATGTACATGGAACAACAGGGCCAGTGTTAGCTTTTGGCACAGAAAATGTAGTTCTACTTATGGGCTATAGAGCGCGCGGCGATGTATCGGTGTGCCACAGAAACTCGAAGCATCAGCTGACCCCCACTCTCATGTTATCTTGCTTGCACTTATGTGCGAGCGACCATAACTCTTTCTCGCTCGCTCTTGTACTAGAGGGTGCTTGGAAGTAAAGAGGGGATTGCACGCTAGCAGTCCATAGATCAATTCCTAGTGTTGGAGAATTTTTTTTTTATGATTAATTATTTTTTGATCGAGTTCAATAATTGTTGTTCATAATAGTGAGTCCTGTTATTATTAAAAATGATCTTTCATTATAATAGAAAGAAAAATAAATATTCGGCCGAATCAATTTTTTGACCTATTATTTTTCCATTAAAAGCAACGATTTAAATTATATTGATAAAAAAAAATCACTCGTTACCAAATTTTTCTGCCGAAGTAAAGTATGCAAATATTTCATTAATATGAAAAATGTGTCTATAATAATAGTAAAATATTTAGAACATTCAATTAGCGTTATTATATGACGTGAATGCGCAAATTTTACCTTGTATTGTTCAATTGGACTCGCTCTTAGCTAATATCAAGCAGCATGCACACATGTAAAGCGTTTGTAGTGCATGTTTAGTATTAACATAAACCATAAAATGAGAAACTGAAGCAGGTGATAATGTTGATTGATATTACTCGTCGGAAACCACGTGAAGGTGACGAGTGTTTTCCATCAGGATGGGAAGGAATAATGGCTGGTTTTTTTTACATCCAAGGAAAAGATCAACGAGTCTTTAGATAGAGAAAAAAACTGACCATAAGGAATAAGGTAGGGCAGGGAAAGGGGGAATCAATGAATTTAACTGAAAAAAGCGACAAGACGTTGAGTTTAAAGTGATTTGCTAATAAAAAAAATCAAAAATATTTAATGCGAACGATAACGAACCCAACGCATTTTAATGAAGACTGTATTTAATAAAAATCAGAAAATTTTCCAAAAAAAATCACTTCAGCTGTGAGAAACTTTGAAAATCTTTTGCGGTTCGGTTTCGCAAGGACGCCGCTCTTTGGCCGTTTTTTATTCGCTGCATCCCTCGTATCACAGGATATCCACTTGAGATCATTATAAAGATGTGCGCGAATAAACAAATCTACTATAAAATCCCGATGGTCTTGACAGTCAGCGTTCGTCAGCCAGAATAAGTCACGGTCAGTCGCTGTCAATGTTTCGTGCAGGCATCGCCTGAGGTATTTGCCAATGCCGACTTCATGCGCGTGTAGAGAAAATTCTTTTTGAAACCGTCTGTAAGCAGCAACTATCAAAGTGTGAAATTTGTCGAGAGGAGCTGTTAAATGTTCAAGTTCGTGTTCGTCAGAAGTTTTGTACGCTTTGAAAAAAAACTAAAAGTTGAACATTATTTTCAAAATTCTGGTTACTTTTAACAAAAAGTTCTTTGCATTTCGCACACTGAAACTTTTCCAGACATCCATGGAGCAAGTAACCAGAAACATAATTCATCGTGCATTTTTCAAGAGTTACTTCAGTATGATTCTGTTCGGTCTCTGTCGATGTTGAAATTGTTTGATCTGTTTCGTCGTCCACGGTCTTGTCGATTTCGCTAAGAAAATCGTCTGCGATCACATCCACATAATAATCATTAACAATTGTTTCCATCGCGTCGTTTCCAGGAACCAACAAACCCGATTCTTCGCTAACAACGCCAGTTTTCAATTTTGTTTTTTTCGCGAGCAATGTAACGGTTCCGTCTTCCTCGCAATTTCTTCCTCTCGGAGCTTTTTCCAAATCGATATTTATTACATACTGCAAATTGTGTCTAAACTGTTTCGCGGATGGATTGTCGTTATGGCCAGAACGACTTCGCAGAACAGAAAATTGATTTTCTAGCGGGTCTTGATTGAAACGAGTTGTCAAAAGATAAAGATTTCCTTCCCCGCGTAGATCATCCCACAACATCGAAATTGATTTTATAGCCATTTTTAATCCCGAAAAATAAGGTGGGTTTGGACTCCCCTCCACGGTCCATTGATCTATCCAGGGAAGCGCACTTTCTAAGCATTTTTGTACCTGAGAGGATTTGTCTGATAATGCCCTTTTTAACGGATTAGGATCGTTCGCGAATCGACTATTGAGGCAATCAAAAATATCATTTAATTTTTTAATAAAGTTAGCTGTCGCGATGTTACATGGATCTTTCAAATCTCCCATTATTCTTCCGGTAGTCATTGCGGGGGAGACAGACCCGCTAAAAACTTGAGTAGCATACCGCACGGTCATTCGCTGGAAAGGATTTGGATCGATGTGGCGATCGGTGAGTTTAGGCGTAGCTTTACACGCTTTATTACGTTGCGCATTGTACAGATCTCTAATAGCGCTACACGATAAACGCGAATTTCCTATGACAAAATTTTTTGAATATAAATTGTTCCGGATACTTTTAATCAAATGAGGAAGATCGTAATTATGGTAAATTTTATGGCCTGATAACATTACAAACGGGTTATCCTCATTTATTCCCATGGCGTCGATTGCCTTCCTGTTGGGAACCCCTTGGTCGCATACCATGGATCTCACAACGAATCCAGCATCAAATACAGCACTCACAACCGTGGTTATAAGTTCCTGTAATTGCGCACCATTAACGTTTCCATGTGAGTCGTAAAATGCAATCGGCTATTTCCATGATGACGTTAAACCGCGGAGCATAAATACAAGCGCATATTTTGCGACTTTATCGGTACGGCCAAAATGACCGAGATCTTCGTACCCTTCTACAACATCTACCTTCGGATTATATTCCAGCAGCTGTTTGATTGACATTTCGTCCCACATCAAAATGCATTAACGTTGATGTTCATCTAATGTCGAAGCTTTTATTTTTAATAACTCAAAGACTTCAGTACTGATTCCGGTCGTTAAATTTAAATCATTTACCCACTGTCAATCAAAGTAATATAAGGCAAAGCAAGCTTTTTCTTTTCTCTTGAGTAATTGTAAGCTTTGGCCGATGTATAAAATAAACTTAAAGCAAACTGCTTTTCTTCGTCCAGCCACGGCGAAACTGTAATATGATTTAATTGCATCTTTAAAAGCAGCAAACGATTTCCATCAAGAAAATGCGCGGCGGCATCGATTATTTCAGGAATAGACAAATTTTTTACACTTTTCCTCTTAAGATTACGGATCTCTTGACGAGCTTTTTTTAATTTCATAGTTAATGTTGCATTCTTCTTCATTAAAAGAATCTCTCGTCGGGATAAAGGAGAATCATTACTCGGTTCCGCAGCCACATCACGCGATCGAGAAACATCCGCGGCTTCCGAAACACTCGGTTCCGATTCAATCGGGGTTGTTGGTTTAATGGAGGAATTTGACGGAACCAGATTACTAGCGAAAGTACTCTCAGCTGGTAGTGCATTAAAATTTAACCTTCGCTTACCCTTTGCGGGGTCGTTTTCAATGAAATCGATTATTTGAAAATGTGCCGAATTGATACGCTGATTTTCCAACTTCCAAGGCTCGATCTGCAACCACTCATTTCTCCCAACTCTGATGACCCACTTTTTAAAGCTAAAAACACCGTAAAAAGCTACATGCAGAATGACATGTTTTATAACTATCAGGGATCCTATCAGAAAATGAGGATATATTCCTTTACATTATGAAGAGGGTTTGGAATCAAACGAATTGCACTGAATTTTTTTTTTACTTGTACGATTTTTGTGCGTCTGGAATGGCTGATTTTTTGCAATTTTTTCATTCTATGAAAATAAAAAGAAAATTGACAATTTTTCGGGTTGAGACATCTTAGAAAGGAGATCTTCCGTTATTCTAATTTTGTTGGAAAGTAGCTATTTGTTTCACAGAGTTCTCAAATTCTTGTGCTGAAAATAATATGAAATGGAATTGATTGAGGAAGAAAATAAAAGATTTAAAATTTGAGTGTGTAAATTTTTTTAAATATTTCCTCTTTTGCTCAAGATATTTTTATTTAAGACACGGTTTTGAAGTTGTATCGATATAATAATGCAATCATTCGTCGACTATGAACCAAACTTACCGATAACAAGAAAATTGGAGGAAAAGAATTGAAAAATTCTAATACTTAAATGAAAACAACAAAACACACCATTGAACACTCAGAAGATCTCATTTAAAACTTGACGATTCTCATGCTATGTCGCATTTTATCAAACGCGCGTTTTTTGAGAAGACAAGGAATCTGCGGAAAAACATATTTCTGAGTTTGTAACATGTTTCTGCGAGTTTACGCGTAATCAAAAGTATTTGTTTTTAAAGCCACGTTGAAAGTCAAGATTTGATTATCGAGATTTCTTATCATGAACTCAGTTGACCCTTTTGCAAAAAGCCAACCATCCCAATTTGTCGAGTAGAAAAATCACAAATAAAAAATAATATTCAAAGTTGGACACTGACTAAGTGTTTTTTGCTCTGTTTCAAAACCCTATTCGGTAAATGAATATTAAAGACCGATATATCATTTTTTTTAGTTTTCCCACGACAAGCATACATGGATTGCCAAAAATTTCAGTACATTTCCGAAGTATTGGAAAAATGAAATTGGCGTACATTTAAATTGAAATAAAATAAATGCATATTCATGTATTCGCATTGTTTTGGTATAAGCAAAACCTTTGAAAAATCATTCACATAAAAAAAAAATTCACGCGATGCATGAAAAATTCACAAAATCAAAAAAGCAGGGATAACTCAAAGTGCGAATTATTAAACCCGAAGTGTGTTTTTCATAAAATATTTACAGCAGAATAATGCGGAAGAAATGAAAGAAAATATACTTTACGATTAATAATTAATAACAGATGAAATTATTCATTCACAGATTGTTAGAAATGAGAAATAAAAAGTAGAGTAGATATTACAAGCAGTTGATTTTTCGAATTGTAGAAAAATGTTCATCC
This sequence comes from Rhimphoctona megacephalus, assembly GCA_963989365.1. NCBI lineage: Eukaryota > Metazoa > Arthropoda > Insecta > Hymenoptera > Ichneumonidae > Rhimphoctona > Rhimphoctona megacephalus. Next base: position 45,660,767 of record OZ022415.1, on the reverse strand, counting down.
AACAATGGTTAGTTTTTGCGAGAAATAAGACGAATTCAATTGCATTAAATAATGTTTCTTTCGAAAAAAAAAACAGAACATAAGTAGCAGACTCGATATTATTTTCATGACGCTACGATTGCAAATAAAGATTTGACTATATTATTTTGATTTTCGAAAAACTTATGGAAACTTCAAAAAATTTTGTTTTCATTCATCATCTTACGAACAATTGGAATAAATACAACATTTTATGCAGAACCTCTTGTCAATACGTATTTTGAGGTAAAAATTATTCGAAAAGAATGAAAAAAGTGTGAACGGTAAACCAATAGTTTGGTGCAGAATACTTTCTGTTTATAGAAATGTTGAAAAGAATAATTTCGACAGAGAAATAATTGTTAAAAAAAAGATCAAACGACGTCACGAAATAATACCTTATCTAAATATCATTGATTCATACACCAATTATTTAATAATATCTCATAGATTGTCATACATGCTTCATTTTATTGATAAAAATAATCGGATTAAACTGGACGGACTAAAAAAATTCTCTCTTCATTAAAATGCATATTTCAAACCTAGTGCATTGTGCATATTGAAAATTGTAGATAAGTCATTCTCGTGTGAGTGTTATTGCAGAGTAAATTACAATTACCTTACTGCGGCTATCAGCCTTGCCAGAAATCACCCAATTTGCTATGTTGTATCACAGCGGCGTCGCAGAATCTGGCAACGCTGGCGGCTATCAGAGTAGCATATTGTTTGATTGCTAGTCTTCCATCAAGATGAAAACACCGAAAACAAACAAGTTTTCGAAATACATCCGGCGTGTCGTGATGGAACTATCTTAGCAACATTTATTATTGAAAATACGCTGATCCTTATTATTTAACTACATACCGTTTGATATCGTCATGAGGAAATCGATGGAAGCTCAGATCAGGCCTCTTCAATGCGGAATTACAGCATCCGTTGTCGGCATAATGGTTTTTTTTAGGTATCGTTAAGAACAGAACTCTCAAATTAATAAAGAGCAGAATAATTCGTGAAAATAGCAAAAAAATTGCAATCCGTGCACGAAAGAAAAAATTGATTCGTAAAACCCAAGCACGTGCTATGCCGTCGGGAGACGTTTAGCAAATATTCGCGATAGATTGTTGTTCTTCGGTAGGAAGCGTGGAGGCAGCAAAGAACAGACAATAAGTGGGAGTGGAAACGGGTGCGAGGAGGACAGAGCAAAAACAAATCGATTTTTGAGGGAAAGCAAAACACGTGCATTTAAAGGAATTTAAAAGTCCGTTACCCTTCAACGAAATCTTTTGTGTCAATGCAACAATGTATGAAATTTTTAGTATGGCTGAATTTTTTTTGATTTTTTACAAGTTGGGTTTTTTTTTATAATTGCAAAGCTATTAACAATTTTCCATTTGACAGAACGTTATTTTAAATTTTGTTGTTAGTCACAAATTTTATAATTCTAACGCATATAAAATTAGTCTCGTCTTTTTCAATTAAAGACAAAATAAGAAATCCAATGAAAATTGAATGCGGTTAAAGAAAGCTTTTTGTGGATAAAACATTCGTATAACTCGTTTTTTTTGCAAGGAGCCAATATTTTATATTTTTTCGTTGATAATTTTATTTAATTCGGGAACAACATATTTCTCGGTCATAATAAAAAAAAAAAAAAATACACACCGTGCGGAGGTTTGATCATTCAATCTTGACAATGGCAGAATTCAACTCTGTCCAAGTGACCATATTGTTCTTTTCCAGTGATATAATATTTATCGATCCTATTGATCAGCATAGCTTGATATCTTGGACGATTTATTCAAAACAACATTTTTAATGTTATATAAAAGAAGCATCCTCATTATTTATGTTAAATCAAATTATTAATTTTTTCGCGATCAGTTTTTGATTGATGCAAGGTGTTTGGTAAGCCGCGAAAATAATGAAAAATGACTTATTACGTTCTTATTTTAATAAATATTTATTCAACAAGTTTACAATCAGTGAAATTGAATCTATGATTCAGGCATTTTTAATATTGCACAAGCTCTACAAACGAAAAAAAAATGTGCATGCTTGGGGTCCGGCATCGGGTTCGCCTTGCATCGAGACTTCAAGCTCTGGGTACCCCAAGCACGGTAGAGCTTGTGGGTGCGAACGAGAACGCACTAGTACCCCAGCGTCAGGGTTCTGTATATTTAGCAGATGAAAGTGACGATTCTCTGTTTTTGTTGTTCCTATAGTTATGGAATTGTTTTCGTAAGTTTTCGAAACTATTGCGATAGTTTTCGAAATAATAGTTGATGAATAATTAATAAAAATTCATTGGTGTATAGTTGGCAGATCTTAGCTCTGAGGATAGTTTTTTTTTTTTTAAACGATCAGAAATCATTCAGGCAACTCATTAGTAATTTTAAAATAGCTGACAAAGTAATTATTTCATCATAATTAATAAATTATCAATCTATGATACTGCGGTCAAACAGCTGCATATCCCTAGGGATTTTTCTAGGGATTTTCTGGGATACGCATTACCCCACTCCCACCACTGGATATTACTTAACGGTCGGGGGAGTGTGGGGCGGTCAGTGGTCATAACCTACGAACCTGTCAATCGGTTAATTATTATAATCTAATTGTTAATATGTTAATATTATAACAGAAAAAATCTCATCAGTAATTTCTAAAGAACTCATCGCAGATCAAGTTGCTCAGAGAAAAAACCTCATCAGTAATTCCGAAAGAATTCCTGGTATGTTTTTCTGCACGTAAGTTTAGAAATTTACGTTATTGAAAATTTTTCATTGCTTTAATACTTCACTATTAAAAGCAGTGGTGCTGAATTTTTTTTCGTTGGATTTTATTTTGGCAATTTTGTTTTATTCATAATTTCGACGAATCGGAAGATTTCATAGAATGTGTAACCTAGTTGGATTGAACTTTCATGATTATTGGGTTTGTATTTTCAGAACCTTACTAAACGACAAATGAAAACTATGAAACTCTGCTGTGGTTTCACATTTTATGAGGAATAACAAATTGTTATTCCTCATATAAAAAATTATGAGGATAACTAAGGATTATTTGAAACTGATAGAGTTTCTCACTCCAAAGTTTTCGATTTGTCGAGCGTGCACCTATTACGATAAGTTTCCTCACTTCAAAAGAGTGCGAGAGTCGCAAATCAATCCATAAGCACTCTGTCCGCATCTGGAATAGTGTTTGTGACTTTTACGTATTCACAGAACAAAATTTTGTTTGCATGTTGCCTAAAAATATTTATCATATCACTAGAGTAAATATTGCTGTACATCAAATAATTTTTTCTTCCAATATCTCTTGATGGTACTATGGCCCGAATAAGAACGACAAGAACTCGCTGAATTCAACTCATTTCTTTACTTTTCAACTTGGATATTTTCAGAGAATAGAAATAATCCAAATTGTAGAGACTAAGATATACAATTGAATCGAAAAAAGGGGGCAAAAAAAACAATCTCCCAGTTTTTATCTTATTTCAATAATTATTTTTCATGTGGTTGAAATTATAGAGTTACCAAATGATCAAGGGTTTTTCGGACGGAGTAGTAGCGGGGGATGACAACGTTTCGTAGCTCGAATGCATTGGAAAATGAAGTTTGTTCTCTCGGTGATACATCTATGAGTATTCGTGTTATACGCACCATGAACGACTGAGGCGTCAGGTTGGTATTTTTTTCACTTATTCCTTCTGCAGAAAAGGCTACTACTTTTTTTAAAACTGACTTTTTTTTAGCACAAATAGACCTCGAAAAAAGATCCCAGATTTTTGTCCTTTAGCTTGAAATCTACAGACATAACTTCCAACGATATTCAAGTGCCGATTCTGATTAAGCCTGATTTCAAAAATTCAAGAAGGAATTGTTACACTTTAACAATATGAGTTTTGATACTACCATTATTTATGCTGGTTTTGTTAAGTATGATCAACATCTTGGGCACGAAAAACGGATAATTTGAATGATTTTCACAATTTATTCTCGATTACGGAAAGGATACAATATGCACGAAAGTCATCAGATCTATAACGAAGGTGCTCCAACGTTTTATCACACACTGAAGAATCTCATCCCTGAATGGAAGAACAACATGCGGTCAATCGAGTTTCGCTGATGACAGAAGAAACAAGGTGTTTTCGACATCGAAGTTTTCAATATGGAGTAACCGTAAAAAAACTACTGTGTCAAAATCTACCATAGTTTATCGTAGAATCATAAAGTGTACTTTAAAATTCGGTTAATTCATGGAAAAGAAATTTATCCACTTGATGAACCTGATAAACAGGTCCTCGTATTGTAATTCAATTCTCGAACTGTAAAGAGCGTTTTTATAAATTTGAGGATTATTAATAAAACAAGAATCGAAAAACTTCCTCGAACAATCACTGAAAAAAATTTCAAACTCCATTACATAGTTTAGAATATAAAACGATTTTTTTTTTACATGTATATAGATTCATGTTCGTATCTATTATATTGTATGTAAAAGGATTTATTAATGTTAGACGTGAAAACGACATTACGCATATATCAAATCAATCAAATCGCTCGCTATGTAAATTTTGATATGAATATGCAAGGTGTGGCCCGTTATTGTGATTGTGCTACGCCAGTGTCGACTGTTCAACTGTTATCGGATGTCACGAACTAAACTTATATTTGCTTGTATAAATATTAAATTCTCTTCATTTACGAAATATGTTACAGAACTTCATGAATGCTCCATGTACCAATGGATGAATTACGCTACTTAAACACTAACCTGTGAAGCGATAGGCATCTCTAATGTTATTTTGTTAACTTGCCTCGCGTTGCATCGATAATAAACAGTCAGTTTTCAAGTTTCATTCCAGTAGAGATACGCCATAATCGAAATACGAAAAAAGACATTTTTTTATTTATTCTTCGTTTTTATTTCCCAATTCTCGGAACGAAATTCGGAATTATCATTGAGGGAGTTAGCACGCTTAGAAGCATATTTTTCCTCTCCTGACTGATGAATACGAGTACAATCAGGATTATATTTGTTTTTGCTAAATACAAGATTCGGTTTTTTTTCACTCAAAATGCCAGAGACGCCACAATTCAATGGCTGGATCAGACGCGCAAAATATACTGCTTACACCTGTGCATACATGTCTAAATACATATTTGAATATACGCGCGCGCACTAACACGCATCATGGCTGGAATTTCCTCTTCCTCAACCACGAGGAGTCGAGAGGCAGATGAGTCAAAAGTTTCGTACTACATATGAAAAACGTGAGCTCATGGTGAGTTGTAACCGGCATCATTATAGTTTGTAGCATCGTGGAAAGCGTATCTGTTTTTCAAGCATCAAATCTGTAACAGGTAATAATCATAGTTTAAACAAGGTATTGATTTATTACAAAGGATGATTGAATGAGTGATTTTTTACGTGGGCCAAGAAAATTGATTCGAAATTAAATTTTTCGTATCAACGAGCTCCGAAAACGAAATGGAGTATTGTTTTTTAACATTCTTTTATCTTAGTAATATATCATCCAGTTGAAACTGCTACAAATGCTATCTAATTATGGGACTATAATGAAACAATGCTCATTGAATGCAATTGTGATCGCTCAATGAATCACCCAAAGTGAGGACCTAACCCTCGTACGTTTTTTTTTTACATTGAGCTGCATGATAAATAGATTAAAAATTGATTTAATAATTGTTAATTATTTACAACTTATTTACAGCAAGATTTGGAAAAAAGGTACGAGCCAATAATTTTTTCCTCTCAAATGATTTATTTCACTTGGAGTTTTCAAGTATGGAGCAGATTTTATGATTTTTTTTATCTTGTTTTTCCGAACCTTGCTGAATCTTCTATCTTTATCGCCAGATCTCGATCGATAGAATTTTTATATTATTGTTTGTGCTCCGCTTAATATATTAATAATTGTTACTGTACATTTTCAGGGTCGATTACTGACCTAATAAAGAGAAAAAAATATATAAATCGAGAGGTTTTTGTGAACAAATTCTGAGACGATTTTCAACAACCCAAATGCCATCAAATGTAGATATTTACATAAGTATAAAGTCATAAAACTATTTAAAAAAAAGTGATCTGCAAACTAAAAGCATGGAAAAGAACGAAAAAAAACGCTCATCGTTCAATTTTTCATGTAAGATTGAGTTCAATTAGAGCTTCTGGCAACAGATTCAGTACTCGCTACTCTAGAGACGTGGCAGCAGCTGGTTGTTTTCCGAACTGCATTGTATTCATATTCACATATCACATATTTTATTTTATTAGGAACAAATGAAAGTGAAGTTAGTAAATTAAACATTGATTTCATTATTCAAATATCGTGAGGATGCATTGGCTAGAATTCTCTAGACAATAATACGTAAGGCAAACTGAATTTTTCGTGTTTAACCTCGATATCTTCAACGTAAATAAAATGAAAAAAGAGAAACAATAGTCCGGGGAAGAAAGTCAAAGTCAAAGTGACCGTTTAGGAAAACATTGATGAGCACAATAATGAAAAAAGCGACAAGCGTGGCTCCAATGTGTTTATGAAAATGTATCGCTGAAACTGTGATTTACAAGCAGTGTTCTTGTGTATAAGATTATTGAAATAAAAAAAATGCAGAAAGCGTGTATAATTTCGTTATCGTCATTTATTATTTGTTTAACTTTCTTTGTTTTGCCAACAGAAGTGTTATACCCTCGACAGTGTGATTCTTCGTGTTTTTTTTAAACATCGGAACAATATTCCAGTGACTGCTATCAATTTTGTTAACGTAACACCATCATCCAAACCCCTCAATGACATTTTCTTAGGCAAACTTTATCATATGCAACATAAAATAATTGTTCTGTACTCTATAAGTGAATACAGCAAGTAAAATGGAATCTGAACGCATAATAATTACAATCCATCAAAATATTTCAGAATCAGTGATCTTATTGCTGAACCCATTGAGACATTGAGACAGAAAGTTTTGGATCATTTTTCCGAATTTGCTATGATCCAAGTTTTTTTCTCAAATAGAAATTCTTGCTTCTTTAACGAGAAATTTCAAAAAAGTAATAAGAAACGAGACAGCATTGTAATAAGAAACTCAAGGCACATAACCTTGTATATAAATATTTTTTTTACATTCATTAGTAATATGTACGAAGTCATCTCTATATATATCATGAGTTTTTACAATTTGTATAGAATCTATGGAAATTCTCTTACAGATCGTTAATTTGCTCCGAATCATCGTCTACATTAGAAGATATAAAAAGATGTCATCGACTCTGGAACTTATAATGGGCTTGTTGAATTCCGAACCACTTGCCGATATCACTTGCACAGAATGGAATCATAAACATATCAGATACAAAGGTAAACATAATTTGTTTATTCACTTGTCAATTGCTAAGTATTATCTATAACTGTTGCATTATTAGAATCTGGAAGACCTGTTATTTTATTTCCATTGGTCGCAAACTATTAATTTTTTTTTCTTCATCGTGGTCAACTATCAACAATCGACTCTTCTGAAGTATGGCACTTTTTTCAACAGTACATGAATGTAAGAAATAAAGTATTTCTATTCTGTATGAATTAGAAGGTGTAAAATCTAAACAAAATTATCCATATATTGTTTGTCGCATATCAAAAAAAAATTTTAACAATAAAATATTCGGTATCATTATAACCTTTTTTTGGATAGTAAAAATGTATCATTGGTTGCAATTATTTCATAATATTTACATCCCTTATTCAGGTGAACAATATATTTTTATTATTTCAACTCGATTTTAAATGATGTTTGCTCAAGCACAGAGAATAATATCGATGAACTACACAAACATTAAGGCCTCTGCAGCACTTTTTCCATTTTTTATGTAGAGTCAACTAATTTGGGCTGGATAGAGAAGCTCTTGCAATAACATTTACATAATTTTTTTTACCTTCAATCGGGTCTACGTGACTTGTGTCATCCTAAGAAAGATTGTGACGGAGCTCCATGGTATTGTTTTCGAATATTTGCAGTTTCCTTGATGGGCATTATTCGAGTTTATTTAGTTTTCTTAAAAAAACAGAGAAATAAATAAATAATTTCGTCCATCATGAGTTGATAATGTTAATAGTGCATCAACCTTATATCACCACAATCTGACGCTTTTTGCACCTATTTTTTTCGATTACCTGAGGAATTATGATATATTGCACGTAATTATTTTTCAATATCCAGAAAGAGTAAAACCGAGTCGCTGAAAAACGTTCTTATTGATAATCCTTTTTATTATGTAATTGCGTTTTTGAACTATTTCAGAAACAATATTTCCCATGCTATTCGTACGAAGTTATGTTGTGTATGACCCTCGAATTTGATTGGTTGGAAACGGACTGAACAAAGAACATAGAAATCCACGAGAATAAGCGGTAGCAAAGCGCCGTATTATAACAGTAGCCAAAGCTGTAAACAATAGGAGTCAGAACTCTCCCGCGCTTTTTGGCACCTACGACAATGTATAGAATTTGCGACTGAGTGGAAACGCAAATAAGGTAAAGTAAAACCACATAAAATTGTACAACCGATTTATCCCTATATGAATTATACTTGGTATATTTGGGATTGAATAATATAATAATCATTATATTTGTATTTAACCAAAGCCAAAATTAGTTATATTTTTTGGAATGTTTATGAAGAAACAACTAACCCCAAACGAACATGCTCTCCAACATAATTTTTTCTACAATTTTCACAGGTTTTCCAAAATGAATTTAGTATTATAGTATGAATTGAAAAATTACGAAAAACAAAAAAAATTTCAATTGCCTCAATTGGATGCATTTAATGTCGACGGATATTTACAAAATAAACGGCTAGAAAAACTGATCTTTGCTTACAATTGATGTTCTTCTTCCAGAGTTCGTGTGTTTCTGTAGACGTGGCAAAAAATATTTGTTTTCTCAAATTGAGACTCACAAACATCGCGGATCTGGGCTTCTAGCTAAATCTGACTTCTTTGATAATGGTAACAATTCCAAAGTGTGCCTAAGGTGCTTCGACAGCTGACATCACTGTTTAAGGTATTTGCGATTCGAATTAAAATTATTAATAAATTTTGACATAAAAAAAAATTTGTTCCCTCTAAAGTGAAACTTCATTATTATTCTCTTTTATATATTATTAGCCATATTATATTATCCAACAATTTTTACATTATATTGTCCGAATGAAAAAACTTTTGCTGACCAAGAATTTTATGAATAAAAAATATGTGACATTATCAAAGCGGTCTATCGCACATTACATTAAACAATTTTCAGTTTTTTGCTTAGCCTGATCCGATAAATATCGAAACTAAATGATTTTAACAAAAATTTCAGAAATCTGTTTTTGTTTTATTGCTTCCAAAATGTTTAGAATTCACAAATCGTAAAAGTTGGCATTCTAAGGATTAGTAGAGAGCTATATTGAGAAATAATTTCAGATCTTTTATTCGGTTAATTACAAAGATAAAAAGGTAAACTCAGTTTGTAAGAAGTGAGTTAGATTTTCAGTTTCTACACTGAGGGTCTATGCTAAAATACTGCTTAGTCGCTTTGAATATGAAAACAGAATAAATATCATTGAAAAGAAAAAAACTTGAAAAAAAATATTCAAAACTCTAGGATCACAATTACGAAATTTGGCTGGAAAAACTGATCTTTGCTTACAATTGATGTTCTTTATCCAGGGTACGTATGTTTCTGTAGACGTGGAAGAAAATATTTGTTGTCTCAAATTGAGACTCAAAAACATCGCGGAACTGGGCTTCTAGCTAAATCTGACTTCTTTGATAATGGTAACAATTCCAAAGTGTGCCTAAGGTGCTTCGACAGCTGACATCACTGTTTAAGGTATTTGCGATTCGAATTAAAATTATTAATAAAATATGACATGAAAAAAAAATTCTTCCCTCTAAAGTGAAACTTCATTATTATTCTGTTTTACATATTATTAGCCATATTATCCAACAATTTTTACATTATATTGTCAGAATGAAAAATCTTTTGCTGACCAAGAATTTTATGAATACAAAATATGTGATATTATCAAAGCGGCCTATCGCACATTACATTGAACAATTATCAGTTTTTTTGCTTAGCCTTATCCGATAAATATCGAAACTAAATGATTTTAACAAAAAGTTCAGAAACCTGTTTTTGTTTTATTGCTTCCAAAATATTTAGAATTCACAAATCATAAAAGTTGTCATTCTAAGGATTAGTAGAGAGCTATGTTGAGAAATCATTTCAGATCTTTTATTCGGTTAATTACAAAGATAAAAAGGTAAACTCAGATTGCAAGAAGTGAGTTAGACTTTTAGTTTCTACACTGAGGGTCTATGCTAAAATACTGCTTAGTCGCTTTGAATATGAAAACAGAAATATCATTGAAACGAAAAAAACTTAAAAAAAAAAATTCAAAACTCTAGGATCCCAATTACGAAATTTGGGCAGCATTTTTGATACTTATTTAATACTCTGTTTTCCATACAAAACATAGAATCTTTTGTAACAATACTGTCTTGCCGTCACTCCTGAGTAGAATTTATGAATGTTGAATTGTACCAAAAAAATTGAATTTCTACCATTACCCGAACATGTAAAGGCAATAGTTGCCGCAAAATAATTTATTCTCACTCTTTAGATGAAAGCAACTTTTGACGGTTCACTCTATGAATAATGATTGTGTGATAACTTTGTTCATTCCATGTGTAATTATTTATTGAAAAAATCAAGATTCACTGATCATTGAAAAATCTAGCGTTATCAGCACACTATCGGATTAGCAAAGCCTAATTTCAGAACATGGAAATAGAAGTGAAATTGATTTCAAGGTTACCACTCTACTCTAAATTCTTCATATGTAAATTTTGATTTTTTTTCCATCACAATATGGTTGCATAGCAGAGATTAGCTCGTGATAAGTGTATGAAATCTCGAATACGATTTGCCAAATATCCTGGTAATATTGGTTGAATTCTATAGAAATTTACAAATTTATGGAAAATGAAAAAACGTGTATAAAAGGATACGATTTGCCAAATACCCTGGCAATATTGGTTGAATTCTATAGAAATTCACAAATTTATAGATAATGAAAAAACTTGATGAAATTGAGTTTCAGCCAAAACAAAGTATAAAATAACGAACAAACCTCTTTCGTTTTTTCAAATTCTATCATATAATCCCACATAATCAGGACCTTTGGAAAAATGATCTGTACACTTCTACACTTGATTACATTTCTATAAAAATTGCTCGTTACACTGAGAGCTCTGGTAGAAAATATTTAGAATATGGGTTATTGAAATCTTATGCAGTTTGAAACGCGCGACAATTTTTATTGAACATTTTTTTTCTCCTAACAGATGGGGCGACCATGCAATGTTACGAACGACGAAATTATTCTGTTAATTCAGAAGTATATCGAGCATTTCAGAACGAACGATTTTCCAGTGAGTTCTGCTCAAGTCTGGTCCCAGATGAGCGAAGAACTCGGAGGAAAATGGAAACCACACACGGTGTATACACACGTCAGAGAAAATAAAAAAAATAATTTGCAAACAGCTCGAGAGAAGTTGGGTATTGATATTCCGTTTGAAAAGCCAACGGTCGTCAATATCATCGATGATGACAATATGGAAAAATTATCAAACGTTTCTGAATCAGAGGAATGTAACTGCGAGGTTTATTCGGACGACGGTATTGAAGAAAACGGTGTGCTTTTCGGTCTAGTTCTGTCTCCGTCAGAATGGGAAGCGATAAAACCCGATCACGATTCCAAATTTCCAAAAAGATTGAAAGGACGAGTTTGGGCCAATATAGTTACGAAAGCATTGTGGAATATGTATAGATTCCCATGTGCGTTTTTCGGTAAATGGGCAAACCTAAGACCGGGGTGTGACAACAAAAATGACGGTGGAAATGAAGAATCTTGCGGCTATTATCTAAGATTCAAATGCTATTGTGAATGTGGCAATGTCATGATCGGAACCGCTAATGAAAAACCAATAGATGGAAAATTAACATTGAACATCTTGATGAATAAAGATACTCGGGATACCTATCATGAGGAGTATAAGCGACCATTAAACGGTCCAGAAAGAGAGAAAATTGGACGAGAATTGGAAAGAAGAATCCCCGTCAGATTCCGACAAGAATTACTGGCAAACAACGCGGGGTTCGGTGAAAATGAGCCTCCTTGGATTCAGAAACCTCACATTTACCGACAAGCGAAGATGGAAGCCACAAATAAAAAGCTTGGCATTCAATCCGGGACGAAAACCGAGTCGATCGACAACATTCGTCACCTGTTATCAAACCCTCGATATGGGAACGTTATTCGTGAAATTGGGGCCAAGCGATTCTACGTCTTTTATTGTACTCAAGAACAAACCTTCGTTGAAAAAGAATACTGTCGAGTAACAAGGTCGTCTTCTCGTATCTGTTTAGATGCAACCAGTGGTGTTGTTAAAAAATTTGAAATTTACCCGGGGCATAAAACTGGCCACATTTTTTTGTACACTGTCACAATCAATTTCGAAGGGAAAACTTTGCCCGTGTACCAAATGTTATCGGAAAAACACAGCGCAGCCTTTATTACATATTGGCTAAGAGAATGGATTCAAAGTTGTTTGGCGACAATACCGAATGAAGCTGTTGCTGATTTAGGTCGAGCCCTATTAATAGCGATGTGTGATGCTTTCAACCGAATGACGCTCAAAGAGTACATCGACGTTCTCTTCACATGGGCCACGATACACGGTCATGAAATACCGCGTCCGTTCAATACTTTCATTAGAGTGGATGTAGCTCACCAAATGGCCGCCGCTTCCAGGTGGACGTGTGTAATAACTATACGACACCCTGCCATTAAAGGATTTTATCTTCGGGCAATCGCCCTATTGATTGATGCACAGACAGTGCCAGAGTTTGAACGTGTATTTCGACTTACATGCATCGTTGCGCTCCATGAGGACGAAAGTGAAAGCATCGTATGGTCAGGAAACCAAATTTCGGTTGTCGAAGCTAGACATCTTCTGGAAAATGATATGGCTGAACGCAAAGAAATGATCGACAACCTCGAAGCGTCGATAAAAAACGTTGAAATAGAAAAGGAGGTCACAAAAACATTAGACGGTGATGACGAGGAATGTGACCCAAATTTGACGATCACACATCGATGGATCAAAGGATTAATTTCACAGTCTACAGCTAAAGATACGCAAGGGTCGACTTGTGCAGCTGTAAATGGCTTCTATTTGCCAGAGCTTGTCCCACACCTCGAAAGAATCGGTAAAGAATTCCCAATATGGACGGCAGCCTGTATTCCTCACAAAAAAAATCGTGCATCAACAGCAGTTCAAGAAAGATATTTTTCCGAATTAAAAAGGAAAACTTTCGAAGGAATTCCTCTGCCATGTGTTGTTTATCGTTTTTTAAAAGAACATATCGACGATTTGCAATGCGGTGCCAATGAGCTTGCATCGAAATTAAAACATTTCAACCACAAACACCGAGAGCCTGTTTCGTGTCCCGATACGAGAGAAGGAAAACTCGAACCAATTTCAAAATTATCTTCTTCGCCACAAACAGATAACACGTCAGTGTCAATCACAACCAAAAGTGCTGCATTTTCTTCAAACGAAAAAGGGGGACGCGTATCGCCAACACCTTCTTCAACACCGTTTTCTTTCAATGTGGGATTTGAAAATTGTGAACAAAAACCGTCATTAACATCGTATTCGCGCGATACTAATATTCAAAATAGTGTGCCAAGTTCTACTCCAATTGGAAAAAACTCATGTTCAACGTCAGACGGATCAGGAAACATTGACTTCGGTTCGGTGAGTTCGCTGTACAAAAAGGCCCGAACGATAGATGACTCCGATTTAAAAAGAGATGAAACGTGGATGGGTCTTTGCAACGAGGACACTGTCATGGATGTAGACGAACCAGATATTGATAATGAAGAGCATCAAACAAATTTCGCAGACGCGTCGTATGAGAAACTTGACCTTAAACGTGACAACGAAGCTGTTTTCGAAACGAAAGATTCTATTAGCGATCCAAACAATAATACGTACTTTGAAACATCACTACACGATCATTCTTATTCGTTATTATCCAAAGAAAACTCGATCGGATTACATGAGAATCAACAACCGTTCAGGAACGATGGCAACGGAAATTCAAACTCAAACGAAACGGAAAAAAACGCTATTGATACGGTAAATAAAACGACGGTTAACGGAAATTACCACCAAATTCCAGATCTAAAGTGTGACGAGAAAAAACCGAAAAAAGTGGGTGTCTACTTTCAAGCCTGTCCAGAAATCAAAATTGTCAACAACAGGTTGCAAGTTCGAGGAAAAAAAGGGTTCCTGTTGAAGAATGGCTCCAAATCAGGAGTTATGAAAATCGGTAAAATGGCAGTGGATCTCCAAGAAACATGTGGATTCGATGCAATAATGAATCTGTTGCAATTTGGCGCTATTTGTGATCCCAATTACCATTTTTTTGTCAAGTCGTCGGGCAATAGAGCATTACAGTTCTTGTCAAAGTTTATTGAGATCGGAACGAATAACACAATACTACAACAGCGCATCACTCTTTTGAGCGAATTTTATCCGATTCTAAAAAAGCCCGAAGCTTCATCAATCGAAGTATACAAGATGAACGTCAACGACTCGATTACGACCATATGGAAACATCTCTTTTGTTCTGAACCGGCTGAGCCCAGTGCAATCAAATCACGTGTATGCAGTAACCCATTGTGCATACAAACTTTACCGACAAATATTCCATTCTTCGAAGTAAATACCTGGAGAATCAACTCTAAAGGCATTGAAGCGCTCCAAGAGGCGGTGATCTTCCACGAACATTACTACAATGTCAAATGTCGACAAAAAGATTGTCAGGGAAGCATTACTGAGACAATCCGCCCTAATTCTCAAATTTTCATCGATTTGGACACAAGAACGCACACCAATAGGCACAAGATGATTCAATGTCAATTAGCAGATATTCCAGTAACTCTTCGGTTTGCCGAGAAATACCAGTACCAGTACGTATAACAATAGATAAAAATATTGCTAAATTATTTATTCGGTGTCGTTTCGTTTATAGTCTTCAGTAATATAGAAATTGATTTGTTCCTTTCAGCTTAATTGGTGTTATCGAATATGTCCCGCAACACTTTGTCTCCTATGGCCGAAAATTGTCTGGACAATGGGTCGAATTGGACGACATGGCAGCTGATATCATTGGATGCCGCTCGTCTAAAAGAATTACACCAATTGGTGCTGTTTACGTTGCAACGTAACAACGATACGATTTTTTTTACATCGCTACAACATTATAGATGTAAGATGATACTTTTCTTTCTATTCGAGCAAAATAATCTAAAAAGTACCAATTATTACAGATATATGGATGGAAATGTCAATCGAACGTATCTAAATATATTCTCATGCAAAAAGGCACCGAACAATTTTTGGAATTGCATATCTCAAATGTTTTCCTCGAACGATATATATAATGTCTAATTTATAGAAGTTTTCTAACAATGTTTTGTAATGATTTGCCCGTAGGAATATTTGTAACTTTTATTCATATTTATTACAGCTATTCTTGAGCTAAAAATGTGCATAAAACAGCAGAAAGTAAAAGGAACAATGAATAATCTTGCGTTTTCCGTTTCCAGATGATTCCTCGGCGATCGTTATGATGGTTTGAGTTTACCACCTTTTTCATTATCCGGAGGGATCTTCGATACTCTCGTCAATGGAACACTCATGATTCTATTCTGGTTGTGTATTTTTCTCGGCGTCGCTAATGCTTTCGCCGAATCTGTGATCCGATAAGATTAGTGCTTCACGTATAACCTGTTAAATAATTTTTAAATGAATTTTAGTATGAGAAATCCATGAAATGGTATCGAAAAGAAATGAAAATGATTCATTCGTAATTATTAAAATTCTAAACCTCCGAAAACATTTTTTTCTCGAATTTTTATCTGCAAATAGCAAACAAAGAATTTCTATGTTTAAAAAAATTTTGACAAAAATAACACGCTAAAGTAACGAGAAAAATACTTTTTTTGAAGCCAAAATCTACACGCAAATATAATTTAAGACAGAGTAAAATTTGGATATGGAAAGAAATTTGAACAGAAGAATTCGCAAATTGCAAATTACTTCGAACGGATTTATTTTGTCGCTTAAGTTCGATTTAGTTTACCGTATTTACGAATAATGATTTTCTTTCGTGATCTCGTTGAGTCGAATAGCAGTTTCGTGCAAAATAATTTTATACTTTTTCTTGTTGAAATTAATACATTTATAATTTTGAATGAAAAAATATTGAAAATTTTAAAGTATTCAACGGAATCTTACATTTTTATTATTAAAATTTGGATAGTCATTTTTTTGATGTAGCTCCTTATTTCAGCCGGCTCGAATTCGGCAGTGTTATAATCAGATTAAAATAGTCAGGGAAGATTCCAAAGGTTAAACAAAATACAAAATCTTATGGATACACAAATTTTCATTTCGCGTTTTAAATCTCAGATCATTCGACAGAAGAGATCTAGCGAGTCGTCGTACTCGAACGCTTCCGATACCGCGAATGCTTACAAACCTCCAATTCGTTATGACAAATACAAAATGAATGTTACCTCTTAGTGTGCACCATCAGAAAGACTGAAAAATGTCAACGAGATGTTCATTTTATATAAAAATTGCCAAAGCTTTATTTGTAATAATAAAATATGAAATGCTATAAACCGTGGAATGCATTTATTAATTTAATTAAAAGGAATATTTATTTCAGCATGATTTCATTGATTTAACAGCAAAAAACACGTCTCATCGTCCTCCTCTTCGCCTTTAGTCTTTGTATTCTTCGGTTTTGTATTTCCAAATTGCTATCAAAGGTTTTTTAGCTGTCGTATAATTTTTCCGGAATTGTTTTTCGCCTTCTTTCTATTTTGTGAAAAAAAAATTCTTAAATTTGTCGAATGTACGTATTTTTAAATTTTCTTCAATTTCTGAGATTTATTAAATTACGATCAATTTACTATATTAAAAAATTCTTATTCCTGCGTATTACTCCAATATTTTTTGCATATCTAAATTTTTATTTGCAGAACATTTGCATTAATTCGACATATCAATAGATATGTCGAATTAATTGTTATTGACAATGAAGTAGAATAGTAGGATGCAGTTTTTAAAAGAAATGACCCAACTGTTTGAGTTCTTGGTGTAGTGAGGTGATGACAAATTCACCCATTTATATGAATATAAAAATTATGAAATAATTATTAATAACTACACTTATGAAAATAAAAGCTTCGGGTTTGTTTGGGATTAATTTGTCACAAAAATTTTGTATCCTCCCACTCGCTCGTATGACCATGAAGACAAATTATTTTTTACTGTATGGTGATACCCAAAAATTATTGCGTCTTCGCGAAAAATTACTGTTTTTTAAACGAACCCTTTTTTCTGGTAGATAATACTTATATAATATATGCAAAAAAATGTATAGATTTAAACAAAAGTAAAAAATTAAAAAGAAAATCACGTACTTTGCGCCTGTTTTTAGATAAAAATCCATCGTCATACAAAATTTTCAAGGCGTGGGACTAAACTATTTCAAAATGTTGCTAACAGAGAAGTTGAAATAAATTTTAGTCAAGAAAAGTCCACTAGTTCATTGTGACAAGTCCAAAATTATCCCAAAATATACGATTCATACGAAATATACAAAATATACAAAATACAATCTACGAAATTTCATACCATGGAAAATATAATTTAATTACTTGTCGAACTTTTTTTCAACAGCTCGTTTCAAGTTTTTGATAGTTCAACACATTAATTTTCGCAATCATTATTATTCGTTGGAATGAACATTTACAAAGGAATTGTTTTTCACAAATACAATAAATTTTATTCCACTTGTATACTGACCAAAAAATATTTTATTACTCTGCAAACTTATAAATATGAAATAGATTAGCTATCATTAAATACAGTTCTCGAATGTTTCACCACACTTACAAGAAACACTTTATTAGAGTGACTCGACTGATACGTGAAAAAAATTAATCATCTCTCTATTGTAGACTTTGTAACAATCACACTGAACGTCCAGAAGGCTTAAGATGTTGTTCACGTAGTCACGGGATCGGAGGTCATTCGCTGATGAATGACATTCTTCATAATCGAATAGGATGTCTGTTCCAAGCCTCGGTAAACGACGACAGTCCCTCGCTGTAATTTTTGCGGGCAAAAAATATTTTCTTATAGAAGAAAAAAAATCACATACAATCGCGACCATAAAGGAAGAAATTATTTTCAATACTTGTACTGAAAGTGTCTATGTAATTTTTCTTCATAATTGCTTCAGTAATTACGACTTTTTTGAGATTGTAATTGATTCAAAAGTATAAAAACTTATTAATCATACTATTTTTGTGATCGTTACATTTTTCTCCAGCTTTAAATACATTGTGGAATTGTCACTGTATTGAACGTTTCGACATGAACATTTTTTGGCACAGAAATATATTTTGGATATATCAAACATATTTTGCTACTTTGTAGTAGACTTACATTGCTTACGGTCAATTACTTTGACGCAATGGTGTGCATACACTCAGGACAATATTAACCCAACAGCAGAGCGAATTATAAAGTGTTTTACAGCCTGGTCAATCTCTGTTGCACCTGTAATAAATGGAATCTCTTTAATTTGTTTTGCTTATTAGATAAAAATACTCTTAATAAAAGCACTTATTGTATGGAATGGTTGCTCAATTAACCCGTCAATGGTCGCGCGCTATGTGACTTTCTCTCACACTTTTTTTCAAGGTATAGGAAACTACCTTGAACAATGGGAGAATAATTTCAATTTTTTTTTACTTGTCAAACAACTATTATACTTCATAATAGTGGTCACAAAATTAAAATAAAAAAAAAATTTCTTCTGGAAAAAAAATTATTTTCTTTCGTACCGCTGGGCAGCGTGAGACGTTCTCTCAATGCGCGACTATTGACGGGTTAATCAATTTTTTTGTTTTTTTTTTTTTAGTAATTAAATTAGATTAATTTATCAATTGGTGTGGATAAATCAATTTATTTACCATGAGGATTGCATTATGTGATAGCGGTTCGATATACGTCGTGCTATATGGTTGTGGCATGGTTTTGGCAATCGCCCACCGCCCAAGTTAAGCTGTTTCAGACAAAACCCATACTTGAATGTGTAACCACGTGGCCCTCCATCGGCTCACAGATTCCACTGACAAACCAATGAACGCAGAGTCACTGCATGCGTATTATGTACGGTACATAAAACAAAAATAAAAGACCTACAGTTAGTTTCCTGATCAATAATCACTGCCTTGGCTCTTGATGTGATGATTTTCAGACTAACCAGCTGAATTAATTCATAAATAAATCATCCCTTGAAGACTATCATTATAAATCAGTACAAAAAAAATCTTGTGCTATTTTTCAATTAACCGTTGATTATTATTAAAAATTACACAAATTGTTTAATAATGTTCTAATTTTGTGATGTGGTAACAAAACACAAGCAAGATATCTGTCAAGGCATTTCTTATAGAAAATTGATGTGCAGTTAGGTAGTTTGTTAACGCGAAGTCATCTGTCATTGTGCGTAAGAATGTAAGATCACATTCAAGAAATAGACAATTTCTGATTTTCCATTGGAAACAAATTTATTCAGACTATGAAATTTGATTGAACTTTTAAGCCTCTTTCATGAACTTTTAGAAAAATCCAAGGAAAAGATGTTGGTGGTTCAAAAAATTATAAACGGTCGAATCATGATAAATATGTAGCAGTATTTTGAATCTCTCAAAACGGTTTAATATGCAAAATAAGGAAATAATTTCTTATGAAAATACTGCAGTCGTTTTTAAGTTGCCTCGTCTCACAACTCACAACATGAATTGTAGGTTACGTTACACGCATGATGGAACAACGATACCACGACTTTTTGTTGAAGACCAAGGATCGAATCTGCATTGACTGTAGAAATTTGCAGTAACATTGAAGCAAGAAAAAAGGTAAGGATCTAAGTACGAAATTTCTTAATATCGCTTTTTTTTAAATGAAGTGCGCATAAAATTTTATTCAAAGTAGGTACTAGTGTTTCAGCTCGCTAGGTAGGTTATGTTCAAGAGCGCCGGTAGTTTTTTCTTTAATAATGGCAATAAGGCCCGATTTTTTTTATACAAATTTTTTTGGTTTCACAAATAAGTTATGCGACCTTTGCTTTGCAAATATTAGGTTAGTTTACAAATAAAAATTATATATACAATAAAAAAGATAATAATTTGAAAGAAGTGCCATTAAATTTTTTGGTTACCGTAACTTTTGCCGGCACGTGGGCTTTGGTATACATGCAAATTGCCCGATCAGGGTATCGTGGGTCGCTGGAGACCCGAGCCATTTTCCTTTTATATCATTTTTGGTTGTGTTTATGATAGAAAATAAAATATTTGTTTAATTATTTTTGCAATCTTCATGGTGTGCCCTTAAAGTTAAAGTATTCAAGAGTGTTCAGGAATTTTATCAGACGTTTTTATTGCAAATTACATATTCTACTATACCTCGGATCTTCAGTGACCCACGATCCCCTGAACATACAAGGACCGAAAACAGCGATACCCTGAACGGGTTAAGTATATACAATTTCATGGGAACATTTTTTCTTAGGATCGTGCTTCAAAACATCCCGTGAGCGTGTACTACCTGCTGCTGACGATGTCTGATACTTCAGAGGACGAAAGCTTCGAAATGAATAGAATTACAAATAAAATGTATTTGACGGAAGAACAGTGGAATGCGATGAAACCATTGCATCTTGGTGAACCGATCAAATTGCAGCCGTAAGTGTGGACCTCCATTGTTAGCCAGGCATTGCAGCGACTATATCCAATACTATGTGGATTTGTTTTAAAGTATCATTCAGTGCAATAATTTCCAGACATCAGAAAATATTTTATTAAGTTTCACGGTGTTTGTAAGAGCTCCTGTTGCCGCAATACCATCAATGTCGAAGGTGAAAAAAATCTGGATGTCGCTGGACTGGTCTTCTATTGTATAACGAATAATATGCATCATGATAATCATGAACAAGTAAAGTGAGCTTTGAAAACTGAATCAATTTAGCAAAATATTAAATTGTATTGAATGGAATAATAATTGATTGATAAATATGTATAATATAATGAAAACAACTATCATTACATTAACAACGTTTTTTTCTTCCTTAATTCCAGGTTCGCAGATGCTGAAAATGATGGAGTAAAAATAGGAAAATTGGATTTTGACCATGGGTCAAAATTTGAACAAGCTAAATAATAATTTTAAAAAATACCCATCCTTAAAAGAAAAAACTCCTCGCAAAGATGAAAAAAAAATTTTACTTTTGATTTGCCAAATCAACAAACAAAAAAAACAGTAATTTTCATTGCGCATTGGCAATTGCATTGGCTACGCAGTGATTGGATGTTTTTTAGTGGTTAAAATTATACATTTTGAGAAATGAATTCAATATTATTCACCATAATAAACACCGTTGTGAAAATCTATCTTGAAGACTACCATTTGTCGTCTCTGATTATGGCCGTTGGTTCAATAATTATTCGTACGTCTTTGGGTATAAATTACGATCAGATATGCACGAGGATCGATCGTGTCGTGAGTATTGTCGATTTTCATTAAAAATTTAAAACGAATTAAACAAGAATCAAACGCGTTTTTTCTTTTTCTTGTATTCCCGCGTGACTAGCGCACACGGGACTTGTAGAGCGATTAGTCTTTTTACAATAAAACATTATATATATTTATATACTTTTGTTTTTATACCGAATTCTGCTGATTCTTGACTCTGAGCACTTCCACGAAAGAAATATTGACTCTACACACCGCGGCTTTCTTTCTGCTCTTCTCTTCTCGCTCGCTCGCACAAACGAACAAGCACACACAAATCACAGTATAACTTGCTTGAAAAAATTACAATAACAATAGTTATTAATTTGCTTTTCTCGATACGAATTAAAAAATTGTCTCTCGTTTGTCTGTTTCTTTTTTTTTTTACTAGCAAATCACTTTCTGTCGATTCATCCGTAATATCAACTTTTGCGTAATTCTTGCGAACAGTGCAATAATCACGAGTTTAATACTGTTGTTGAGGCGATTGGATATGATGGAACAACATTGGTGAATGGAGACAGTACAATATTGCGTCAAAACGAGAGAAAAAAACTGAATGAACCGAAAATAAAGCACCGAAACAACAAGGATAACGGCGTCGGTACCGCAGGTGAAAACATCCCTTGAAAAATTCTCGATCAAGACGGAAGAATGCGCGGGCTATGCAATGGAAGAATACTTATTCTTTTGAGTTTATATGTACACGTTGAAAATTCAATTGCGGTTGCACTTATTTCGGGAAGAGGAAAGTGGACGCGATAGAACGGCACAAAAAAGGGATATACATCATCTCGTTTATATCGGATAAAACAATGACTATCAAGAGCGGAGTAGTACTCGAGCCTTTAATTTTTATAAATAAATACTTCCGACAAAAGTTGTACAACCCCAAGGGGAAATCTTTTTTGAAGTGGAATCGTCTTCGAAATCTAAAGGTCATTTGACCCTTTCAAAAATGAGATAGGTACTTTTTTATGATGAATCTAATAGAGACTCAAAGTATGTTAAGAATTCGTCATAAGAATTTAAGTTTGAGAAAACAGTTTAAAAATGGATTTTTATAATATCAATCGAACGTATTTGAAGATTTGTAACCACAGTTGGATCCTCCAAATATTGGTACAATAATAAAAATATTGAAAAATTTTCAACGAATTGGTAGAAAAAAGTAATTGAACGAATCATCAGATGATTTTTTTTCGTTGCATTGATTTTGATCTTTTTCGTTTTTTTTTTTTAATACTTTCACTCGAATTTTCTGGTGATGATTCTATGAATTTTGTAAATTTTATAAAAAATCCATATACATTTAAGAAAATTACCATATCCGTTTGACGTATCGAAAAAAAGTAGTCTAATGATCTGTTGAACAATATTTTGTTCAACAGATCATTAAGTTCAATAGCGATGTTTCAGATTTCTAATCTATTAAAATATTTAGCTACGAATCATGTTATTATTCAACTTTAAAGTGATGTCCAGCACTCTAAGTTTCATCCCTTATTGTGAAAAACCGTGATCGACGAAAGTGAACAAGGGCTCAATGTATTTTGACCTTTTATATCAAAATATGAAAAAGAGCAGAAAAAAAATTTAGTTTACCCTAAAAGCTCGCAAGTGATTCCATATGGAAAAGAGTTATTGCCACCTTTCAATCTTGAAACTTTCCTCAAAAGTATTTTTTTCCATATATTACAGATTCGAGGATATTTTCGCTCCTGATACTCATTTCTCCTCCTATATATGGTTATTACTCCGAGCAACCTCGAGAAAATCCAATATTTTCATCCCTAAATTAAAAAAAATCGTACGCGCACATCCCACTCGCGAGACCGAGGGAAGTTTTTCTTTTTAAATCGCGTGAGAAACGATAACATTGTTTTAAATATATTAATTATAAACGGTAAAAAAACTCATCATAGGTTATTTTGAAGAAACGAGAAGAGTCGTCTCGTAATGTCTGGTCGCATCTGAATTTCTCAAGCTATGCCTCTTTGTTGGATATATCTAAGATTGATACGGCTTCCCGGTTTTAATAAGAGCGTTTATCAATTCGCTAGTGTGAAAGAAGCGAACATTCTCGTCTATAAGACCATGTACGCTCGGTGTATCCGGTATCGTACAAATTCCAACAGGTTACGGGGGCTCCTGCGATTGCGATCTGTGAACAAAAACTCCACGTTTAAAAAATACTGTTTTAAGGATTTTCAAAATTATTGTCGCCATTTAATCAGGCAACTCAGTTGTAATGAACTTTTATTTTTCATATCAATGTGAAAGTTAACTTAAAAATCATTGAAACGCATAATTGTTATACTAGTAATTAGACAATTTTTTTTGTTTTGTATTAAATGAATTCGTCAATTTTTCTCAATTCCTGTTAATTCTTTCAAAATGTTATTTCCTGTGTTCGCCCTTTTTTTTGACAATCGAATACACCATACGTTGCAAATATAAATATACAATAAGTTCTCAATTCTCGAAATGTTTTCGTCAATCTCTCAAAATTATTTTTCAGAACGTTCTTTTTCATAGAAGAAACCATTTTATCATACATACATTTTTTCCAACGAAACAGAAATTTCAAGAGTGAAACAGACAATGAAAAAACGTGCATTTGAGAAAACCAAGCATGTTTATATCAAACAACAAGAAACAAAAATATCCGACAATTATTGTGTTTGCATATAACATCTTTCATTCTTTCAAACAGTTGTTTCTTATTACTTGGAATTATCGTTGCTGAGATCAATGTTTTCAAAATCTTGAGAGTCAACGTTTTTTAATCATGAAGAGACAGGTATTTGATAAAGTTGCAATTGGTTAAGATTTATGAATGAGAATTCTAGAAAATGAAAGAACGTTTCTAAAAGATGCAAAAAAGAAGAAATGAAAATGAAAATGCAGAAAAGGAGAAAAAAAATGCAAATTGTGGTCTTTGTCGTACCAAATTACTAGACTTAATGAACAAAAAATGCTGAATCCTACATTTTTCGAATTTTCATCAAAATTTCGACGGTGCTTTCCAGAGAGTATTCTTTTACAGAGATTTCACTCACGGTGTGATGAAAGCTGCTATAAAATGCGTAAGAAAAGAGAATGCAAATCGGCATATATTTACCTTGAATATTTCAGGATAATGTATCATGCCGATAAGGCTAAGATAACCACTGTAGGACCATCCATGAAGGGCGACTCGATTGAGATCGATATATAGCCAGTTTTTTCATCTAATAATTTAAGCACCTCATCTTGAGCGCTCAATTCAAAGATACCCATTTTCTTTCATAAGTGGCTCTCGAAGCCAGGGCCTCGATTTTTAAAGCCTCTGGAGTTTATGAGAACAACGCAGTAGCCTTCTGCAGCAAGCATGTGAAAACGGAAGTATCTCATTCCCTGAAAAGTAGAACATCGAACAGTGAATGAGAGATTCGTATTCAAGATCTAAAGGATGATGATGGAAAATTGGCTAATCATACCTTAAACGTATTTGTGACAAGCTGGACATGCGGGTCGCCATAAATTTGCAGTATGGTTGCTGGATACTTGTATGGAACATTGAAATTTGTGAGGTTTGAAGATTATGGAGTATATTGTATCATTATTGAATGTAATTTTGTCGGCGTATATGCTCGGAGCAAAGAATTAAGTTTCTGGGACTGTCGGTTCGACGAGATACCCGAGCCCTGTCGTGAAATGAGAAACGAGATGGAGAAATAGGGAGGCGCGCTAGAGAAGCTGCTGAAGCTGAATTCATCCTCGTCTTTTCATCTGCTAAATTGTTTGGCATACGTGAATAGATTAATGTAAACGCCGGTACTCATTGCGTAACTCTGCCGATGTTGCGGTTGGGGTGATTCCACCATGGTCGCCTTGTTCCATCAGGACACAAAAGCAAAAGCTCGAAATCTTTGGTGAACGTATTTCTCGCCCAAAGTTCTTCACGTTTCCCGTTCGGGTTTTCGTTCACTGTTGTTTGTTTCACGAATGCTATGTCACCGCCACCCTCCACAAACACCCGAACGCTTCTGTATACGCGTAATAGTCCTCCGATACGTCACGACGACAATAACGATAAGTCATCACATTTTGTCGGAAGGCACATCGATGTTGTATTCCGTGCTTTGAGCACAAGGAATGCATGATTGATTTCATATAGAGTACTCAGCCGTAACTAAACCAAATTACAAACGTAACCGCTGATCGAACCATTCACCGAAAGATATGCCAATGGAAAAATTTAAGAAAATATTAACAATTAGATTATAATAATTAACCGATTAATTGACAGGTTCGTAGGTTATGACCACCGCACACTCCCCCGGCCGTTTCAATTGCAATATCGAGTGGGAGTGGGGGGTAATGCGTATCCCAGAAAATCCCTAGAAAAATCCCTAGGAATATACAGCTGTTTGACCGCCGTATCATAGATTGATAATTTATTAATGATGATGAAGTAATTACTTTGTAAGCTATTTTAAAATTACTAATGAGTTGCCTGAATGATTTCTGATCGTTTAAAAAAAAAAAAACGATTCTCAAAGCTAAGATCTGCCAACTATACACCAATGAATTTTTATTAATTATTCATCAACTATTATTTCGAAAACTATCGCAATAGTTTCGAAAACTTGCGAAAACAATTCCATAACTATAGGAATAACAAAAACAGAGAATCGTCACTTTCATCTGCCAAATATACAGAACCCAGCGTCAGTGGATTCGTGCACACAGATATTGAACAGCGCCACGGTGGCCGGGGTACGCACTAACAGTATCCCAGGAAAACCGTGCCAAGCGCGCCCATAAGGCCTGTTGTTCCATGTACATCTATGTTCTCTGGTATAGCCTCTGTACAACCAGCTTTGTTGGTTATGTTCACACCCCTCGAGCAAAAGATTGCTCTACACCAAAAATGAAATTTTTTACTTCTTATTATCCTTTTGACAATTTTCATCGTCGTGAGAAATGGAACGGAGTTTTTCGTTATACGACCTCATGCATAATCTGAAAAACGCATCACTTGTTATTCCGGGACTCTGCGTAAACAACTTTTTTCGTTATATAACTGTACTTCATTGGCGAGAAATCTTGCCGCGACGAAAATGAAATCTTTATGAACATTCTTGTGAATAATATAATTGATACCAGGAAATGGTTTTCATATTTTTTTTACATAAACTTTGATCTAACAGACGTAATTTTGAGATATTCTCCACTTTCAATCGATTCCGCTTTGTCTTCACTGCCCGTTGCCAGCAAAAAATGATATGATTCTATTTTTTGTCGGGAACTTTTGCGGGTAATATAACCGGTTCGGAAAAATTTAACCAAATTTTGTTTTTTGCTTTTTTTACATGAACAAGCATCTAACAAACATTTATATTGTGATATTCGTCTCCCACAAACGATTTTGCATCGATTGACCTACAATTAAACTCACAAAGCTTTAAAAACAAAATCGAGGAATCTAACTTCACGCCATTTTTGATTTTTGATTTTTAAGCGATAAACTCATCCTACAAACGTTTAATTTATTCTAACAATAACCCACTAACGAAACACAAACGATTAGAATTAGAAAAAGTTTAAAAAGTCAAAGTCGGGGGGCCAAGTTCACACCACTCCATAGATATGTGATCATCAACGATCTTATTTCATATCGTGTGAAAAAAAAAACGACGACACGCGCCGGTCCATAACCTTTTAAACGTCAATGGCTCATCAAACATTTGGTTGTTGGTTGATCAACTGAATAATAATAAAAACGTAAAGTCTAAAATAAACAAGACGTTGGAACAATGAGTTCCGCGAGTGATTGGCCCGAGGTGATACTCGCATCGAAAGAGAACAGGCACGAGTTGGTTCTTTCCCGGGGCGATGTATCAAAAAGAATCGCTGAAGCTGGTCTTCACAGGAGTCTCTTTGAGTTACAAAATTTAAATTATCTCGCCATACACGAGACTTGTCTCGAAATAATTCCTGACGCTATTGCGAAACTGGAAAATCTTTCAACCCTTGTTTTGCACTCGAATAAAATAAAAACTTTGCCCGAAGCAATCGAAAAATTAACGAAACTGCGAGTTCTCGATTGCTCCAGAAATCAAATGGATAAATTACCCCGTGCTCTCACCAATTTGCCACAACTCACTTCGATCAATTTCTCATCCAACACTCTCAGTGAATTACCATCACAATTTGCTAATACTAAACTCAGCTCGCTCAATTTATCCAATAATAAATTCGAAAATTTCCCTGATGTTTGCTACCCTGAATTAGCACATCTCGCTGAAATCAGACTCAACGGAAATCTCATCAAAGAAATTCCTGCTGCAATTTCTCGGCTGGGAGCTCTCAAGCTTTTGGATCTTGCTGATAATTCCATCAAAGGCAAGATGTTACTTTTTTTTGAACCTTCTACAAAGCACGTGAAGATGATATGGTGCATTTAACAAGTCTTTAAAAATTAAAAAAACGATTATATTGTTTGAAATAATTGCTTGAACTTTTACTGTTGAAAAATTAATTTTTTATGTTTGATTATTCTTGAAACACTTTCATTCAATACTTTATAATTCAAGGAATATTTGAGAAAATATTTAATTTTTAGGCACAAGTGCAATGACTTGTTATATATTTTGCAAATTTTTTTCGTATTTTTCGATTGTTAATTGATTCTGATGATACAAAGCGTGCAAAAGTTCCCTGGATAGAAATTCGTGCAGTCTGCATTAAGATTACCATGGTGTGCAGTCACCATGCTGTCACCGTGTCGCGAACTGTCTATCAGGGTCAATATTTTTTTCTTTTAATTTTCTCATTAAAGGTAAATCCAGTTGATCTTGGTTAATTTTATTGGATGAGAATTTTCATACTTAGTAATTGCACAAAAATCTAAAAAAATTGTAGTCGTCTTTGAACTTCACAAACATTGATTTTCAATCATAATGAATCAAAAAAGTTATAAATGTATTGTATAAACAAAATATTCTTTGACAGATACTTTTTTTCTGTGTTTAGTGATTTTTCTCAATGCATCTAAATATTATCAAAATATTCCCTTTTTTTGAGATTCCTCTACAATATTTAAAAAAATGAATAAAAAATCACAAATTTTGTACATGTTTTTGTAAAAAGATCGAACATCAGATTCACAACATTTTTAAGACGTTGGATGAACAGTTTCTCAAATAACGTTATTAGAAAAAGTGGGAAATAGGAATTTCAAAGAAAAAGAAAAATTCCGAAAAAATTCGAAGGTATTCTAGAAAAGCAATATTCCAATTATAAGTTGAATAATTATTTTCTTTTAACAATTTGTTAATAATTTATACAAATTTTTTTCTATTGCATATCCAATTTTCATTGAGGAATTTTCTCAGATTTTTTGGGAGCCATTAAGTACTGAAATTTTCATAGAATAAAATTATTGTCATGAATAAATAACAAAAAAAACGAATCTAAATTTTTTTGAGTCTAAATATAATTTTTTTATATACTGAATTGTATTTTATTTCTGAAATTTGGAAGTCTGCCATTTCATCAACATATTTTTTTCTAATTGTTGGCAATTTTTTGAAGTTGAAATAATTAATTGTCGAAAATCAGAAGCGTTTATTTAACCAAATATTGTTTTGTGCTATTTTCAGTTGTACCTGGAGAATTGGCAGACTGTGGGAAGCTCAAAGAATTAAATTTGAAAGGTAATTGTCTGGCAGACAAGAGGCTTTCAAAATTAGTGGATCAATGCAGAACAAAACAAGTGTTGGATTATGTAAGACAGCACTGTCCGTCTTCGGAAAAGTCTGAGAACAATGGAGCAGGAGGTGGTGGGAAATCGAAAAAGGGGAAAAAAGGTCGAAAGAATTCGGAGAACGAGAGCGGTGGAAAAAGTCTTGATTCGTTGTGTCACAAAATGAAAATTCTCAAAGTCGTAGACGAAAATCCAGTTATAAAAATCACGGAACATGTCAAAACCGTTCGGCCTCATATTGTTGCGTGTATAGTTAAAAATTTGAACTTCACCGATGAGAGTTTCAAAAAATTCATTCAACTACAGACGAAATTGCACGAGGGAATTTGCGATAAAAGAAATGCTGCTACTCTCGCCACGCACGATCTCAGCTTGTTGCCACCTGGTAAAAAAAAATACTACATTTTTTCAGTAAATTTTAATTTTTTTCGAATTCTTTTTTGTTTTTCTTGATACTTTAAATCATCATCAACAAAAATTACATTTAATATGAAAAATTCATAAATTTGAATACATTTTCAATATTTTAAACATTTGTCATATTTGAAGAAACAAAAATAATGGCATCAATATTTCTCGTATAAAAGGTAAATTCAATACTGAAAAAAACCAATTTTTTCAGTACGTTCAATATTTGTCAATCAATTTCGATTCATTACTCCATAAAGATCGTAAATTCCATTTTGATTTCCTATTTAAATATTTATCGTATCGATCAAAAATGTTATTTATTACGAATTTAAACAAAACCATTAATTCCGTTTTGTTTTGTTGTTCTAATAAGAATTATTCATAATGACTTATAATTGATTGGTTCCGAAGATTTGATGTTTGAATTGAGTAACGAATGATATGAAGAGTTACAAAAATAATTGGGAAATAAATAACTATTTTTTAGGTGACTTGACGTACACGGCAAAATTACCAAACGAGATCGAAATAAAGCCACTGATGCGCAACAAAACGTTTACCGGTGCTGCACTCTTTCAGCAGCTTCAGACGGAAGCGATCAATTTACGAAAAGAAAAGAAACGGAACGTTTATTCAGGAATTCACAAGTATCTTTATTTGTTGGAGGGAAAGCCTTTGTATCCTTGTGTATTGGATAGTTTGTCGCAGGTCGTCTCTTTTCCACCGATAACGAACAGCGATATTACGAAAATGTCGCCTAACACAAAGTCGATGTTGGTCGAAGTTACGAGCGCATCTACCCAACAAATTTGCAGGTAATTTGAAAGAATTGGCCATCAAAAATTTGATTCAATTAAAAGAAGAATGACTAAAAACAATAGTGATTTAAAAAAATATTAATCAATATATATAACCCTCAACCCGTGAACCAGGGTCGTTTTTGTCCGGCCCAAAATTTCTTCAAAACGTTTTCTTCGCACATTGCTTGATATTTGATGAAAAAAAAGATTAAAAATAAGAAAAAAAAATTCTATTCTCGCTTCAAAAGTACAGTCTGAAGATTGACCATGATTTTTTTCAGATTTTTTCATTTATAATTGCGGGTGTGATAGCGCGAAGACGAAAACGACCCCAGTTCACGGAATTAGGGTGCCCTAAAAAACGTTCACGGATTGAGGGATAATAAATGTAGGCGTGGTTTGTCCGTGCGTACCGCTATAACTCCGCAACGCACCCCCGCAGTCCTATGGGGGTTATATGGTATGGTAGCTCTCCATCCCCCATTCATGAAGAAGGTTTCAGTTTGGAACTGCAGGGGTTGGGTTCGGAGATATGGGTGTCAAATTAGGGCATCGCACCAATGTACTTCTCATGAGAAGTCGGTGAAGCAGCTCGGAATTGAGTGCCGAAGTGGCCGAGACTGGCCAGAATGTTCCTGAATGTTCTAGAAGCTTCCAGAATGTTTCCAGAATGTTCTAGAATGTTCCAGAATGTTGGAGAATGTTGTAGAATGTTCCAGAATATTATAGAATATTCCAGAAGGTTCGGGAATGTTCTAGAATATTCCAGAATGTTATAGAATCTTCCAAAATGTTCTAAAATGTCCCAGAAGGTTCTGGACCTTCGAAGGGATTTCCTGTTCCGGAACGTTCGAGAACGTTCTAGAATGTTCTAGAAACCGGAAACGGAAGTCCAGAATCTTCTGGAACATTCTCGAATGTTCCATTATCCTGTTATGGTGGGGATACGTTCCAGCTCAAAAGGGTGTATATAGGCGATGGCGAGACGCATGCGTCAATATACTTTTGGAAATAAAAAGCAGTTTTCTTTTAATAAATTAACCCTCCGACACGCGCTAAAATTCCAAACGTCACTACACGTGTCGCGGGGAATCGCCACGATGCTTTTGAGCCTTACAGTGTTACCATATGGTCCTTACGCGCCGTTGGTGTTCAAGTGCTCAGTAGGAGATATCGCAACATCGAACGTAAAATCATATGTACGACTCTACACGCGCCAGCAGGGAAACGCCGCATTCTTGCACATAGTCATATTAAATATTTATAAAATATCAATTGAAAATTATCGTATAATTTTCTATTTTATTGCGTTCTACCAATAATAATAAAAGAATAGCTCAATTGTCACAAGTTTATCATTCACCAATTTTTTTTGATTAATGAAAAAGCAAAAAATGCGGCGTTTCGCTCATAGCGCATGTGACGGAGGGTTAAATACAACTATATTGAGAATATGATGATTTAGTTTAGCTTTATAATTTCTGTATTTAAAGGTTCATTTTTTTAATTCACATTTGATAGGAGCTGGCTGGATTTGTCTGATCGAAGCGAGGGTAACTCCGGCTAGTTAAATATAACAGAAATGAGAAAAAAAATAATTTTATGCATAAATTTTTACTAGGAACGTCCTGGATGAATTTCTCAAAGAATTGCTGGTTCTTGGACTGACCAATAAATCCGAAACAGAGGGGACTCAAGATTTTCACGAATTGCACGTGGAGCAAGTGAAAATTGTCGACATGGAGGGTAACATGAAAGTGGTTTATCCTTCGCGAACAGATTTGGTCTTTGAAGATAATACTATCGCCATCGTCCGAGAATAATCGAAAGGAAACAGATATTTTTTAATGTTTTTTTTTTTCTAACGACAATATTTCCAGCCTCAAGTTTAGTAAGTACAAAATGAAACAAAGAAAATAGTTGACAGGTACAAAATAATCGTTTTTTTTTGTTTTTTAACCCAATCATGGGTACTTGGGTGCCTATTTTTTCAAAACGATACTAAAAAGTTCGATTTTTTCGATACCCAATGCTCAATGGGATATTCTTTTTTTTTTAAAGAAAAAAAGAATTAATTTTTCGAAAGTTGCTGAACCTACAGGACAGAAGTTTCACACATTCAGTAATATTCAAACTAGAAACACAAATTTTTATGAGGCATTTTATTGAAAAATATACGAGTTATCCGCCAATTTTTAGGCCATGTTGGAACATATTGGTTCAAGAATGAAATACACTAATGTTTCTCAGCCAAAAACTTTAGTGGATCAGAATTTGGAATCTTTCTAATTGATCGAAAATCTGAAAAACTTCAGCCGTCTTTAATACTTCGCAAACTTTGATTTTCAATCATAATAATTATCTTAAATTATTAACACATCGCTTGAACAAAATATTCTTCGCGTGCATTTTTTTGAGCATATACCTTTTATATATTTATCTAAAAATCAATAAAAAATCACGAATTTTGTAAATATTTTTGTCAAAAGATTCAACATTATATTTACGAAATTGCTAAAGTATTCAAGGATCAGTTTCTCAAATACCGCCTCCAGAAAAAGTGAAAAAGGAATTTCAAGAAAAAAATCAAAAACATTCCAGAAAGTCATCACATTCATTTCATGCAGCGAAAAACCAAATCCTTTGATTATTTATTTGTGAACAATTATTTTTTATTTTTTTATTTTAGTTTTATTATCGCGTATCAATATTCGAACTGTTTCAAAGATGGCTGGAATTTTTCAGATTTTTTGCCAATCGCAAAAAAATAAAAATCGATCTGCATCGATTTTCGCAAATCCCTTGTTTTCGGTACTAACTCACGCAAATGACCACCACGTTTTCCGTTATCGATTTTTCAAAAATTCATGTCAACTTCGTTAAAACTTCAAAAGTATTCAGACTATTGTAAAGAAAATATGACGTCAAACTGTGCTAAAGAAACAGTGGCAACGAGTAAATAAAAATATACGTTTCCAAGATTTTGGCGTATTTTGAGCTTCATGTTTGGGCACTCATTTTCAAGACCCCAAACTGCAAGAAAAAGGTCTCAATTTTATGAAGATTCTCGAGTAAAATATTCCTCTAAAAAAAATTAATGCACTTTTTTGAATTTTCGAAAATATTTCTCTATTTTCTGGCAAGATGACTTTCCCATGAATATTTTATAATTTTGGAACGCAACTAACTCAGGAGATTTTTATTTCGTGTTTCGAATCACATTGCGACAAAGGCCGAAAACTTCGAACTGCCGACGAGCTCACCCTGTATATTATCCTAATAGTTCTCTACTACACATTTTTATCGTTAAAAATAAAACGGTTTTATGTCATCATTTAATATTGGAAAAAAAATTCTGAATAAATATCCTACGTAGTTACAATACGAGATAAAAAAGAAAAAAAAAGTTTTCAAGCAAAAGTTAATTAAAAATTTCCGTTGAACAACCGCCATATTTGAATATCAGCTGACGAAAGTCGTTGGCGCTGTTGTACGTCAAAATAAGAGCAATTTTCCCCTCCTTCGATTCCTACGCGAGCCGGTCGTTTTCTCTGTTCTGTAAAAACATGGATATATATATATATAAATATATGTATACATATTAGTAATTTACTTTCCGTGCCTTATCGCTGTTTATACGACGACGAAAAGTTTTTCTACAAAAATATCGTCCGATATTTGCGACAAAACGACGCCAGACTCGTTGATGCTTCGAGTGAATTTAGTCGTTTTAGTATAACGAGTTGTGTCCTTTTTCTTAATTCGTCGTTCGCGCACATTTGCGGGTTTATCTTAATTTCTCTCTTTCTTTCCGAGTTTCGTGTTTATGTTTCGTGACTCAGTAGACGGTGGTTCGAGTTACCAAGAAAACATGCGCGAATGTTCAAAGTGACAACATGGTGCCTAGACGCGACGAAAAATGACGGAAATTTCAGATACCGAATTTTGAGGTTAGTCTATGTGTTTGTAAACGTTTATTTACGTAAATAAAAATATTCGATGATCATTTTTTTTTTCAACATCGACGTTTTTCGTTTATTTGTACTGAATATTTATTTGAAATTTCATTTTCGTATTTTTTTCGAAAAACTCGAAACTGTTCCGAATTTGAACGAGAGCCAATACGATTTTTGCATTGTAATTCTTTGTCCATATTGTTGTGCAGCGAAAGGAGGAGGGGAAGGGGATATTTTATGTACGTTACGAAAATACTTTTAACGCGTACTTATCGGGAATATTGCTGGAATAATGGACTTTCGGAAGATTGTAGGAGAAACAAAAGGTTTTTTCTTTTTGGCAATTATTCATTAAATCAATGGAATCAAATTGTTCATATTCATTTATTGAGGCAGGAAGAACGTAAATTATCCACGAACAATTTTTTAAACCAATATAACATTTGTAATTAATTATCTAATAATTATTTGTAATCGAGACATTTGTGCTATAAAAAAATGGAAGAAAATGCGTGTTAATTATAAAAAAACGTTCGTCAATCAGAAATTTTGTTAAGTACTAAAAAATGCAAAATATCACGTAAATCATTAAATTAAACCAATTTTTGATGCACTACAACTTGTTTACATATAAGAATGACTACTTGTTTTCTAAACTCATGGAATCACGAATATCGACGAGAACAATACATAAAAATATTTCTTGTAGGAACGTATATGTTGTATATACACATAGATATATATATATATCACTTTTTTACACCGGGAAGAACAAACGTTCGAATTTGACTAGCGGGTAATGAAAATAGAATGATTATTTACTTGATTTCCTGGTATACAAAAACCAAGCATTTATCTTTGGAAAAATTTAATTTTGTTTGCGCAACGCGTTGCGTTCTTTGACATCAATAATGCTCAAATTTAAGCAGGCCACATAACCATGCAAAAGAGACAAAATCGTTTTAACTATGGCGATGGGTGTAGAAATTAACAGAACCAATCTGAATAAACTTAATCCTGCCACTGCAACAAAAAACATTTATTTAATAATATTAACGGTTTAAGGAGTTTGTAATTAAATGGGGAAAATGTGCTTACCTATGGGTCCCTCGGTGAAATGCAAAAGGTAGAGGGCAGCATAAAACGCTTCGTTTCCAGCGCACATGAAAAATAGGACTTGACGATTTGTGTAATAAATTCTCATTATTGGATTTTCTGACATGTCCACAAATTTGTGACTCGTCTTCCCCTGAAGAAGGGTTCTGTAATAAAAATATTGAATTTATTTTCTTTCGTTGGATTAATTTTCATCATAGAGAAGCACAAAAAGGGGTTGAATGTTTTCAATTTTTGTTTGTAGAAAGTAACTTGGTATTTTTTCTAGAAAATAAATGAGAGTTTTTTGAAAGTCAAAAACAAAAGTTTTTAATGTTTTTCTGGAAATCAAATAAAGGACTTTGATTCAATTTTATAGAATCTTAAGAGAAGTTTTAGATTTTTATTTCACAAGTCAACAATAGTGGAATTGAATAATTTTTTCTAAAACTCAAATACAGAAATCTGCTTTCTTTTTTAACAGGTCAGATAAAGAGGTTTCGTCATGTTTATTTTAGAAGTCTAGGAAAATTAAAGGTAATCTCTTTTTCAAAACAAAATGGGGTGAAATTTTTTTTATAAGCAAATAATAGGGTTGAGATTTTTTTTTTTTAAGTACAAGAAGGGCTTTAAATATTCCTTTAGGAACATGGTTGCTTCGAATATGTTTTTATTTATTGTTCCTGCGTATACCCTTATGGGTTTTTACGAGCCCATCACTTTAACCCCACTTCACTAATTTCCATGTTCCTGAGAGACCCCCAAGAATGTTGCCCACAGCCACTCTTTCCCAATGCATTACTGTATCGCATTTGCACGAGGGCCAAGAGGAACTGCAGAAACCTGGCTGGTACAGGTGGCTATATTTTTACTGAGCTTCAGTTGGTTAGCAACATCAGAAACTCAGAAAAACTGCCTGCCGCTCAGCGATTGAGGCGCAAGCTGGTACATGGCTAAACAGTCACCCAACTTAATATTGCTTAACTTTGGTAATCGTCCAAACTGCACACCAGCCGTGCACCCATCACTGTCGGTCGTTGCTTTGAATATTTTTTCTTTTTAGGGTAACATTGGGGCATTCGGATCATTATTTTGGAAGTAAAAAGAAGTTTTGAATATTTTTCTTTACGTGTGCAAATAAATCCAGTGACAGGCAATGT
Organism: Rhimphoctona megacephalus; assembly: GCA_963989365.1. NCBI lineage: Eukaryota > Metazoa > Arthropoda > Insecta > Hymenoptera > Ichneumonidae > Rhimphoctona > Rhimphoctona megacephalus. The sequence continues at coordinate 45,623,764 of OZ022415.1, read as the reverse complement.
CAATAGCCATGCTGAGCTGAAACCAAAAGGCGTAGGAAGGATAAAACATGCTGAGATTGACGAGAAGGCACATAGTGCCAACTCGATCTGTCAGCTGGTCCAAAATGGCCCCAAACTTGGTGCTCTGATTGAAGTATCTGGCAGCATGACCATCAAAGGCATCAAGCAGGGCGCTGAGTATGTAACACCATGAAGCAATGACGTAATGCGTTGGCATAAAATAGAAAGATATCAGAGCCAAGAACACTCTGGCGTAACCTGAAACATGAAAAAAATTTGAATCGTTAAACCATTGTGGAATTTCTTAACTTTTCTAATTTGATAACAGAAAATTTGTTGGGTTTGAAAGAAAGTTGAAATTTGCATATTGTTCTAATGTAAGAAACTTCCTTGTTTCTTGTATATACAATATTTTTCTTTTCTCTCAAGTCTATTATTTTTCAACAACTAATCTGTAAATGGATAAAAAAAAATTGAATATCTTTCAACTCATGAAAAAATATTTGCTATGTTGAAAATATAGAAATTGGAAAATAAGAAAAAAAGTTCAGACAAAATTTAATGGTCCAAGCTTTGATATGAAATTTCTGTACCAATTGTTCATAGAAAGAGAGGAGAGTTTGGATCAATAAGCGTTGAAGACCTACAAATGTAGCCAGCTCATATCACTCAGTGTCAAAAAAAATTATTGTCAGTTATTGCGCTCATTATGATTAAAATTACATCATTCAAATTATTGCATGAATAAACTATTATAATCTAAATAAATGTTATTTTGTTTGATCAATTTAAAAAAAAAATTTTTTTTAATTGTTTCTAAATAACGTCAATTAGGGGAGAAAATTATTTTTATAAATATAAATTGCGATAAGAATTCATGATCAAATTACATCATTCATATAAAAACTTAAATCAAAATAATCTAAATGACCGTTGTTCAACTGTATGCATTATAATTGGTTTCGTTTATTTCATTGATTGGTTCTAATTAACATTTTGTAATTGAGACAAACATTTTTGTACATAAATATGATAAAAAGGTTTTATACAACGTAATAAAACGTATATTTTGAGCAAGATAATAGCTTATATGATAATAATAATGAAAAATTAGTGAAAAAAAAAATTTTTTAAAGGCATTTACGCATAATTTATAATTCAGATAATGAGAATTAATAAGTAACACTTATTACCTATAATGTTTGGCACGAAAAGAAATATGTTCTCGGTCTCGATCATTTTTCTCGTCTTATTTCTGATATATTTGATGAAACAAAACAAAACACTAGTTGATTTGGCAAAAACGCCCTTCACTCGATGAACGTTGGTTCGTTTCGTTAATCTGCAAATTTGTAATTAGGAAATTTGAGCCTATATCGTAATTTGATTACGAATTCAAGTAAAAAATGAATATTAAGAATTTTCCCGGTTAATTTGGCGATAAAAACGAGTCGGTGTTTCTCGCACGCACACTGAAAATCTGCGACGACGATGTAAAATGTAAAGAGCGCGAAAACCTATCGACGCGTTTGCCTGCTACCGACGTACTGTTCCTATTTCCCTACTCTTTCATGAGCTCTACGAATGTATATACACGACGCATCGTCCGCCACCACAACGCCACGTCAATGAATGGACGTGAACGTGTAAAGAAAAAAATATCTATGCATATATATAATTAACCTCGGAGAGTTAACAATAAAGAATAAAAAAGAAGAGAACTTATCGAACGACCGCACCGGGAAACAAAACGAGAGCTTTTTTCACGAATATCGAGATTTATCGATCTCGCGAGAGCACATCTGGGATTACCAGGGCCGTAGATCATTCGAATTGCTCCGTTTTATTTTTCTTTCTATTCAATCATTGTTTATCAACATCAATGAATTTGTTGGATTTCTTTTCAAATTTTTTTTGTTCTTTAAAAAAACTTGAATCGATGATTTTACATCCAAAAATCTTATTGAAAATCAAATATTACAGATCCATACGTCTTGCAATTACTTCTACATGCGGTTCTCGATGGGAAATACGCAAAAAAATACCACAACATTTCGTACGTATTTCAGTAGAAAGGTAAAACCTAAAAAATTTCCGTCTCTTTGTTGCCCCCTTCTTTCGATACGTGCCTGCTTCAAACGTTTCAAGATGAAAAGGGCAATCATGACGATTGGAAAATTCGATGTGACATTAACTTCAATAAAAATATAAATTAGCAGATTCTCATACTAAAGATCATAATGTGGTGGATGTCACGTAAATTGGATGGTTCGTAGAAGAAACTTGAACGGTCGAAAACGCCCGAAAAATACGGACCTGAAAACCCCCAGACATTTTTCGGAGGTAAAAAGCCAAGGCTGATTCTCCGGTGCGCGTTGTATATTTCCCTTTTCCCCAGTGATTCCTACACCGCCATTTGCGCAAAAGCATAAACATTCGTAGTTTTTATATGTATATATATATACGAATGTATATAAACACGTGAATTCATGTATAAATGTGAGTTTTACCGTGAGCGAAAAATAATATCGTAGCAGTTTGTCGCGCGTCAAGTGTATTGAAGTCTCTTCGACGGAGACTCCTGTATACACGTGCATATTTCTCTGTATTCAGTGATTGGTTCGGATACTCAGGGGAAGGGGGGACTCACAAAAAGCTTGCTCTTGTTATATTTCATCGATCATCGGGGACCCTGAGTGATGAAATAACGCAGAGTTTATCGGTCGAGGGATAATTCATTATATATGTGTGTTCGTGTGTGTGTCGCTCTCTCTCTCTCTCTCTCTCTCGCTCATTAATTTTGAACCACACATATAAAACAAAGGCAATCAAGAGGTTTGGACGAAACTGCCGTTTTTTCGTAGTGCGCCGCATACGAAGTGTAAATTCTGTAAATATTAAGGCGGATATACTACATGCGAGAGAGAGAAAGAGAAGGTGAAGTAGGAATACTTCGATCGACATCTTAGGCTCCGAATTCTTATGTTTTCTCGCAAATTTCGTGTATCACAAAGAGAAAGTAATGAGAAAAGATAATAAAGCGGTTTTGCCACTTTGACTGGAACGATCGATAACTTGTCAAGAGAACGCGCGCGCGTGTGTGTTTATGTGTTCGTGTATGTGCGTATGTGTACACGCGTCGTATGTTGGCTGCTATATGTGTGTAATGTTTTTAGCGAACGTTCCGCCTTTTTTTCATTCGTACGGAACTGAACGCAATTTTGTGTCTCGTTGTTACAATACGAGCACGAAACACGCGAAGTTTTCGCGACTTCTCGAGCCCCAGAACCGTGTCGTGATCCTAAAATTGTTGCAAGCTTTATCCGAGACGATGCTGCAATTGTGATTATTATGTATTTGTAACGTACGTCTTCTCACTCATACATTCGCGCGTCTTCTCTTTTTCGCCCTGTCTTTCTCTGTTTCTCGAAAGACGATCAAAAGCGCCCTGCTGCGACGGAAAACAATATCAATCTCACATTTTTTCTCGTATTTTTAAGATTTCGAGATAGAAAGAAGGGAGAAAAAGAAAGAAAAGCGGTGGCTCGTGTGCGAACGATCCTCGCAGCCCTTTTTTTTGTTCCCAACACCGAGTGAAAATAAGCGAGAACCGTTGGAAAAATCAGACATTAATTAATAAATAAATAATCGTTTTAAAAAATGCGACAAAACCGTAATTTAAATATTCCCGGTAGCCATTTTGAATTTATTAATCTTCCATTCGATTCCGAACAATTACAAACTGATACTCTGTGTTCTGACTTTACAAGGACACGTATCTCAATAAAAAGTTGTTGAACAATTTGTTTTCCTGCAACGAAAGCCCGATTTTATAAAAATATTTCTCGCAATTATTCGGTGTAATTGCAAAATCCTGTTTGTTTTTTTTTTTTTTCTTTTTTTTCAATGGTCGCGACTGTGTAACTTCTTTCATTTTTTTGCATCAACGAAAGAACGACTTGAAAGATTTGACAGAAATAAAATAATCCACGAAAATGGAAGGGGCTCGTTGATCGATAAAACTTTTGAATTTGCCGATTGAACTGTGTGTGTTGTTTAACCAAAAGTACGAATCCTAAGTGAAAAACGATTGTTTATTTATTCATCTCGTTTGTGAAGACACAAATCGCCGAAGAAGTTAGGAGTCAAAGTATACGTAGTGTATTTTTGAGGTTAAAAATCTCAGCGCCATCGCGCGCGTGAATAACGAACAGCGTTAAAATAGAGAAGGACAGAAAGTGAGAAAAAGAAAGAGTTAAATCTCGTTCTTTACTGAACATCCCCGTGCGTCATTTCTTCCAATTTTTCTAAAAGGATGTCAAAACTAATTTCTCGTGAGCACTGACAGATCTTCGAATGCATAACCTCTCAAATCGTTAAAATTCCTTCGGCTTTTCGATTTCGAAGAAACAAAAGAAAAAATAAAAAAGTGTGCGCTTCGGGGCCGATTGGACAGTGCCATTTTTGTGTTTTTCCCCCCGTGTGTGTGTACGTGAACGAGTGTATTAATGTTTGTGCTATAATCGCAAAACTTCGGGAAGGCGCGAAATCGCGGCTTTAACCTCAAAACTTTCGTCTCGGACGACAAATCCGAAAATTTGGGCATTGAAAATTGCGTTGCAAATCCGTCGCCCATTCTGGCACAGCAGGAGGAACGGTAAAAAAGAAGAAAAAAAAACAACAAAAACGTGACAAAAATGTCGGACTTTTGAGAATAAAATCCGCGCCCGATGTGTCGAATCAACTTATCGTCGTAAGTTTTCGTGCGCCGGGCGTTTTTTTGCGTGTGTAGAGGAATGCGGCTTTTTTCGATGTTCGACATTGACACGTCGTAAGAACTCGTTATTTTAAAATTTATTTATTGAATGTACATTTTTTTTACGATCGATCAATAGTGCATATGGGGACAAGACACGCCGGAAGTAGCTTCAAACCCCGAAATAACACCGAATAAACGTTGTTTATCATCATTATTTCGTGTTTTTTTTTGTTTTTCGATCTCTTTTTCTCTTTTGTGTTTCTTTCGTCGTCCATGTTAAAGAGAAGCAACGGAGCCACCCGGCTGCCGGGAAATTCTCGCGCTTCTGACAGTGATATTTTAAATTAAAAAAAAAAAAAAAAACCAAAAGTAAACATGACGAATTTGCTATGAGCACGGCCAATACGGCTCTGTCAATACCTATGAAAATGGCCCCAGGGCCGGATAATCGTCAAGAACCCATGGCCCCCGATCGTATCGACGAAAAATTATCCGACATCGTGACAACGACAAACGTGACACCGAATCCGGACGTTGCTGTTGCAACAGTCGCCTCAACAGCGACAACGTCTACCGCCATAACTAACGCTCTCGTTTCTTCTGCCAATATCAACAATCATCCTGTCACATCCTCCTTATCCAGTGAAATTATAGTTAATTCCACCGGCTCTGACAATGCCGAATGTAATTCTAATCTCAACACGAACGTTCTCCCCACCGCTGAAAATAAGCAGGTGAGAATAATCTCAATTCAAATTCAATTGCTTCTTAACCTCGTTCGAGGTTATTTCTCGCTTGGATTGGCTCTGCTCGTTTCACCAGTGGAAATTAACCATTCGAGGTTATTTGCATTGCAATCTCGTTCGAAATTTCTCTTACATTAATTAGTTTTTAATAATCATTATTATTGCAATTGGTTTACAAACCTTCAAACTGCATTTTCAGACAATAAAAATTGCATTCGATCTGAAGATTGACACTTAGAAATTAAACAAACATTTTGAATAATATTCAGTTGTCTTTGAGACCTTTGAAATAATGATTTTCATTAATCATGCAAGAAAGTTATTAACGATTTCATTAATTGTATTTTATTCCTATATATTTATAGGAAAAATAATTTACGAATTAATTTTTATAGAATAATCTGACAATGCTTTTGTCTTGCAATGAATTTTGTGATTTTTTCTTGAGACACCTATGAATTTCTCCTCTGCTCAAAGGTTTCTTTGCACATTTAGTTTCCATATTTTCTTAACAATATTCAGTATCACATTTACGTAGTTCCCAAGATATTGAAAAATTCACAAATAGGAATTTTAAGAACGAGGGAAAGTTGTTAAGAAATTCTGAACTCTTCAGAATAATTAATAAATATTTTTCATAGGATGAAACAAAAGTACTAAGTAAAAATGATATTGAAAATTACATCGTTGGAAAGCAATTAAATTCTATTTTTTTGTTCCTTTATTAAAGTAGAATTTATATGTAGTAGGCTACGATAATTGAGCAACTTTTTTTTTAGCTTAAAACCTAAATCTGTGAGGCACTATTTCAAATATTAAGCTCAACGAATAAACTAAAAATGAGTCGTTGTGTTATAACGATGCAAACTTCAATACCGTTATTGGCAAATTGTTTAGATAAAATAAAGTTGAACAAACATACTTGTTTTTTAACTTTTGGTGAAATAAATTTTTTCATTTGTTCGAATAGATGGGCACTTTTACAAAATTTCATCACTTTTCCGAAATTACTTTTTTTTTTAAGGAGGTTGGATCACGAAATCAAAATAATCACAATTTGATAAAATTTGGTGATAACATTCTTTGGCTCCAAGTATACAAACACAATTTTTTTCAAAATTTTTTACCACATGGTTATCGAATAATTGACCGCTGAATCGAAGTTCTTATGCACGAGATGTATAACTGTATATATGTAAACTCTATGCTTATATATACACGTGAACTTTAGTGTTCAATTACTCGAGAACTATATGATAGAAAAATCTAAAAAAAATTGTATTGTCATATATATTTTTAAAGAATACATTTACCAAATTTTATTAAATTCTTATCATTTTGAAATTTTTAATGTTTGTAACATGGTTTAGCATGGCAACATTGTATCGTCGCGATCCAACCTCCTTAATTCTAGAATTTGTGATATCTATTTTCGGAAATATGTGTCTGCATGTTCAGTGTCTCGAGAAATTCTTAAATGTACTATTCATTTTTTTTACATCAGCGTGTTAAGAAATCACGATTATTTATTCAAATTTGAGGATATTTAAAGAAAATTTGAAAAAATCACTGCATATAGTTCGTATAAAAAAATGAAAAAAAAAAAAAAAAAAATTGAATCATTTATTGTACAGCATTACTGACTGTTTCAAACTTTTTGTTCTCAATCAAACGTTGATCACTTTTTAGAACTGATCTTGATGTTCATTCGAATAATGTACGTCTTTCAAAAATTTTGCAAGAAGTTGAACATTGAATTAAATGACGTTTGATTAATGACGATATATTAATTTTTCAAAAATCGAAAGCATAATGTATGTCGAAAAAAATGTATATCTTTTGTTTCGATCTCTCCAGCTGGGATATTCGAAAAAGAAACAAAAAAATAATTTTCAATTATTTAATCGTTAGATTATCAGTTGTGGTTATAAAGTTATATGTTGATATAGCATGACATACGAGAATTAAAAAATTCTAAAAATGCTGAAGCGTGGACATTTTTGTAATCGTCTAAAGTCACGTGAATGTCTCACATACGTTGGAAAGTACATTTTCGTGCTTGTGGGTATATTTCTATACGGAACTTATATGCATAATGAGTCTTCCCTTTTAAGGAATTGTATTCCTCAATGGCTATAGAGACCCGCCTTTGATAAACCTTGACAGTCATGAATAAACTTACCTTTAAGTCTATACGCACATTTACACACTAAACTATACATATATAGGATTGTGTTTGTTCCTATATATATATATATTAGTATGTGTGTATATTCTTTCGATGTATTCAGTCTCACAAATGTGCTTAGAGTCAAGTAACAGTGTATGTGTAGTGTATAAAACTACTGCAAAGTTTGTCTTATGTATACATTCGCTCTGTTACGAGCTTGTAATTTTCATGAACGTAACGAGAATCACCTACATCGTGAACTAAATTCAACATGCCCCTAAAGTCACCAATTTCTTTAATTTCTGTTTTTTTTTCTACGATTTAAGGGTCATTTTTAAATAATAACTAATAATTTCAGACTCCTTTCATTCTCACTTTTTATTGATAATCTTATTCATTCGGTGAATGAATAAAATTGTTTTAACCCTTTAAGCCATGGTGGGACTTATTTTATCCCACCTCTTTTTTTGGCAGTTTTTTGATTATTTAACTACTTTTGCCGCAACGAATACAGGTTTTTTTTATTTTTACATAGTCCGCAGGACATTCATGAATGTACAAAAAATATGGATATTCACTATTTGTTAATTACATAAATACCATGGATAAACAAATAGTCAAAATTCAAACTTTTTCATGAAAAAATGCATTTTCCACTAATCTACTATAAAAATCCCGATGGCAATTTTTTCACAACCTGAACACACCTCAAAGAATTGTTCAGAATTTTTTGAAAATTTTCTGGTCTGTGGTTTTTGTTAAAAAAAAAAAAAATAAAGATACAACCATTTCTGTACCAAATCCAAATTAACTCGTCAGCGGTCGCGTTATGAAACTTTTTCTCACACTTATATCAAAACGATGATTAGTCGAAAATTTTAAATGGCACAAGCATTTGAAATTTTTTCTATCTTCATCAAATTTATTCTTTTGTACGATAGAAGAGTTAAAAAAAATTTTGAATTTTTGTTTTTGAATTTTTTAAATCATTAGTTGGCTTTTAGTATCAATTATCGTTGTATTTATGGTTTTTTAAAAATAAAAATGTTTAATAGTCATAATCACTGTAGCGAAATTGTTTTCAAGTTTCTGTTTATCAAATTAAGCACTTTAAGGATATGGGTCAGTCGAATTCGAGGTGAGATGATCCATCCTCTTAAGAGTACGGGTCAGTCGGTATCTCACCACCGTAAGTGCGAGAGAGATAGCTGCAAATTTCGAAAGTGAAATTCTTCGACACGGTTTGACCGATTACAAAAAGGCCCTGTCAGCAGATTTTTGCCATCGTTCCGCGTCCGCTGACAGAGCTTTTTTGTATTCGGTCAGACTGTGTCGAAGAATTTCAATTTCGAAAATTCGAAGTGAGTTTAAATGACTGACCCATCCCCTTAAGCTATACATGTGAGAAAATCACTCATTGCGCGCTCAATGTTTAACCCTCCGTCACACGCGCTATGAGCGAAACGCCGCATTTTTTGCTTTTTCATTAATCAACAAAAATGGATGAATCATACACTTGTGACAACTTAGCTATTCCTACATTATTATTAATAGAACGCAATAAAATAGAAAATAATACGATAATTTTCAATTTATATTTTACAAATAATATTTAATATGACAAATGTAAGTCCAAGAAATGCGGCGCTTCCCCGCTAGCGCGTGTACAGTCGTCCATATGATTTTATTGACGTTGCCATATCTCCTACTGAGCAGTTGAGCACTAACGGCGCGCGCATGCGCGTAAGAACGATATGGCAACAGTGTAAAGCTCAAAAGCATTGCGGCGATTCTCCGCGAAGCGTGTTACGGCGTTTGGAATTCTAGCGCTTGTGACGGAGCGTTAAAATGTACGTAGCGCGAGCGCTGACGGATTAACAATAGTATCAACCGAAAATTTTTGCTTATTTTCGGATTTTTTGTTCAGATTCATAACCAGCGACCACAAAAACTTATACATGCAAAATTTCAAGTAAATCGTACATACGGATAAATGTATGACTTAAAGGGTTAAACCATTTTTTTACCATCCATTAATTTTTAATTAATATTTTGTACTTATGCAACTTAAAGGAGAATTAAAATACGACCAAATCGAATATTTAATAATTAAATGATGAGTTATTTATGAACAAATTAAAAATTATCAAAGCTTTTTAACATTTTTCATACATTAAGGTGTTTTATTTTCGATTTATAGTTTTTTTATGTCTATTGTATTTGAAGAGTTTTTAATTTCATTTTCAAGGTTTACAGTTTTTTTTTTGAAATAAATTTGCTGTCTTTTATTTAAAACTGTAAATTGTCGATGAATAATTCAGAGTACACCGACACTAATGTACTCGGTCATCTGCATCTCACCTACTGTCAACACTTACAATCTGAATTTGCATTGAATCCGTTTCTATCTATCGCAAAATGTATCTTTCATTCGTCGAACAAAAGGTCATGGTTGAAATTGCAAGAAAAAAAATGAAATTTTTAAAAAAGGAAACCATTTTTGTAATCAATTAAGTAATTTATCACGAAAATAATAGTTTTTATTCATAATGAATATTGACAAATTGTCGTTCGGAAATGACGCAACCTGAAACCGCAGTGACAAAAAACGTGGTAGACGTAATGAAGGATCGATCGAGAAAAAAAATCTAGGCTCAAATTGCGAAATTGGCGTTGGGGAAAAAAATGGCAGAGCATCAAAGCTGCACTCATTTTTTTTTTTTTATGGTATCGAAGTTTACTTTATTGGAAAGCGACAAAGAAAGGGTTTTTATTTATCAATCTCTTCACGCTTGAAAATCTTCTGTTTTTAGTTCTAATTACAATGTTACAAGATTTAATTTTCGAGTAAAGATAGTCGGATGAAATTTGGTAACTTTAAATCAAAGTTAAAAAAAGCAGCAACAAACGTAATGACTATCATAAAAATTGAAGAGATTGCGAAATTAGGGGTAAAAAAATGGCAGAGTCAAAACTGTACATGGCTCAATTTTTATGTTCCTGAAGTTTGTCTTCCCAGAATATGCGAAAAAATTAGTTTTTTTAATCATTTTTGCAATCATTCTAAATGCTTTTTGACATTTAATGTTTAGGCACAAACATAATGCAACGAATTTTTGTGGCCCAAAAGCTGCGATTCAATCGCCAAACTTCAGAATTGTTTTTTATTCAATTATCCTCGTTGCTGAGGATCGTTAGTTTCCTGAGTTTGGAGGAAACAAAAATCGATTGGAAATACAGGCTCGTGGCAGAGGAAATTTCCTGAACGATAGAGAATTAACAATTTCGATGGTAATAACATTCTCTCGCCATTTGGCAATTATCAGGCAAACGATTATCGGTGTCACGAAGTAAACACGCACGAAATGTTAAATGGTCATGTGTGGGGTCTTATACACACAATTCTACAAAACAAAATTCGTTCTTGATCTCTTTTTTTTCATCAAACATACTTTGTAAAACAAACATAAGCTAAAAGAAAAAACACCGTTGACAACATATAAATGCAAGTTCGAGTAGTTTCGCAGTGTGAAATTTTGTCGGCCGGTTGGTGCAGAACTCGATCGTTGCTTCGCGATTCGGACCAAGCGACGTTTTACGAGTAATAGTAAATTTAGGGTTTAAAAAAAGAATTGAGTTTCTTCGTCGGGCTAAAGAGCTGAGAGAGAGAGAAGAGAGGAGAGGAGGATTGAAAAGAAAAGAAGACAAAAAAGTCTATAGACAGTAGGGAAAGAGAAGATTGCGACGAGGTGATTCGAGGGGCGTCGGGGAACACTGAAGAAACCGCTGGTAGGCTCGCCCCTGGACTGTCCTCGTACTCGTATGCCCCAGTGTAATGGCGGCGGCCATGCTGAGACGAGCGCGCCGCGCCCGCTTGTCGGGATTTATCTTTTAAAATTCGCGATACAATACCCGCTTTAACACTTCATTTTGGACGATGTTACGTGCAACGTAATCATTTATTAAATCGTACAATAAAACCTCTAAAACATAGTGATACTCGTTCGTAATTATTGTTTTGCAAAAATAAAAAAAATAAAAGAAACAAAAAACTTGAAGTGTGTTCCGGTGAGAACATTACGCGGAAGAAGGAAAAACCACAGTGGGTTCTCTCTCTTTCTCATTCTCTATCTTTCGCGAAACCGACCCAGGTGCCCTCTAAAAATATAAATTCCGTGCCGGCACACAAAAAGCACACCATTTTTTCTTTTCTTCAGGCCTTCGGTGCGAATCCTGTTCTTTTGTAGTTCTTCTAAATAAATCGTCATCATCTCTGTGTCTTTGTCGATATTTCCTTCATCTTAAACCCTCAAATTTCCGAACATTCCAGATTATATGCCGCAACGTTATGAACGTCTATCGATTCCCCCCCTCCGCAGCGTTCCGCGCCACACATTCGCGACAATGCCTGTCCAAAGAATCGACAAAAGGGAAACTGAAAATAAAAAACCAACAACGCCAAAAAACAGAACATTTCGCAGCACACAAAATTCGTGGATTACGAATTTCGCGAATGAGCACGATCTTACGAACGTTTTGTCGTGTCGTTTGAGGAATAAACTCACACGCATGCAAACTTACACACACATTCACACGAACGCTACTTTCCGTTGATTCCGAAGAGCGAAGAAAGAAAAACAAATGTCGTTTACAAAAAAAAATAGCCTTATCAATCGAAACTCCTTCCACACTAGTTTTATTTCTTCTTTTTTTGCAATATTTTATTCTTCGTATCTTATCCATACACGAACGACAATTCGCCCGATCTTTTCCTTTTTTTCTCGTCTTTTCATAAGGCTATAATTGTGGTTTTCCAACAGGGACACTGCAAATTTACATGGTCGCGTCGTTATAACGCTGTGTGTGTTGTGTTAGTCACCTCTCCTTGTTGCATAATGTTGCTTATAGCACACACATTTATGTGTTTGTGTGCGTGAATATATGTGTGCGTGTGTGTGTATGTCTGCTGTGTGATATAGTCTATCAGCACAAAAGTTTTAGATATCCTGTCTGGAATTTTAGCTGCTTGAGATAAACGAGATTTATCTTATCTGGATTTCTTCGTCGTTGTTTTAACGAACATCCTTAATTTCATTAAAGCTTACGTTGTTTTGTAATGGGAGCAATAGCGTTTTCCTGCAGACGAATTTTTAGTTATTTTTTTTTTTTTTTACGACCTTCGATATTCGAATTCGAATGTTTTTTTTCTTGTCGTGAAGGAAACGATACTGGGTGATTTATTTTTAAATTATGAATATAAGGAAATAACGGTGGCAAATAATGACAGACAAAATGCATGAGTGTCGCAGAAAATAGTTAAATGATCATTGAAACATAAATGGTAAATTATCAAGGAAATAAATGTTTAAATAATGTGAAAATACAACGGTTAAATAATGATGAAGCAGTTAATTGATGAAGGAATGTAAAATAATGTTAAGCAGGCTTAAACTTTGTTTTGAATTATGGTTAATTAATTTTTTTGATGAGTTATCCATTAAACATGTTTCTTTAAGCTGCGACTGGAAGAAATTTGAAAAAACACTTGTATGTTCGATTGTTGCTAAAAATGTAAAATTTTGTAAATATAAATAAGAAAATCATTGAGATGCTTAGTCTTTGGATGGTTAGCGCTATGGTCTAGGATTTCTTGGCCACATGACTGGCTGGTCAGATCGACCAAGGAGATCCAATAAGTGAAACCTTAAATTCACTCCACTGGTCTAACTATATTCGCTCTCCAATCATTGAACTACTTTTGTCGTTTTTTTTCTCTCTGATAATAACTCTTTTCTAATTTCAAAAAAGTTAGTTAATAAAAGTAAAATCGGATAAAAATAAAAAAAAAACATAATTAAATTTAAACTGTCTAAAATTAGATTTATCGATGAACTTAATGTTGGTAGTAAACTAAAATTTTGTTTATAATTATATGTAGAATTGAAATTATAATAGAAATTGAAATTATGTGAAACAAAGAGAAATATTGTTGAAATAATGAACTTGGTCGATGCGTCATGAAACTTTTGTTTTTTGTTTTTTTTTTCTTATTCATTCACCAAAGATGAACACAGATGCACACTTTCATTTGAAATATACGATTGCATCATTTTCTATTAATGGGAAAGAATTCCTAAGCAGTCGAACGTTCGCCTGGCATAGTTTCCTTATTCGATTGTGAACTTGTCGCGAGCGTGTTGCTCATTGCTATATTCCCTTGGATTAAATAATTCCCCCATATATTCTCACGGATAATTGGAACAAGAACGAAAAAAAAAGAAACTGTTCGAGCATTAATTTCAAAGGCTATTCAGAGTACAAATGGATGTTTACATTGATACGATATATTTAAGATTTCGGAATGCCTCTCTCGTTCCCCTTTGTTATGGTGCTATTTTTGCCACGAATTATAAACCTCTTCGAAATATTCTTCAACATTGAGAATGAAACGAACAAAAAGCACAAACGATTGTTCCTCATTTCAGGCTCTTTATACGAATTAACAAATATTTACACAGTACACTATCATCTTAAATTCATGTTTGTTTTTGTTTCGTAGCGTTTAACTTTTCCAAATGAATCATCATTTTCAAGCTGTCAATTTGCAAATATTTTCTCTTCCCATAAAATACTTCGAGCAAATTTGACGAAAGGAATTGAATTGAAATTATCTTAAAATTGTCAAAATTACGAGATCGCTATTAGGATTAAGGAAAAAAAAAAAATACATTTTCGAAACAATGAATTTTGGTGTCGATCGAACCGAAAGTTCAAGTCTCGTGTTTTAATTACTCGAAAACGAATTAAGAGTTACGGGGATTTGTGGGGTAGTGACGTATAAGACACATATAGGATCTTATGTAATATTTTATTCCGCTTTGTAATCATGATTTTTTTTTTCTATCTTTCCAAGACACTGATGCAAATTCAAGGTCCCTGTCTTATCTGTGTAATTTACAGCAAGCGTACTTCGTAACGCGTGTTTTAATGCCGCAAAATTTTCTAAACTTCGTAGTCTCGTTTTTATTTTTTCCAATTAAAGGTAATTATGCAGTTTGACCACTTTTCCGAAAATCGATGGAATATTTTTTTTTTCTGCATGCATTGCTTCTATTGGTCACTACTAATAATATTCTGACGGGGGAGGCTGACATTTCCCATAAAAACCATAAGTTATGGGGTTTTGAAGTTACCAGAAATACGTGATAAAATACGGCATTTCCGAATATTTCAATGCTTACACACACACACGCACGCACGCACGCGCACGCACGCACGCACGCACGCACACACGCACACGCACACGCACACACACACACACACACACGCGCGCGCGCGCGCGCACACACAATTCTACGAATTCATTATCAGTAGAGGCGAAATTCTTTAGTCTTCAAAATTATTTGCGAGGGTGGTGAGACACAGCACACGCCGTACTATTTCACGCACCCTACTATTTCACGCACACATCCCAAGATTTTCAACACACCCTACTAATTCACGCACCCTACTATTTCACGCACACATCTCAAGATGTTCAGCACACACCCTACTATTTCACGCACCCAATTATTTCACGCACACATCCCAAGATGTTCAGCACACACCCTACTATTTCACGCACCCTATGATTTCACGCATACATCCCAAGATGTTTAGCACACACCCTACTATTTCACGCACCCTATTATTTCACGCACACATCCCAAGATGTTCAGCACGCACCCTACTATTTCACGCACACATCCCAAGATGTTCAGCACACACCCTACTATTTCACGCACACATCCCAAGATGTTCAGCACACACCCTACTATTTCACGCATCCTATTATTTCACGCACACATCCCAAGATGTTCAGCACACACCCTACTATTTCACGCACACATCCCAAGATGTTCAGCACACACCCTACTATTTCACGCACCCTACTATTCCATCTTATCTCACCACCCTCGCAAATAATTTTGAAGACTGAAGAATTTCGCCTCTACTGATAATGAATTCGTAGAATTGTGTGTGTGTGTGTGTGTGTGTGTGTGTGTGTGTGTGTGTGTGTGTGTGTGTGTGTGTGTGTGTGTGTGTGTGTGTGTGTGTGTGTGTGTGTGTGTGTGTGTCCACTTGTCCTGATGTGAGCTTCTAAATATTCGAATATACCCTATTTCATCACATTTTTCCAATAACTTCAAAATCCCATAACTTATGGTTTTTATGGGAAATGTCAGCCTCCCCCGACGAAATTTCATTAATGGTGACTAATCGAAGCAGTTCATGCTAAAAAAAAAATTCTTGCATCGATTTTCGGAAAAGTGGTCAAACTGCATAATTACCCAATTAAAATTCAATTACGATAATCTTCATATTAATGTGAAATTTTTTGTTTCGATTTTTTTTTTAGGAAGAACCTGCCAGCGTTTCGAATCTGAACGACGGCGAACTTCGAGCTTTGCTCAACGAAGCTTTTACTTACAAGTCTCCCAAAGATCGTGAAGGCAAATCGAACCTTTTCAAGGTAATTTGTTGAAGAAAAACAAAAGAAAATAAATCATTTCTCGAATCCACTAAAAATTCCTCGTTCATAAATTTTTTATGATTAGTTGCACTAAAGAAAAAAAAAATTTAATATTATAATTGACGAACTAATAGTTATAAACAACGAAACATTCTCAATTTTTTTAAACGATGAATTCATTACTCAAAGAAATCATCTTGCATCTTTTACAATAAATAGAAAAATATACAAAAAAATATGTTAAGATGGATGGTTAATTTTTAAAGCTCTTCTAAGCATACTAAAATGCATTGTTGAAACGGAAACTATTCATTTTTTTAATAATTCCTGGTTAAATTAATAATAATTCAATTATTGTCTAATACTACTTTTTCTTTTCACAAAATAGAATCGATTGAATTAATTTTATTTATTACAAAATACGCTGGCCAAAAAATATGCTTAAAGGAAGAATTGAGAGGGATGAAAAACAGCAATAAGTCAAGTTGGGGACTAGAATTAAGAAAAGCCATGGAGCAAGTGGGAGACGGAAGAATGATAGACGGTTTGTGGAAGGGGGAGAGCTGCGTTGGAATCGAGAAAGCCCTTAGAGAGGGAGAATAAAGAATGAAGGAACAGGACTCACAGATGGCTTGGAGTAAAATAGATCAGTCGTCGTATAATAGATTCTATAAGGAAATAAAAACTGGAGTGAAAAGGGAAAAATATTGGGATCGGGAAGGAATAGGGGGAGACTTGAAAGAACAATGGACGAGGCTCAAGTGTGACAACATAGAGAAAGTGGGAAAAAACGGATTCGAAAATTGGCAATGTGACATTTGTAAAGAGGAGGAGGAAAGCATGGCACACGTATGGAAGTGTAGAGTAGCCAGGGAAAAAATGAAAAAAAAAAAGAGTGAGTGGGAAAAGTGAATGGATGGATGGGAGATAGAAGAGGAAGTGAACTTTTTTATTGGGCAGTGGAAACAATAAAGGGAGAAATTAATGAAGAGCTATGCGAATATCTAAAAGCGTTCGGTAAAATGAAAAAGGAAGTGAGGAAAGAAAAGAAAAGAGAAGAGTGTTGAGAGAAGAGTGAGGGAGCGTGGTGTAAATAAAATGGCAATTTACAGGGGTTTTTTTAAGAATAATACCTTAAAACAAAATGTATTAACTATAAGACCCTAATGTAAGATTTAGAATCAAGAAAGATGGAAATGTAAAAAGCGCAAGGCACTGTACTCTGGAATAAAGACATACTATTTATTACAAAATAGAGAAATTCATTACAAGATTAATTGAATCGTCAAATATTTTATTTAGTACAATTATGAAGTAAAATAATGATTTTAAAGGGGTCACTTTTAGTCAGAAGCTTAAGCAAAGGCTATAGCAAGCCTACAATACTTTAAGTTAATCGATTTTCACAATGCAGTTTTCTTAAAAATACGCTGTCGTTTTGAGCCTACCTCCAATATTTATTCTGGGGTGTATCTGAGGACTACAAGTTGGCCAGTTTTTATTGAACGTCCTTCAAATTTGCAGGAGATATTCTACACATTTCATACTTCAAGAAAACGTTAAAATTGAAAAATCAATCAAGCCTCTTTAACATGAACCCTTGATTAACAATACAAAGAAGAAATTTATTCGATTTCTCCATTCATAATTTCTTATCGTTTCATTTATTTATTTGTTTTTTTTTTTCTTAGGAACTTCTGCAAGAGGTAGAAGCTGATGAAACCGAGGAGAGACGTCGTATCGTAGCAAGTTCACGTTGCATACCCGGCTCAAATCGACGAAGACACAAACGGGATTCGGTCTCGGAACGTTTGACACACGGTGGCTCGTTGCAGAATTTAGCACAACCGATTAATTCGGAATTCGATAGTAGTTTCGCCTATCTCACTTCGGGCTCGAGTCACACTTACGGCGGTGGTAGAAGAAAAGGCAAAAAACACACTGGACCGAGCGTCTCAGCGAGACAACGTGAAGGTGGATCTTTACCATCCAACGTAAACGCGTCGCACAGTCTTGCATCGTTGGCTAATTTAGATATCGTATTTGACAAAAAGGTAAAAATCCGTAATATGCCCCGAATTTTCTTCTTTTAAGATAAAATAGCCGATGCAGACTAATCAAATGAACGCCGAATTTTCAAAATACGCTTATGCAAAGTTTAATGCACTAATTAAATGAATTGACGCTTGATTTGTATTACAACATGTCTTTTTAACCTAAAAAAATATTAATAACAATAGATTTGCAAAACCATCAACTCATAAATGCAAAATTCCACTATGTCATATTTTCATCGAGATTTTTCAAAGAATAATCCGTTTTTTTTTTTTCAACCGATTTTAATGCACCACGTCTTATTCTGCTCAAGAGATCCTCTACGAATTCACCGAGTGGATTTTTTTCTGAATTTCATCGTTTTACTGTTGCAGCCAATTGTTTAATTGGCTAAAAAAATGTTCATAAACTAATTGCTATAATTTTCATACTAACAAGTTTAGAAAAAAATCTACGCGGTGAATTCGTAGAGGATCTCTTGAGGAACAACATAACACTTGGTGCATTAAAATCTGTTGAAAAATACGGATGAATCTTTAAAAAATTTCGATGAAAATATGACATCATGGAATTTTGCAACTATCAGTTGATGATTTCGCAAATCCATCATTATTACATTTTTTTAAGTTAATAAGACATGCTGTAATGCACGTCAACCTTCAATTAATTTAATTAGTACATTGAACTTTGCATAAATGTATTTTGAAAATTTAGCACTCATTTGACTAGGGTAAAGCAGCCATATTACCTTAATAAAAATAATCGATTTAATCATAATTTTCCTTTATTAAATGACGAGAAATTAATCTTATTTCTTTTCATCACATTTTCTTACATTCTTTAGAATTTGCATGAATCTTTTTTAGGAGTTTTCATCAACGAATTCTTTCCTCTATTGATAATCAAAGTTCATTTTAAGAGTTTCATACGAAATGTACTTTTAGAATTTGTCAATTAAAATAATGTTACAGAATTTTTAACTCGAATTGGATATTAATTTATTTAAATTTTGTACGTTTAACGCAATACGAAGAAGAGATATTCCGAGGAGCGTTCCGTGTACGACTGGACAAACAAGGAGAAATCAAAATCTTTGGATAAACCGTCATACGGTTGTGTTAAAAAGGAGGAAAAGGATAAAAAGGAAAGTACGAAAAACAACGTTGTTGTACCGAGCGACACCGAGCTTGAATTACGCGAGAAGAAGAGCGTCAAAGGAAAATCAGCGACAAATGAGATGCTCGAGTCGGATAACCCACCACCTGAGTACAAACCAGATTATATGGTTATTGATTTCGATTTCGAGGTATATCGATTATTTTCCAAATATCGATAATCTTTATTTTATCTTAATCTTAATTTAATATCTTAATTTTTATTTTAACGCAATTTTTTGGTTCTGCAAAATTCCTATTGCGTTGTTATCTTATTGTTTTATTGAAAAGATCCAAATTCCATTGCAATGTTATTCCAACCAATTAACGAAGTGTTTCTCAGCCTAAAATCTTTTGGATCAGAATTTCGAAACTTTGCACTCGGAGAAAAATCTGAAAAAATTCAGTCATCCTTGAAATTTCACAAACATTCGTTTTCAAGGATGATCATTCCAAAAAGAAACGAACAAAATCAACAACTTTGGATGGTTTTTTTTTTTTTTTTTCATTGCGCGAAATGAGTTTGATGATTTTCTTAAATATTTTTTTGGAATACCTCCCTTTGTTTTTACAATTTCCTAAAATCTTAAAAAATCACGAATTTTGCACATGGCTTTCTAAAAAGATTTAACATCCGACGAAAAGAAATCGTCTGTTCATTCATTCACTATTTTTTTTTTTAAACAATTCGTTAAATTTTTTAAATGATTGTATAATCGTGTAACATAAAAATTTTAATGAATTTTATCAGATTTTTGCGAACCGCTAAGTATTAAAACTTTTATGGAATGAAATTATTGACATGAATCCATGCCCATTTATTTAATTAATTAATTTAATAACGAATTCATTCATTCATTCTTAAATCGCAGTAATCGAGCTGAACGTGTGTTACCCTGTTTTTTTTTTCTCTAGTTTTTAAATAAACCCATGACATTCTCTTTTTTGTGTATGAATCTTAATAGGTAGATGCAATCAGTGATCGAAATGCCATTACGTCGTCCGGTGGGTCACAGCGACCACAATCGGTAGATACCGAAGATGACGAGGGTACAGAGATGAAAATAATCGAACCTCGACGAGCCGTACAGGAGGTTGTAGCACGAGGAAATTTCGGGACTCCCCAGACTCCCGTTGACACGGCCATTGAATTCCCTCCACGGGATCAAACGAGCAAACAAACGGACAAGTCGAAAGCCTTGTCGTTGAACGGCACCGAGACTACCGGAGCGACGCCAATTCAAACTTACAATAGCGTGAAATGCGTTGTCAGCGGTACGGTTAATCTAACGAGCACACAACAGGGAAAAGTGATAAGCTCAAGCCTGTATTCGGTGATGCCTTGGCCGTCGCCTAACATAGCCATGGGTAAATCTTTTTTTTTCGATTGTATCGCTTTTTTTTCTCACTTCTCTCTTTTGTTTGCCAAATCGTAGGGAAAATTTTGGTCACGTTGAAACAAAATTATAGTCATAGTGAACGAAAGTTTTCATTACAGTGAAACAAAACTTTCGTCACATGTAACAAAAGTCTGAATATAGTTATATAAATTTTTGGTCACAATGGAACTAAATTTTGGACTTGGAAAAACAAAGTTTTGGTCACGGTGCAAATAAACTTTGAACATAGTCGAGCAAAATCTTATTGCACAGCACTGTAAAGTGGTTTTAAGCTAAAAAATTGTATCCAGAAATGAAGATTTATTTCGAGTCATTGAAGTGACTAAAAAGAGTTTAAATGGAAAACGTGAAAATTACTTTTTACCGAATCAGAATTTCTATGATCGTATATAAATATGACAATTTTCATTCAATTAACCTATTATTTTCTTTTTGCTAATGTGTCTTCTCAAAATTCTGACATATAGAACGTAAAATTTGTATTAGATTTTTCCATTTGGTTGTAATTGAAAATTGCAAAAATGTTCGGTTCGGAAAACTATAAAAATAACAAAATAACAATATGCAACTATCCATTATGATATTTTATTAAATTTTGCGTTCAAGATTTGTTAATATTCAATTGAAAATGCAGTTAATTTAAAAAAAATTGTATTCAATGTACACGTAACGGATATTTTTGTAGAAGCTGTTTCCCGACTGACGGCACAACACATTCCGTCTGGCGAGAAAAAATCTTTGGATGAGAATGGTAATGCCGTACAAGGTCACAACGGCGAGCGTAAAAAAGCACGAAGAAAGCATACCCAGGAGCCTAACGTAATTGTTTATAAAGCTGAGAACGTCGAGGGACATCGTAATATCGAGGATATCGACACAATTGTCGAATTCATCGAGAACAAAGAGTCCAAGGGAAAAAAGGGTAAGGCCAGCAACGCGGTAAGAGTTAAAGCGCCTTCGGGCACGAAACCGAGGACCAGGGAAAAGGACACCAAAAGGGAACAATTACCCGCCAAACTACAAAAGTCTAATTCACTCGAGGAAATATCCAAAACCAAATTGGAAGATCTTACAGCTGAAAAAAGCACTTGTTCCAGCGGGGCGAGCAGTATATCGAGCCAGCATGGTAAATTCTGATTTCTTTACATGTTTTCCTTCGCAATACTTTTATCCATCAGTTTTTAAATGCTATTTTGCCGATTTTTAAACCATTTTTTTTCTTTAATATTTTTTACTATGTTAAATATCAACCACCGCATTTTCTAGGAATTGGTTTATTTAATGGACCCTTCATAAATTTTTTTTCATGTTTTTCCATGTTTTTTTTTGTTTTTTACAAAAATGTAGTTTTTAAAAATATTTATTTTATGTAATATTTTGCATTTTAATGGCAGCATTTCTTGCATTTTGCAACGGTTTTGAGAATATTTCATCTCGTTCTTTATAATTATAATCAAACGTTTTTTGACCTTGTTTATCGTTTTTTTTTTTTTTTTATTAAGTACGCGGTGGGAATTCATTAATAATGTTAAGTGAATAAATTAGTTACGATCTGTGCATTATAACAATTATAAAAAACGACCACATATTGTTTTTTTTTGATAAATAATATTAAATGATTGGGTGATCGAAATATTTGCTGAAAATTTATTGCAGGGGCCATAAACGTTGCTCTCCGTAGAGCGAAGCAACGCAGCACCGGAGATTCGACGGTCGATTCCCGTGGTGATCGAAGATCCTGGGGAACGGAGGAAGGCCAATCAATATATTGTAACGATACCGGTGACGATTATACAACACGTAGAAATTCAACGAAAAAGATGAACAACGAGGCTGAGACTGAGACAGAATTTTTGGTAGTTACGAAGAAAAAGAAGAGCAAAAAACAACGTCGCAGCTCGAGCGGAGGTAGAGCACAAAATTTGGGGAGTTCGGGCTCTTATCTTCAAAGAACCGGAGGTTTCTCAAACGATTACAGGACTCCATTGTCACCGGAACTACGGAGAAAATCTACGAGCAGTATGCCACCAAGGTAATTATAATAATAAAATGCCTTTGTATTACTTATCGAGATTCTATGAATGTTCGGGGTTTTCAAGGGTCAACAGTGTAAGTTTCAGTTCCCAAGTTTTTAATTACAAAGTTCGTTTGGAGGATTAATCAATAGTAATATTCCATTAAAATTACAATACTTAACGGTTCGCAAAAAAACTTTAAAAATTCCAGCCATCGTTGAGACGTTACGAGCATTCGTGTGCAAACATAAAATTATCAAAAAATTATTAACAAACTGTTTTAAGGTTGTTGCTAAATCTTTTTGGAGGGTGGGGGGAACAGACGAAGATCCTATGCTTATGCATTGGGTTACATCAGCAATGCCAACTTATAAAAGTTGAATATTAACGATGTATACGAACGAACAATACAAAAATTTCCAATTATATAGTAATAATCTTAATTATTATTTACATATATGTTCATTTTAATTAGTTAGGATTATTAGAAAATTAAATTTCGATAATTTAATGTCGCGCGTTTTTTGGTTATGCGCGGTCGTTAAGTTGGGTTCAGTGAGGCCTATGACAACTGTTTTACGTGTACTGGCGCGTGTTTTTATAGGTTATGTCAGCGACAATGAAAAATGACGATAAATTGCAAAAAAAATATTAGTACGTCACTAAATTGTCGATAGACAGAACGATTCGTCCGTGCTGATTGCTACAAGCATCGCACCAACGTTGAGAAAAATAAAATGAAATGAAAAAAGTTCTCATTGCTTGCATTTGATTGTAACAAAATTCAAATCACCGCGGTGATTTTTTGATTGTTTGTGCTATAGCCGTAGCTGCGACGTTGCCACATTCCAATAGAAATTTCTCAATTAGCCCCACTTTTTCGGAAAGTTGTTTATTTTTGATGATTTCTCGTTAATTAATTCGGTCACCTATCTGTTTTTTTTCGGTAACATTGATCTATATGCTTTACTCGGTACGGTACTCGTTTTTTGAGTAATTTTCTTTATTTTAACGGACGATATTCACGAAAAAATACGAGGGTAGTGGCCTTACCCCATACAACTAATACGATGGAGTAACATTTTTCTTGGACTTCAATTATTAATTTCTCTAAAATGAATGCGGTAACCTGCGTTTTCCTTTCGCCAGTATATTCGGGAAATATACTTTAACAAATAGTTCAATTTTTACGAAGATCTATTTACCTCGAAATTTTTTAGCAACAATCTTAAGGTGAAATGACACATATACTGAGTCGTTTTAGGGATTCCAAGTTTTCTCCTGAGTAATAGATTTTTTGGAAAAATAAAAAAATATAGCCTCTACTCTGTTACAAGGCAAACAGAGTGTATATCTTTTTGCCCTGAAATATTCATCGTATAGAAGAAAATCTAGACGCAGGTTTTTTACAGACCATTTATCTGTCGTTGCACCTTAAGGCGATCTATCAGTCGTTCAGTCGGCAAAAATCCCACTGCATATTTTTCTCCGATACAGTTGAGTTTTCGAGAATAATAAAAGTTACACGTTGTTCTCCTCTCGTCGGAGAATAAGGTGTAACTTTTCTTTTCCTCGAATTATCAAGCGTCTAAAAAAACATTTTCAATAAATAAGCAGATGATTTTTTCTTCGCCGTATGCAATGAATTTGTTGATATTTAGAATTCTTTTCAACTTTTTCGGGATTTTTTCTGTTTCTTTTTTGTTGAAATTCCTCTTTTCATTGTGTATAAATAAACTCAATTTGTTGATTCGTCAAAGTTTCTCTTTGAATCTTATTAAACTCTTACATTGCCTAATTTGAAAAAAAAATATTTTAAAAATAAAACAGTAGATAAAATCAATTATTATTATTTTTAGTAATTAAATTGCAATAAGTGAGTTGAATCAAAATGAAAAATGAAGTTAACACATATGCAAATGAGGTATTGGTAAGATTTCAATTTTTTCGTTCGTATTAACAGCGACAAGTCAGACAGCAGCGATTTGGATTCCGTTCATTCGCTTCCGGTGACTTCAAACTCGTCGAAGCATAATTCAACGAAAAATGCGAGTTCATCAGGCGGAGGAGCACCACAAGCGAGTTACGCGGACATAGCACGGACTGCAACGATAAACATATCACACGGTGGTGTATTAAACATTTCGACGATGGTGCCAAATATGTTGAACACAGGTTCGTGGCCGAGTGTACCCGCAAAATCGCCCTCGGAACCGGACAAATTTCCACAGGATTATTATCCAAGCCTCGACGAGTTGCAACAGTCTGATCGTAAATTACGTCAGCACACGTTCGCTCACACGAATCACGTACACGGTTTGACCCTGAGTTTCGACAAGCCGCCATCGCCGATTCTCGCTAAATCGAAAAATTCAACGGAAACGAAAAAAGCCGCTGCGGAAGCGCGCGAAGAGGCGATCAACAAGAACATACAAGTTTTCAAGTACGTTCAGGACATTGAAAAAATGCATCAGAGCTTATCGAACCAGGAGCAAACGATGAAAAACGTTTCCACCTCGGTTACCAATCCACTTACGAACAACAACAACGAGGCTATTACGAATAATTCCTCATCACCAAAATTCAAT
Source organism: Rhimphoctona megacephalus (assembly GCA_963989365.1). Lineage (NCBI taxonomy): Eukaryota > Metazoa > Arthropoda > Insecta > Hymenoptera > Ichneumonidae > Rhimphoctona > Rhimphoctona megacephalus. The sequence goes on along the minus strand of OZ022415.1, from coordinate 45,598,365 downwards.
AACATACCAATTGGAAGCACCAACAGTTTGCCCGATAACGAAGTCAATAATCCTCACGATAACACTATCACGACCAAAGACGCTAACGCGAATACTAGACTTAATTATAATCGTTCGCGAAGGAATTATCAACAAACGAGCCAAACGTCGAATCAACACAATCAAACTACGCTTCAGGAAACAGTCCCGCGAAACGAGCCACCAAAGTCAACCGGTAATTCCAACGTTGTCAATGAAACAAAGAACACATCGTCGGTTACGCCAGTCGCGAATCATCAGGACGACAAAGATACGAAGAAATCCTCGAATCCACACAACTCTTCCACATCGTCGCAGGACGAGCCTGCTGACAATACGAAAACAACCAAGTCCCAGGGCAATACGAGAACGAATCTTCAACACACCAATCCTCCTAGCGACATGGACAATTCATCCAGAAGTTGCACGAAAACCGAGCGACTCTCACGAGCTCTCAAAGATCAACAACAAAATATCTCCAAATCCGACGCAATCAAATCCTCGAGTACGGCAAACTCCAAACGTGATCGTCCCGATCAAAGTGTCGAAGCGAAACAACGCTCCAAACAACAACAACAACAACAGACTGGCTCTAAAACGGAGAAGGAACCCTCACGAAAAAATGTCCCGGATTCTCAGCAACAAAGTTCGAATAATCGAAATACTTCGTCGAGACCGCCGGTTATTCTCATGGATGAGAATTCCTCCGATCTTACAAGAACCACGGATTCACCGAGCGAACTTACTTTCGGTTTCGAAGTCAACGAACAACTTTTACTCTCCGAGGATAACGAGGAAATTCCTAATGACGAAGTCACCACTTTTCGCAAAGGAAAGACACAATTGTTCAACAAACCACCGCCAAACTTTGATAGACCAATGTTCGATAAACAACATCATCAACAACAACAACAGCAACAACAACATCTGAGATATGAAAAATTTCCGCCCAACTTTGCTACCCATCCGCCACACATGCAACAACATCATCATCATCACCATCATCATCATCACAGTATGCCTCATCCTCAAACTATGATTACACCGATGCCATATTTCGGTTATACTCCGAGATTTCAACCACTGCCCGCTTTTCAACAACCACCACCGCCGCCACCACCGCCACAACCGTCTAGTATTATGGAAAAGTATAATCATCAACCTAAGGAAGACTTCTCCGCTCGATTCGTCGCACCCGACGAAACAGTCAACGTTCATAATTACAATCATGACAAAATCGTTACCTTCGTTGGATTGGGTGAGTTTTATTCATTTTTGTTTTCATTTATTTGAGGGGGGTTACATATGTCTAGAATTTTCAGAAAGCCGAAATGAAATTTTTTTTATTCTTTTGTGGTAAGCCTTCAAAAACCCATACAAAAAATTTCAATACAAAAATTCACCCGCGACAATGTTATAACGATAAATATGGCCGCACGTCTCAGGACTTGTTCCAGGGGCGAATTTTTTTCAATTCGAAATCTTCCCATAATCTGTCGAGCCATTTTGTTGATATTTTGTTTGAAACATGTTTTGACCATCAATTGAAGGATCGAATTTTTCGTGAAAAAAGCATACCTAATTTCAAAATGCCAGAAGTTGCTTGTTTTTTTTTTTTTTTTGAAATTCTAAAAATTGGCTTGAAAATAATGTTACAAGTATCGTTTTATTTTTTCAAATCCATTCATCCTTGAATAATTTATCATACCGACCGTGAAGATATTTTTTTCTGTTGATGATTTAACTTTTCAACTTTTTCTTTTCAAGAACGAAAAATCCAAAGTACATTTTTTCTTGCAACTTAAGAATCGATTGATAAGGTGTGTTCCATATTTTTCTATATTTTTTTTCTTAATAGACTTCAAAAAAAATATCCTGAAACACCCAATTTATTTGGGTGCTGGACACATGTAACCTCCTTAGAAAATCCGCCTAATTTTACGAACTTCCGAACACAAACTCATAAATAAATACAGAAAGGTTTATAAATGTTGTCCTGAAGTTCATGATACAGTGCGACCTCGATATTTTTGCACCTTCGATTTTTTTCCATTTCCCTTAATCCTTGCTCCCACTCTATTTTGTTTCGCCAAGGGAAATAGTGGCTGTGGGCATTGCTATCCCTACCACACTCGTCCGACACGTTGGCGCGCAGGCGCTGCGGCAACATAACCTCAAACTCTAAGGGTAAAAATAGGTATGCGCATGCTCGCATCATTTCGTACCTCCCCACAACATTTAAGTCACACCTCTCAGCTGAACCCCGATTTTTTACCAGTCCTCCCCAAGCAGTAGAAAATCGAGGTCGCACTGTACTAATTCAGTCTGATATCCAAGAATCCGAAAACAAGTGTAAATATTTTATGTTCATTACTGAATATGAAGGTTTTTTTAGTTTACATCCGTTAAAACTCAAGCGAAGTACGCAAATTTGACGGAACGCATAAAATAACTACGAAAATTTTTACCATCACATTTATGCAGCTTTTATATTTTTAACTGGATAAATTGTAACGCGTACAACTTTAATTCATTAATGACGAATGACCCTTAATACTAAACAAGAAATTTCTAATTTTTTCAAGAAAAAAAAACAAAATTGTTGCTTCGTAAAAAAAGTAACTTGTTTTTATTTATTACAAATACTTTTCCATTTATTCTTCGTGAATCAGTATCGAATTAATGAAGTTTTTATTTTTTTTTTTTAATTCGAAAAACTTTTTTTGTTTCGCGATTTTTCTCTATCAAAAACTTTTCGAAATCACAGAAAAATAACTATAATTTTGATCTCATTGGTTACACATGAGTTTGAGATAGAAACTGAGTTTAAAATATTTCTGAACACAAGAATTTGTCTCGCAAACCCAAAATTCACGACTGATACTGTTTTTCTTTTTGTTTTTTTTTTCTCTTTCCAAAATTGGCAGCATGGGACGCAGTAATGCGCGAGATACCAGCGACATCGGCGACCGGTCGAATCCAGTACTACAGTGGGCAGTGAGATAGCGTGCGTTATTGATACGTACGAGGAAAGAAAAAAAGATAATTAAAAGGACGCTCGTTGCGATAAAAATTGGATAAAATCGTGTCGAATCACGAAAAATAAAGCCATTGCCACGTGGCTGGACGAAATCGATATTTCGGACGTGGGTTTGAAATACGGGATAAGCAGAACAGGTCTTGACCGTGAAAAAACAGAAAAATATCGCGACGTAACGAACGTTTAAAAAAAACGGTTAAAAAACATGTAAAAAAATCATAAATTTGCCAATAGCTCGAACCGAGCGAAGGTCAAAAAAAAGGTACGAGAAACGTGTACATAAAGGAGCAGAAAAAGAGAGAAACTACGATAGTTCGAATTGTTTAACGATAAATGTCGGGTAAAAAAACAAAAAGCGTCGTTCTTCATTCGAGTTATTCGCTGTAAATGAATCGAGTGTGTTAATAATCATCGCGTGATAATAGTTCGTGGGCTCGGCTGAGACTCCTTTTTTTCGAGCTGTCGGATGCGAGAAAGACTGCGAATCGAGTGAATAAAAGAACAAACGTTTTTCCGAATCTCTCGTTGTGAAGAACCATCGTAAAGTTTAAAAACCAACAATAACAAGAACGAAAAAAACCTGAGTGTAAATATTTTGAGTTAGGAGGCATGAAAGGGCTTGAGAAAGTTTTTTCTCCCCGGGATTTCTTTCTACGCGTGGGTGCGTGTATATGTGTGTGCGAGTTCGATTAGGGGAATGCACGCTGGGTAATTCGTTTCGCGAATTTTATCGATTCGATAAAATTTTTCGAGCGAAAAATAAAAGCCGGCCCTATTTTAAATTCCCCTGATTGGGACTCGGCGATTACCGTAAAATGTTGAACAAAAAGAGACAGAACATAACGAAAAACAAAAAAATGCAGGGAGAATTAAAAATACAGATACATTTAAAAGGAATCGTGACGAAGAGACCTTGTCTGGGACAAGATTTAGAGAAGAGAGATATTGATGATGCGAACGATTAAACGCTTAAAAACGAACAAAGTATATATATATATATATATATATATATATATATATATATATATATATATATATATATAATGAAAGAAAAAAATCAATTCCGGGTTTCGCATCGCGATCGACCACTGAATTGTACGAAAACTCCCGGTTCGAACAAAAAAACAGGGGCAGAGAGAGGGAAAGAAAACCTCCAACGAAGACCGGGACGATTCGACGTTTGCCTTCACGTTTAGAAAGAACAATGAAAATAGAGGAAAACCTAAAAAAAATAATTAAACAAAAAAGCAGAAAACATTTTAATCGAAGGCTACAAAGTAAATATTATTAACAGAACAAAATGATAATAATTAAACAAACAAACAAACAAAAAAACAATGAGGCCATAAAGTTGTTTCCAGATAATGATTGCAGGACATTTGCGGATTCGACTAGTGTCACACACGGACCTTTGTGTATAAACAAATATATATGTATAAATAAATAAATAAATATATATATATATATATATATATATATATATATATATATATATATATATATATATATATATATATATATTATAGTGTGAGATTGACTGTGAAATAGGCGAAACCGCTTCTTCCATCTACGATGAACGTTTCAACACTCAATTGTGTGGACTTGCGTGGTTGAACTGTAACGGGGAGGAAAAAAGTGAAAAAAAAAGAAAAACCTAGAGTTTGTGGTGAAACGGAGAATGCTTAAGACTTGTCGAACAGTCGAAAAAAGACTTGACGTTTAATTTAAAAAGAAAAAAGCGAGACAGGGCAAAAAGTGCGCGCGTATGACAAAAGAAAGCGCCGAGTTTTTATTGAACGGACTCGCTTATTTAATTAACTATTGAATAAATAATTAATAAAAAGAAAAAAAATACTGAAATACTATCGGAGAGGAAGAGAGAAGAAAAGAAGAAAAGATAAAAAATTCAAACAAAAAAAACACAAAAACGAAGCAAAATAATTGAATAAAAAATAAAAAGTATACATGCTTGTGATGAATACGACTCGGGGAAATGAATGATGGATGTGATCGGACCGAGTCGTAATGCTAGTTGTTTTCCACACGATGCTTGCTGTTCGAACACGTGAGATTTTTTTTCCATTTTATGGCTATTCGCGGAACGTTGGTCCGAAAAATATTCGTAAAATAGCGCTATCAAATTTGGCGCATTAACTCATCATCAAACCAAACTTAATATTTCGACTCCACCCTTTCATTTTTCGTTTTTTCTTTGTTTTTTTTCTTCGACATTAATTTAAATCTTTATTATTGCACAATTCGTTATTTATTTTAAACGTAAAAAGAAATAAAAAGTAACAATATGTCTTATAACTCTCACATTGCCTTACGACTCTTTGGTCATTATTAAAATTTATTAAATTTATTGGCCTAATTCGTGATAAATGGTGATTACTGTGAATTTTTTTTGTCGTATAAATTAGTTTACGTATTAAAAATAATGATATTGAGTCTTTCATCGTATAGCAAATTTATTTAGAAAAGAAAATTCGAATTTTTTTTTTTTACAATCTGCTCACACTTCCCTTCGACCTGCTGGCTGGGTCGAGCTGAACAAGTGCATAAAATGTTGAAATTTCGTGAAATCTCCGTTCAACAATCCGACAGAACTCTAAACAATGACTAAAGGTTCAATTTTTAATTGCAACTATTTGTAGAAGCTTTTCGCAACAAAAACAAACAAACAAAAACATTCATGAAAATAATATGTCTTCTTAATTGTTTCAGAGTTATTCATTTTTTTTGTCTTGTCATTTTCCAATCATCCTGCATCGACATTTCGCTCAAGCAGCATTATTTTTCTTTGAATAATTTTTCATCACGAAAAATTCAATACTGCAACTTGACGAATACATGAGAAAATAAAATAATAAATATTTAAAAAAACGTTTGCAGTTCGAACAGTAAACTAGTGAACAAAAAATTATAAAACGAAATAAATGAAAATCAAGAAAAAAAAACAACAAAAAAAATACAAAATGTGCAGTTATATGAGCGATTGCGACAACTTTACGCCGGTAATAAAAGAAAAAATGAATAAAAAAGTATATATATATTGAAAAAAAGGGAAAAAAGAAAAAAAATATGTGGAACTACCCCGGGGTAAATTTTTGCTTGAGAGAATGTGGTGTATCGTCTGTTTAGTATTAATGATAATTAATCCTTAATTAATTAATCCATTGAGAGGATCACCCGTTCTTTTATTTACCCTTGTTTATTATTATTTTTTTCTTTTCTCTCTCCTTTCTCATGCGAATTATGTCAGTCTTGTGTGCGAGAAAGAATGAGATTTCTTCGTTATTGTTTATGGTTTTGTTTGAATGTTCAAAGAGAGAAAGAGAAAGAAAGACAGAATATTGCGGTCAGAGCTGGGAACGCAGTCGAAAACGGATAGATTGAAAATATATGAGCCTTGTTGCGTAGTGAATGTAAATCAATAAAAAAAAACGACACACACACACACACATGTATGTACGTAGGTTTTTTTTTGTTATGTATGTAAATATATAACAAACAATTGAACGCTTGAGGCATAAACGAGGCGATAGTGCGATTCGATCGAATGCTCGATCTCACTATCCCTCATTTAAAATAGTTTATATAAACAGTGTCAAAAGCTTTATTTATAGTGTTTTATACCATCAAACCGACACACTTTTTTCTTTCCGCTTCCATTGTAATTATTATTTTATTTTCCTTTTCACGAGAGCATCGAGATTTGATTTTTTCTTAAGTTCGTCGTCACTTGAAAAATGAGGAGAAAACAGTTATAAAAAAAAAAACTATTTTCATTGAGGCGTCGCAATCGTTAATGTCGAGAAAAATTGTCGATTCAAAAATCCGCAATGAATGATTCGTTTTCGAGAAGAAATTATTTTACTTATGTAATAAAAAATGTGCGGATTCGAGAGTTTGAAATTCATTCAGGAGTCTAAATATTCTTTTTTACATTAATGATAGATCGAATCTTTCGTTCAGTATTTTTGTTTCGGTGTTTTTTCGATGGATACAAATAGAACATTTCTTCATTTCGTTCAGAGCTTCTTTCAACTAAATATAAAATATTCGCAATCAAGCCAACCGTCAATGTTTTTTTTTTTTTTTTTTTTTCCGGTATTATCTCGAATCAATGTAACTTCGACGACAGGGTGTTTCGTATTTTTGCAAAAATAAACAACGGTCTTCAACGTCGTTTTCCTTCTTTACTTCACTTTCGAACGTCAGAAATGTAAAACGAAGCATAACATCACTCGAAAACATAATATCCAAATTGGCAAAAAAATAACGAGAAAAATCTTTACATCGCGATGAACGATAGGATTTTGAAAATTCGAAGAATTCAAGTGAATGAAAAATGAGCCCGAAATATATTTGAAAATAATAATGTATTATGATGTTTTTCAAGATGACGCGAACTAGTTTTGCAATCGAGAGGTTCTTTGTTTCGTAAATGTCATAGGAATTAATGAAAACCCAATTTTTTTTTCGAGATTCATAAAAATAGATATAAATCTCGCGGATTTAGGAATTCTCGTTGACATTTTCAAAATGAAACTCTCAAGACTGTAAAGTGTGATACGATCGAGGCGTGCAGTGAAACATCGGTGAACAATAAATATTTTAACCTTACCGAAACTTCGCCAGGATCGAAAAAAAACAAACAAAAATAAACTTATATCTCGTCTCCCTGCCCTCACCAAATTTCCGAAATTATTATTTTCCTTTTTCTAAATTTTTATTTACAAAAAACAAGCTATTTGCGTATGAAATATTCTACGATGAGCAGTAACGTTGACGAATGATTTAGATACAAAAAAAATATTTTTTTTTCCACACCGTCAAAGTAAAAAAGAAAAGTGCATTTTACGATTAAAATCTCGAACGTTCTTTCGGTCTTCTAAATTGTACTGTTTCATTCGTTTATCAACGCACCTCAAATTCTATTCGTTGCTCATACAAAAGAAAAAAAATCGAACAAAACAGGCTTCGATGAGAAAACAGAAAATTATGGAAAAAAATAAAAATAAAAATAAAAATGATATGTTTCTATAAAATCCATAGACGCGAATCAAATGCCTAGGTATGGATGTCGGTTGTACATGAGGAATAATGAAAAGAAGAACAATATTGAAGGAACGATTGATTCGAAGATCTCAGATTTAGCCTTGTACTATATGTACAATTTGTTATTCAATGTAAAACCATTTGTTTTTTTGGTAAATGTATATATTAAAATGGAGAAGGAGAAAAAAGAGAAAAGAAAGAAAGAGAGAGGTGGAGAAAAAAATAACGAAACCTATCACTAATTATTAATTATTAATAATATTTACTGTCAAGCTATCCGAGTTATTCGACTATTACGATTATAATATCACGATAACTATTATAATTAGTTGAAACAAAAGTGAAGAACAAAAAAAAGAAATCAATTTGAGAAATATTGTGAGATGAGTGTGTACAGAGAGTGTATGCGTTTGTCAGTTTACGTGCTTGAAGCGTGTGAAAGCAGAGAAAGAAAAAAGAAATTAAACAAAAAAATAAAATAATAATAATAATAAAAAACTTAAAACAAAAAGAGAGAAAGAGAGGCTGTGTTTCCCAGCTACGAAAGAGAAAATGTACAAGGATATGTTGTTGCCAACGTTTAGTGTGTTGCCAAAGTCCCTTATTTGGGTAAATGCATAATGCGGTACAAAGTAATATTCGTCACCTTTGTTAAGTGCCTTGAATCATCTGACGGTACAACAACTGCCCGAATCTCCCTCGCTAAATCATTTTTTTTATCATTTCTGAGGGAGCAGAAAAAAACACACTCCGGAATAGCTACAATGACATAATATTGAGAAAAAAACGTCTTTCGTTCTTACGACAATTTGGAATTATTTAAAAAATTAAGCAACACATTTTTTTCTCCTTTGTATTGGAAAAACATGAAAAAAAACAAACTTCTTTCGATAAATTGTCTACAAAAGCATTTACAAAGGTTTCCTATACTACTTGTGTACTGTATTTGCTATTGACGTTACGTATTCAGCTCAGGTCACATTTAAAAAAAAATTATTATTTTCGAAACCACACATTTTACGCTCGTGAAACAGATAAAAACAAAATCAAAAAAACAAATATATATATATATATATGGATAATTGAATGAAAAACTAAATAAATTAATCAATCAGAACGAGAAATTTCGTGGGCGAAAAAGTGTATGCTTGTAAATAATGTAATCAAACTTGTCCCGAGACTCTACCGAGTCTCTTGAACATCCGTGATTATTCCATTCATTTCGATAAAATATCTGCTGAAAATCATTTCGTCGACCTGTGCTCTCACAAAATTGCAACCGCTAGTCTCCACGGATACGTAACGTCCAATCATCACTTAACTTAATTTGTTACTGATATCGAAACCTCAAATTCATGCAAAGCTGACGGGATCGGAAACAAAGACGTATGAAAACGAAATAAAAAGTCATTATCAAATTTAAAAAGAAAACACGAAACAGAAAAAATGTATTGAAAATGTCGAGAAATGATACTGCAAAAAAGATATGTTCTCAAACGTATGATGATCGCGATTGTTCGTGATGATGATGAAGTAGTGTCGCCATTTGGCCTTTATGCTGTTCTATCCTGCAATTCATTCAAGCTTTGCGTACGGTACTGTGATATGTCGCTGTTTATTCATTTTATTGCATATACGTTCAAATAAAGCCACTCTCATACCGGATGTGATATCGTCTTTTTATCAACGAAAAAATAAAGAGAAATTACGAGTATTTCATTACGAGTCTAGTTAATGGAGCCTGAACGAATTTTTCGCTGAAATTCTCAAGCAGCAAATAAATATTCATTTATACGAATCGAAATAAATTGTACGAAATGCAATTTTTTTCGAATACGATTTTTCTTTTCATAGTTACAGATTTTTTTTGTGCATCAAACCTTTTTTTTCATGTTACCAGAAAAGTATTTCGAACGATTTTTCCTTTGGGATTTCTAAAATTATTTTTTATGCGGCTCATTAAATATTCGAAAAATTTTGCTTCTCATTCGCTTGTACATATTGAGAATCGACATGAATTTTTGTTCGTTTACGCAAACTGCACCCAAATCTTCGTACTATTGAATAAACAAAAATTGGCGAATGAATTCGTCAAATTTTTCACCGTGTGTAAATTTTGGAAAGACGAAAATCCCTCAAAATTTTGAAAAGGCAAACATTTTCTACGAAATTTAGTTGTTTCGTTGTTTGTACTTTTCGCCATTCCAATGAGAAAAATCGTACCCTTTTTTTGGACGTCTCATCTCGATACATTGATGCTTAATAATGATTAGAAAACTACGAATTTAATTATAGTTTTGATTAATACTTATCAACTGTCAATGCTGATTCGAGATATAATGTTATGAATTATGTTAATTAAACGTTTTTATAATTAATATTTATTCAAATTTTGTCTCTTACTACAAAATTCACGCTTTTATTCAGTCATGATTCAAATTGATTAACTCAATAGATTCTTTGAAAAAACTTCTTTAATCGAAAAGGAAATTGAATTCAGTTGTAAAATAGCTGGCAGCTTCTTTTGTTATGTATCTCGATAGGAGGAGAGACTGGTAACTAAGGAGATATCTAAGCAAAAAGGTACAAATGGTGATAACCGCTTTGAGAGAATCGTGTTTGCGCCGCAATAAATATTCGTTGCAAACTTGTATTATATATCGCAGTACCGCGGTTGGAAACTGAATCTAAACAAATTTCCGCTCCTTACAAAGTGTTTGTATAGGATTTTTAGTCACTGAAAATTCATCTATTGTCCTTGGAATGCATTCGTTGAATTATTGTGTACAAAATTTTATAATTTTTGGCAAAAAAAGAAACAAATCAATTCGAAATCTCGATACCGTTTCAATATGAATTAAAATTGAAAATGAATCAATTCAACAATAATTTGGATGTGGTGAATGAAAAAAAATGATAATTTCTCAAATACAACAAAAAAAAGCACGAATAGAAAATCCAGCTGCGTTTCCAGTAATTCTATTTACTAGTAACAATTAAGTCGAGAAGTGTTCGCGTGAATATAACTTGCATTATAAACTGCTTGAATGATATTCGTGATTGCGAAGTAATGTTGTTGTCACGAATTTTCGCATACGTGCATTCGTAATGAAAAAGTTAAAAAAAAAAGAGTTCGCTGGGTCGAACTAACGATGAGGGATCGAAGAATGATTCAGAGGAGAAAGAGAGAAAACAAAAACCCGAATACTCCAGAAAAATCATAAATGAAATATTATGCACATCGAGGAATATGGCATATTGTTGCTCCTTTCTTCATTTTTATTTTTCTTTTGGTTTTTTTTTTGCAATATAGAGACAATAAAAAGAATTGAAAAATTGTGGGAGAAGGTTTTTCCCGATTAAGCTGTGCGTGTTGTGTGGTTATGAGAACGTGAAAAAGAACAAAAGAAAAAAATGAACAAAACGAAAAATATTATAAATACCCTTGATTATTTTCAACACCGAAGGCACATAAGTTGTACATGATTGCTGGAATTAAAGACTCGCCATATGACTGAACGAATTAACCTTTATTCGTGTACTTTATTATTAATAATTAACATTAATATTTATAGCGAACGTGAAAACGAATTATCGTTAAAAAAATGATTTCGTTTATTTTATTCAAGATTTCGTGAACTAACGAATACAGGAACAATTTCATTTGCACCATTTGAACCAGTAGTTTTTGCAATTGATGCATTTATTTTTATTTTTACATAAACAAATGGAGATGTTAAATTTTTTTAAATTAATTTTTGTACTCAATTATTATTACTATTCTTGTTATTATTTAAATGAAACGTGAAAGCGAAATATTGATGATACATTTAAAAAATGTTAAATGCTTCTTTTCCAACATTTTCGAGATGAATTACTCCTAACGAATAAAGCAAAAATATTAGTTAAGCCATTTTCAACCACACTTTTGTTTCTTAGGCAATTATTTTATTATTGCATCAATCGAAGATAATATTTCATATTTTTTGAAAAATGAATTTCAGAAATTCTACGCTATATATGAGTTTTTTTTTCTACCGAGAAATTTTGTACTCGTAATGATGAAACGAGACGAGTTTTTACGGAGCCAGTCCTAGAGATTAATACAACGGGCTTTAATTAACGCTACACGCTCGTGTATTTCGGCTCTTTTGAAGTAGGCGATTCTTCAGCAAAACCACGTCTTGGCTGGCTCCTCGTGTAGTCAGAAATTCACACGGAGACTCGTACTGTATCGAGAAAACACAATTTTTTTTTTTTTTTTTAATATCGATTCATTCACTTCTTTGTCAGAGATTTTACTATTTTTTTAACTTACATGTTGCTCGGTCCGGTGTAAGGTGGTGGATTCGGCCGGATGTAAGGATTGCAACGATCTTCAGTCGCTCTGCAAATGGTCCGAATTATTAGAAATTGAAGGAATTTTTCATTATGAAGATATTCGGACTGACTTTTATTTACAATTTTTTGGAATGGTCCACTTGATTTTTACCTGGGACTTCTGAGCAAAGAATTACTCGGGCTTGGTGGCTTGGCGGAGAGAGATCGCAGAGTTCCTCGTTCGGAGGTCGCATACTGGACCATTTGAACGCCATTGTTGCCCACGCCTTCCACAGGCGATGGTTCCCTCTTTTGACTGTAATAGAATGAATCAAAATATCCAACGAAATCGAAACGCAGTGAGGGAAAAAAATTGGACGTTATTTTCGAAACGAAAACAAATATACACGGAGTACATACCACAGACAACGACATGCTCGCAAAATAAGTCTTCGTTCAGCTTAAGAAAGTGGATGATCTAACAAATACAGAAACAACGAAACTGTTAAAATGAAATAATAAAATGAGGAAGTGATTATTTTTTTTTTAATAAATAAGCGAATTAAAATACATGCGACATCACAGGAAAAAAAGGAACAGGAATAGCGATTCGATTCGTGAGGATTTGAAGTTTGTATCGTTGACACGCACCGAATCCTTGTGTTTCATTCATCACTTTATTAATTTGTGAAAATAACCAAATTTTCGAAACTAGAAAAAGATATATCGTTGCGTATGTACGATACGAGCTTCAACAGCATAATTTCAAACCATTAATTTTCTCCACTCAAAAAATACGTCGTTTTGTCTTGTTCGTCGAATAAAACCAAAAAATCGATTCTTCATTGTTGAAAATAGTTGCCAAATCACTCCGCGTTAGTTATTCAAAATCGTAGATGCGAAAATCATTCGGAACGCGATATCGAGACTTTTTTTCAAATGTGTTTGTTATTTTTTTACCTTTCGCGGGTTTCGGTCCGAAAAATATTAAAGAGCTCGTAAAAGTATTGCTCCGACTCGGGATCTTTCCTACAATTGTGTTCAGTTGTGTATTTTACTATTGTCAAAGAAAATATCGAAACCTCGAGTACACGACTCGGTGTAACGTTCAAGAATTTCCTGGGATAAAAGGAATTCGTGAAAATTTGGCGTTCTTACATTTTTTCGTGATGAAGACAAAGTCCTGTACTGAGTAAACCTGCGAGCATTAGCAAAAGTGCAGCTGGAATAAAAACGGTCGTTGCTATTTCTTTCATGTAACTTCTCGTTGGTATATCCGCTTTGTTCGGTCTTGCCCATCGCCATTCCGAATGCTCGGAAATCACGGAAGAAGGTCTACTGATTACATTCATGCTAGGACCTCGTCTGGCGCTTTCCTGATGAAGACTCTGATTTTCCTCAATCTGAAATTATTCATCATTAAAAAACAAAATTCAAATTCAATTTTGGTTTCATTATAATTACAAATTTTCCAATATTTCGATCGGTAATCATATGCAAAATCTAGTAATGTTAAAAAGTAACAGCAATAGTAATGCTAACGATGAAATAGTGGCAGTAATAGTAAATAATGAAAAAAATAGAAATGTTTAAAAATGTGGATTCAATTACCAAACGAAAGAGGCACCAATCCAAAAGAAATCCAGCTTCTCGAAAAACTCGTTCACGGGTAGTTTTCTTGAAATCACGTGGACATGGAGATCGTCTCCAGAGAGGCTTAATCTCTTCTTGAAACTCGTTGAGGTCTTTGGAGAAAGGCACAGTGCTGCCGAGTCTCATGACGACTCTAAAAATAAACAATTATTAAAAATCATTAAAATTCATCAATTATTATTCATTGATTACGAGTATCGACTACAAATTTGTTCTTCTGACTTTTTCTAATTGCTTCCAAATGATTAACAATGGATATTCGTTAATGAATGATAAATATCAATTATTTATAAACAATGGTCACAATTCTAGTCTCCGATCTCTTCCTCAATAATTGAAAATTTAGTCTAATAAATATTAAATGATAATTTGCTGAAAAATATTTATTAATTATAAGTGTAAATTTACCCTTCAGGTTCTTCCGGATCCAGAGGCAACCTGGCACCGAATTCCACAGCGGAAGCCAAAAAAGTAAGATAAATATCTTTTGCCTCGATCCAGAGAACGTTCCTTCAAAATATAAATTTAAACATTTATTTTTACCCATTTCTCAAATTTATCTCACGTCAAAACTTTGAAATGTCCGTTACCTGAATACATCAAGCAATTTTTCCAGCCGGCGTGGATCGAAAGCATCCTCCACGTTAAGATTGTCAATTTTCACCTGGACTTCATACTTGGTAATATTTTCCCGATCTCTGACGCTCATTTCAAGCACTTTGTATGCCGTCTCGTACGTCTGTTTGTTCAGGCCAACAATTTCCAGTTGAAAATCTTGCTGACCTTTCGGAGCAACACCATACAAAAATCCTTGCCTGTGTCTTTTGCTGTAAGTGTAACGGATCCATGACGGCAAATCTGGAGCGTTTAGAAGCGACGCTTGATAAGAATACTCTGCACGTTTGGCTGAAAAAATAAGAAGAAAAATTCTTAATCAAATGAGTAAAAAAATGTTGATTTCGAATTTCCTGTTGTCAAATTGCAAGTAATGTTCTTTTTTGTCGAATTCCATACTAATTGGATGTTGTCAAAACGATTTTGGTAATTTTTCCTAAAACATTTTTGAATCTTAACCTTAAAGATAAAAAAAAACCACTTTCTCTGTAAAAGAACATCGAAATTTACTATTTTTTTTCTATGTTGATAATTTTATCCCAAACTTTGGCCCTCAGAATAAAATGAATGGTAAATCAGCAAGTAGTTAAGTAACGCTTTGAGGGAACAATTAGATTATTAAAGAATTATATCAATAATGATAATGATAAAATTCGAAATAATATTCGTCACTGATATTATCAGTTATGATTAATAATTGTAATTAAATCGATGCTTACAATCAACGCTCCAATCAAACAAATCGGGGCCTACCGGAATGACGAAAACCTCAGACACTTGAATAACCTCGGAATTGGCGAAAGCCGTAAACAGCCCGAGGAATAACACGCTCGAGTACATTTCGTATCGCGTTATCTGTGCTTATTATGAAATAGATATATTATTAAAGCATCATTCACATCAAGTTTCACGAGACTTTCGGTACGTCATTTGAGGAAAAAAAACGTATCACGATGCAGCACGCAAACGGTGAAAAAGTGTGAGAGAGATAAAAAATGGAAAATCCGTGAAAGGGAGAAAGGAAGAGAGAGAGAGAGAGGCGAATTGTAATCGCATTCGTGCTTGTGAGAACGCACGCGCTCTATTTCTCTGTGTTTCCCTCTCTTTCACTCTTTTTTATCATGATTCCGATTTTCAGCGTAGATTTTCTACTTTCTGATATTCTGGTATCGCACGATACATTCATACGCGCAACTCGAAACTGTCTGGCGCCAGTGATTTCCGTCAATCAATTGGTACAACACAGGACTGTCAACAACAACATTGTTCCCTTTCCCTTTCATCCCTGTCATACAAACCCCCAGATTTTTTACATTTTTTCGCAATAAATATTTAGTTGCGTGTATTCTTTCAAAATAACTTTCCAATAAAATTGGAACATCTGATAAATTAAGCTGTAAATACAATAGATAAACAGGAAAAAGCAAAAGGGTGTAAATTTTATCTGACGGCTAAAGGTTTGGAACTCATGCAATGCTTTCAACCGGCCCTAAATCTATTGTGAATTTCAAGACCAATCAGCTGACAGTCCGAAACTATTTTTGACAGTCTCGAGCATCTATAAAAAATCCTCAATAATTTTTCCCTCTTTTATTTGTATCCCCAATAAAACTATATACATAAAAAAACTAATTATCTCGCTAATAATTTATTATGAAATACCCGTAACAATTTTGAAGTCGGTCGCATTTACGCGATTCGTCAAATCAAGTTGTGTATGAGACGGGAAATAAAAAATATTTCATAACCGTATCAAGTGTCATTTACTGACCAAAATGTCATACGACTCAACAATAATTGCAAATTCTGGCAATGAATCTTAGGCCTTGTCACAGTAAAAGTTTTAATCAATGTTTTACGATAAATAGTCGACAACTTGACTAATAATCTATTAAATTTTACTACGGGTACCTTTAAACACGAGATTGCGATACGGCATTGCCTATTGACGTACGAGCTAAAAGTAGGCGTGGTTTTCCTCCGATATTGAGGGATAAAAAACGTAAATAATATATATATATATATGTCCATACGTATATCGATATATGCGTATAGATTTGTATAATATATCTATGTATATATACATGTATTTGTAGGTTGAGAGCGAGTAGTGTTGTCACATACGCCAGAGCACGATGTTGCAAAGATATTATATTTTTATCACACGACGACACACTCGCTCTGTCGTGGCTCAACGACTCGCGTTATTCGATTATTAATGATGCGCGTGTACGGCGGTGTAGAAGCTGCGAGCGAGGTGCTGAGGTGCGAGATCGTGGCAATTCCACGCCACGAGGGTTGAAAAGTTCGCGGTTTACTCTCAATCAAACGAGTTCCGAAAATCGCTCTAATTGTTATTTCATTGTTTTCCTATTTTTTGTTTATTTTTTGTCATCTTTTGCGGTTGGGCAACGAGTGACGGCCGGGAGAGAAAGAGAGAGAGAGCGGGAGAGTGAGACAAAAGATAGAAGACCGTGTTAGAGCAGAAAAAAACGGTGTGTAATAGTGACGGTGGTGGTTAGTGGCTTAGTGAATTTTTTGGTTTTTTCTCTCGTGTTTTCCACATTTTCGTTACTCGCGAGAATAACTCTCGTCGGGAGAATAACACAACTTCAATGCGATTCCAAAGGAACATCGAATCTCTCGTAAAACATCAGCTGTCAAAAAAAATAACACCGTAGAGGACGTCAACTTCGGCTGTCAATAGAAACAACTTAAAAATCGTATTTATCCAAGGAAAATTGAATCAAGTGCCAAAATGTCGAGTAGCATTCCGGTTCTACTCATTACCGCCAACGTTGGCAGTATTTTCGAAGATGTAAGCCTCATTGTTTTTTTTTTTCATTTTGACAGCTTCCGTCATTCGACTGTCACACGTCAACTATCACATCGTTATACTCTCTTTTGTTCTTGTTTTATTTTTTTTTGCCTCTTTCTTTTTAAATACATTTCAGCTTTTTTTAACTCACTCGTCTTTGTCATTTGATCTATTCTACTACTTGCTGTTCAGACATTTTCATTTAGAATTATATTTTTTTGGAATTTTTTAGCAAATTCAAAAATCTTTTTTCTACGATATTCTTAGAGTAACACAGTTCTTGTTTGTTTCCTAATCAAATGAAATTTGTTGGCATCGCCATTTGATCTAATTTGTTGATTGTCCTTCAGACATTTTTGTTTATAGTTATTCACATTTTTAGAACAATTTAAAAAGTCTGAATTTTTACCAAACGCAGTAACAATAATATTTTATCGAATTTATCAATTAAATAGATATATTTTTTAAACGGACTTACATTGTTAACTAAATAAATAAAATAATAAAAAAAATTCTTCTAATATCAATGCAGTAAATCATTTTTTTTCTTGTCTCACTTCATGTTTTCTTAATGTTTACAGCCTGGCATCATGCTGAAAATATGGACCGAAGAATTTTTATCTGTAAGTCTAAATGGATTTAAAAATATGGTTAAATATAGCGAATGTACTTTGTTCCAAAGATTTATAAACCTGGACCGTACTAAGATACAATTTTGTGTTATCTCTCCTTATTCTTTCAGACTATATTGCGTCTAGACCCTAAATTTATAGCCTTACACTGCCAGGAGGTAGGCGGAAAGAATTACGAGCAAAGTATGAGGCACGTAGAGGATTTTGTTAGGTAAGCTGACTAACTAAATACAAGAAAAACCATAAATTTGTGTATTTATGCTTAATGCGCATTTTTTTTCCATTATAACTCGCCGTTGGAAAATTTTGGTTACAACGACGTTGCAAATTTCTATAGAAAAATCGCATCTAATATTCACTTTTGATTTTTCAAATATTAAATTCCTAAAATTGCTCTATGCAAATTTTTAATAAAAAGCTTCTTGAGAACTCAGAAAAAAAATATGACTAATTTTCAAAATCCATATTGTTACACAGAGAAAAAAAAAAGATTTTGTTGAATGAAATTTCAGAATCATTAAATTCGTAATAGTTGAATTTGTTAATGAAAAGTTTTTCCTTTCGTACGTGTTCACAGTTGGGAAGCTTCCTTGAGAGGCTTCTACTAATAGAGCTTACTTTGTACTCAAACTAATTGGATAAAAATTCACATTGTTGATGATTCGTTAATTTTCTCTAAAATTACTCGACAAAGAACGTTCATCAGGGTTTATTGATTTACTCGAGAGTCGATATTTGCTAGAAAAAAATTGAGAAAAAAGGATGAATAAAATGATTTAACGCACGAGCGATAGCGGTTGTAAAAATAGATAATGACCCGCTCACACGCTCGCCTGAGCCTCGTCAAAAGGGTCACCTCGACTTATTTTATAATGCGTCTCTGGAAGGGCGTTATAAGAATGCCCCATGATGAAAAATCAATGTCGTTTTTTATCCTTTTACACAAAAGAATGATGACAATATCGTTTACATTTTTGAACAAAAGAATTATGACAATATCGCTTACATTTTTGAGGAAAATAATGATGGAAAATTAATAATCGTACACTTTCTATTTTGTAGGCTACTCATGTCCTCTGAAGAACTCAGACTTTTCGACAAAGTGAGGGTTTATCTCGATGAAGATTTTTCCTCAGCAGAACACTTTACGGTTCGTTGTTCACGAATTTTTTTACAAAATAAATTCATTCCCTTTTTAATCACGAAATATTTTATTTATTCCATTGATTTTTAGGCTCTCGGCAATTTTTATTTCGTTCACGAGTCATTGAAGGACGTATTACTTTGGGACTTTAAAGGTTCGTACATTGATTATTGAAAGTAAAGATTATTTAAAAAAAATGTTCAATTTAATGAAATTTAAGTAATTCGCAATGAAAAAATGTTACAAAATTGACCGTATTGAAGATGTTGAGATCAATGCGAAAAAGTTAGGTCTAAATTTCAGATTCTATGAATGTAATTTTTTTCACGATTTAGTTTCCACTCGTGCCTCTTTTGTTTTGTTTGCAGAATGTTCTTTCGTACCGGTTACCGGAAAGGAGGTACATTCCGGAAACATAGAGGAGGTTTCGACCAAGGAAAAGTCCAAATTTCCACAGGATTTTTTTCCGGAGTGCAAATGGTCGAGAAAAGGTTTTTTGCGCACGCGATGGAGCATCAGTGGAACTGTTTTCGATCTCATAAATATACACTTGTTTCATGACGCTAGTAACTTCGTCGCAATGGAAACAGTATGTCGACAATTGTTCATTTCTCGAATTATCAATATTAAGAGAGAAACGTGGCTGTGACGGGCCAAAAAATCGTCATTTTTTGGGAATTTTTTTACCCAAATCTAAATAATTATTTAAGGATTGGGTACAGGATACTTCATTGAGTACATATTCAACTATTTCAGTACCAATTTTTATTTAAAAATATTAAAAATTAACAACATTATGATAAAAAAGAAAACAAATTCCTCTTCATTGTTCCAAGGAAATCTTGGAAACGGGTTACCTGACAAACAAAAATAAAAGAGTTAATGTCTATATGAATGTAGATATGTCTACATGAATGTCTATGGATGAATGAATGTCTATGGTTGTACGTGGCCGTTTATTTTATTTTTTTAATTTTTTCAAAAATGACGGCTGTTTGAAATTTTTTTTTAATCATTTTTCGGTAAATATTTACAATCGCGGCTTCTCCAAAAAATCACACACAGACACACAGTAATAGCGATAGCGATTGAAAAATGTTAAAATAAAAATTTTCATATCCCCAGTTTTTTATTTTTTTTATGGTGTTGACAGTCTTCCCCCTCCTTAATATTACATGGTATACCATTTTTTAACAATAACAGTCACTAGAAAAAAATTTGGAACCATTTTTCGGAGAAGCCGCGATTGTAAATATTTACCCATTTTTCTTATTTTTCGACTTTTTTTTGTTTAAGGGGTCTTAAAAAATAGTAATTATCGAAATTTCAAAAATCGCCTACGTAGAACCTTACTCACTGTAATAACGAATATTTGACGAAAAAAAAAATTAGTTCATTAGTCATTAGAAAACAATTGTTTCGAGAAAAACTCGTTTGAATTTTTCGTTGTTTTTTTCTTGACATAAAATAAATATTCAAATTAACACTTGAATATTGATACTTACTATTGACTTGAAAATTTTGTTTACATAATTTTGAACATGTATACTGCAAGAAAACGCAAAAAAACAAAACATACAATTGTCTGACCCATCACAATGTCGTTCCCCCTTAAGAGAAACAAAAAATAAACATTAAAAAAATATTTGTATTATTAGTAATTGGTATTTGGTAATTCTAGTATTCTAATAATTTGTTCAAATATTAACGAATAAATGTTTTGTTTTGTATCGTCTGCAATCTGTTATAATAATATTTTGATAGTTCCTTTTCAAATATTGGCTTGATACGTTTTTTTGCTTTTACAGTTTCCATCGGTGTACGGTAAAACACGTAGAAGAGCTTTGGAGCATACTTTAGACAAGTTTCACAATGATCAGTATGCAAACGTCCCGTACTTCCTCTTCGGAGATTTCAATTTTCGTACCGACACAGCCGGTGTCATAAAGGTAGCGTTTTTCGTCATTAGAATATATTTTGTTACAAAACATTATTTAAATTAAATGAAAATTCTTTTTTCTATTTCTCAATTTCCCAAAAAGGGGAATCTTTTTTCCCAATAAAAAAATAGTTATTTACGAATTTTGTCAATCAAGTAAAGAACTTGGTAAATTAATTTTAATCCTTCTTCTTGCTGTAATCTCTACATCAAATTTCTATGAATTGGAGAGCTTTTAACATGAAAAAAGTGCACCTTCATTTTTTTTTAATTACCAAAATTATATTGGATCGAATTTGTAAAATGAAATTTTGTAAACTTACAAGAAATATCGCTCGATTGTGAGGAAGAAAAATTTAATATATTTATTTATATTGATTCTCGTTGAATTTTACACACTTGTTTGCTCGAAACCACCCGTAAATTCTTCTCTTCTTAATTTATTTCCTTCTACCAACGTATTATAAATCTCGTAACCGTCTTCACTGTGTTTCGCAGAAACTTACAGAAGATACTCACGAAAGCAGACTGTCGAGTAAGGGTAATATTTCTAGATTACAATTCCGAAATACAGATGAAAATCTGATACTTACGTTAGGCAAAAAGGAATTTTCGCACTACGCGCATCGTCACGTGTTCGCTGAGAACAGCGGTAAATGGGTGAGTTTTTATCGTACGTATTAGCCGACAAGTTGGCAAAATCTTATGAATTCAGTCATCAATTTCCAGCTTGTTTTACACTGAAAAAATGATATTTGCAAAAATATCGAGAAAAGTATAAAATAGAAGGAACAACACAAAACTTCTAATAAAAATTGATTTTGCACATTTTTACGTTTAAACGAATGCCATTTATATTCAAATAGCATTATCCGAGATTTTCGTTTCTTAAGCTTCGCGAATACGATCGAGAACTCGAGGACTTTGAGGGCAGGCTCATTGAATTTCCAATCAATTTCGTGCCGAGTTATCCCTTCGAGGAGGATGTCAATCAGGGCGTGAGTTATATGCAAACAAGAGTACCTGCTTGGTGCGATAGAATTCTGCTGAGCCCCACAGCAAAAACACTAGTCCGGAATGTGAGTAAAAACATACAAATTATTTACGAAATTATAAAACGAAAGAAAAAACATGATTACCACACTTTATTATTCATTTAAAATTTTAGTTGATTCCTTATTAAAAAATGTAAAAAAATCCTTATTCTTAATTTCTTTATTATCGATATTTCCTTTTTTCAAAATGTATCGGATATGATTCGCATTTTTTATTCGAAAAAATGAGCCATTTTGAACTTTTTACTTTCGTACCCTTTTATTTAAAATTCAATGAAAAAATGAAAAATAAAAACGTTTTTTAAACTGAAAAATAATAATGTTTTTAGGTATCATCCTCGGAAGCTGTGGAGTACGGGATAATCGGTCCAACAACTTGCATGGGTGATCATAAGGTATGACCTCGAAAAGCCACAAATGAATTAACCACTCACGAGTAACTCGTGGCTGTTTGTTTCTTTTCATTTTTTCTGTTAATACTGGGTACATTATACTGACACACTTCTTGATTCTGATGATTCATTCTTTTGATGATTATGGTGCAGCCTGTTTTTCTGGAGTTTCGAATGAATCTCTAAGCACTCAAAGGTACCTATATCTACGAACTTCTCTGTCTGTCTTTTGTCTTGATTTTCATGATTTTTCTCCGTTTTTTGATTATTATTATTATTTTACTTAATATCCCTTGTAATTATTTCGACGCACTTCAAATTACCTGATTTCTGTCTTTATCTTTTCTTCGTTTTAACTCCGAATTAATTATCTACGTTGTTACGATTTTCGATCACATCGACACACCTTTATTTCTTTATGAATTCTCGTTGGGCTTGCTCGACGTAAATATTGTTGTCCCCCTTTTCCCCCTCGAAACGATCATTCATTCATTCGGCTTTGCGCAATTTTACAATTGGCTAACTTTTTTTTACCTTTCTTCTTTTTTTTCAAACTATTTTCTTTTTCTCTACTCAACTTTTTGTTTCTGTGTGCAAAAAATTGTACACGATCACACGCTCCATCATCGCCTCTGTATATGCCACATATACGAACTCAATAGGCAACCTCAGAATGATTGTATCGCGAGTAGGGAATCCCAACATGAAAGTACGATGCAGTTTTCTTCATTTTTTTCATTCCCCTGTAGAATATCATTAGACTGGAAATCAGCACATTTTGTAATTGAAAAAAAAAAAACACATTTTTTCTAATATTAATTTACTATTCATTGTTTTATGAAAGTGAACCACTTTCTGTTCTCCCTGCCCATTTTCCAAAAACAATGAAAAAAAAAATTAATAATGGATTAAGGGCTTACACACACTTAGAGAGGTAAAAAAACTCGATTTTTCAAAAACATTATTTCTCGATGGTGTCACCCTTTATATGCAATTTCTAAAAATTTCCTGGGAATCGATAACATATTGCAGCTATGAGGAAAAAATTTCATCTCCATTTGACAGGTGCTTAAACATCAAAATGCTTTTTTTCAAAATGGTAATCATTCTATCTCGAAAACTAAACGACCGGTTTGGGTGAAATTTGATACAAAAGACCTTTACACAATTGTCCGGTTTCTGTCCAGCGATTTTTTTTTTAAACATCATAGTTTTTGTGTCATAAGTAAAAAAAGAAAAAAACATTTTGGCAGAATTCCGACTTTACGATTCAAACTTCTGCCATTTTGCGAAAAATGCATTAAAAAAAAATTCGACCTCAACAAAAACTGTTTATTTTTGTCAACTTTAAGAACAAAAATTTGTTTTATTTTTGGGTTAAAGCGTACAGTTGGAATCGTGGTTACCGCAAATAACATTTTGCAAAAAACTGTTTTACAAAAACTACAACCACAGCTCATCTAATTTATTTTTTTCAATGAAATTTTCTGCTTTCATTCACAACAATATGTTTTTTTTAAATATACGAAAAATTATTTCAATGGATACATTTTTTCAGTATAAAAAAAATTATTGAAATTGACCATATTTTTGGTACCTCTAGATGTATGTAAGCCCTTATAATAAAGGTTTAGATAATAAAAGTGAAAAATTTCGATTATAGAGCATGAAATTAGTCGATTTTATTGCAAAAATCGTAGGTTGTTTTGATCGAATTTTGATTTAAAACATTCCAGAATGGGAAAAAATGTAAAAAGTATTTTTTCTACTAAAAAAGAATCTTGCTCTAGAATGTTTCGTTTCGAAATTCGTTGATACGAAAAGTGTTAATTTCTGGATTAGACGCCAACTAATTAGAAACCCTTGGTATATAAATAGATGTGATGAATATCACAAATTATTAAAAAAATAATGCGCGGGCGCGCGCACGCGCACACACACACACACACACATACACGCGCGCGCGCGCGCGCGCGCAAAACACACGCACACGCAAAACACACTTATCTAGTTGGCTCCAAATCCGAGTAAAAATCGCTGGAGCAAAAAAGAAAAAAACAATGAAATGAAGAAAAAGCACGACGATAATATTTACATGAGGCTCCGTCCGTTTTGTTTTTCCCCTTTTGTTTCCAGCCAGTCTACTTGAGGGCTATGCTTGCCTCGGATGCAGGTATGATAAATTGCTGCAGCTTACAAGAATCATCAAAATATTGCTTTCGAGTGCCGGATAATTACGCAGAATTGTTACCAATGTTGCCTGATTGCCGTAGTTACGCGAGCGCACGTTATCGCCCCGTCGATCGTTCGCCGAAGCTTTTGCACGCAGCACCCATTCAGCATGATCCTTACACGCCCGATAGCATGGACAGTCCGAGTCCTAATGCAATAATGACCTCGGGATATGGAGATATACAGGAGGATATCGTAGGTTTAGAGAGTAGAGGGGAGACAAGAACAACGACAACAGAAACAGGCGAAAAGTTAATTGCAACGGAGCTAAGAACGAGACAATTGAAACGTATCGACGCTGCAGTTTCGCCGACACTTTTGAAGTCAAAATTGGAGCTTATAGCGAGAGAAAAGAGTGAGGATGAGGCTGGAGAATCAGCGGAGAAAGAAGAAACGCAATCGAGATCATTGAATTGTCATTTGAGTCATCCTGACGAGGAGAATTGTGAATGGGGAGTAAGAAAAACGAGATGTAATAGTGACGTTTCCTGGCAAAGATCTCATCTCTTGACAGAATCCTGGATACGTGACAAAACTCGTCAGGGCTATCGTTCTTTCGTTCATTCTCAACACAAATCCTCCTCGGATTCGAGTCAAGCTGATCCAGCTGATTTTAAATATCACGGTGACATTGTTATACCTAGAATAGCTATTATAAATCCCAGTAATTTCGAGTCGAACGAAAGTTTGGTACACCTTCAAGAGGATCGTCGACTCATGATTCTCAGTCGAGATGGCTCGAGTTCAAGAGTCAACGAAGTGACCAGTGGAGAAGGCTCGAGTCTCGATACTTCGGACGACGCGCATAACGAGCTTGGAAAAAGAGATGATAAAATTCGCGTCTCTTCGAGAGCACAAGACAGTGGACTTGACGTTGGTGACGATGGTTTCTCGAGAGGTGGATCTTTCGGACGATCCTCAAACGAAGCTGGCTCTACTACACCTCTCGAAAATCTTGAATCTCGCGATTGGAAGAATCCTTTAGACGTTACCAAAATTCCCATCGAGCCAATAGTTTTACGAGAGGAAACGAGACTTTTGGCATGTGACAAAGACACGAACGATCTTGTTTCGCATACGAATTCTCCGTGTGACAAGAATAAACACGATATTGACGCGAAGGAGGACGAGATCGAAATCGCTCGTTCTGATAGCAAACAAGAAGTTCTTTTGACAAATGCCGTTACAAATAACGACATTCTACCCAGTCAGGATAAAACTACGAATCCAAGAAAAGAAAGTTTGAGGCTCAAAGCTTACAGAGTCACGAGGAAATACAAACGTGACATCGTCGGTAAAAATGGAAGAAAATGCACCAGATGTTGTTGCGTCATTTCTTGAAAATTAATCGACGCGTTCACGCGATTGTTGTAACACGGTTTGCCTTTTTTTGTCCTATTAGTTTATTTATTTATTGCTTTTTATCGGCCAAAAAGACTTTTGCAACACGGTCCTCGTTTATACGTTTTTACGTAATTCAGAACAAATTCCAAAACGCCCAGGCACCTTCGAATACTAAAATTCAGTTTATGATTTGGTGCGTCACTTTTAGAATTCTACAGGGCATGTCGTATTGTTATTAGTATTTTTTGACAGCTGCAATTCACCAGCATATAGAGAAAAAAAAATCGGATACATTTTTGAATCCTCGAAAACTTACCAAAGTTTAAAAAAATCTAAATATTTCAAATAAATCAATACGACAAATGTCTCCAGATATTTATCAGATGAAATACCGAAAAAGCAGTTGCAGATCGGCTGTTTTGTCAGTGCCTTACGAAATTGCAATTTTTCACCGAATTTACAAAAATTCTCGTTTTCTAAAATAAATTAATTGGCAAAAAAAGATTACATGCCCTTAATGATTATAATAACGCTTTAAAAAATCATCGACAAGTTCCAGAGGTCGAATTGGGGTCTGTGAATTTAACCAGGAATTTTCCTTTCATATATTCATAATTACACATCAACGTTTATAATTATTTATTGCAACTGGCGACGAACGTCGTGAAAACGAAAAATCGTCTGACTCCCATCACAGTATCTCGTCAATGAAATTGTTTTTTTTTGTTCTTTTTTTTATATTCTAGTTCGTCGTATTTCTACTATTGTAGACAAAGAAATTCACGTCGTTGTGCGAACGACGTTATATAGAAATTAGGATTAATTTATTGAAAAAATACGTAAAGATTTTCGTTCTTTTAAATTATTACGAAGATCGATTCGGTCGTAATATTTAATGCGACGACGGATAAAACTGCCAAAGCTAGAGTTCATGTTGTGTGTTAAATTATATATAAAATTTATTTACATAAATATATTTATATATTGTATATTTATACATGCATACATATATATTTATATACGTATAAATGTGTGTGCTTAGATAGGAATGTAGTAAATTTGTAATTTAAATCAAGCAGCGTAGAGATGCTTGTACTTGTTTGTATAATTCGGAGACGAGCATTTCGGTCAAAAATGCAATTATATATATTTTATGTCAAAAATCGACGCGTCTTTCGTTAAAAAGACAAAAAAAAAGACCAAAAGATAATTCTCCTGCAACAGTGATGAGAATGATTCGAATGAGAAATTGAAATAAACTGTTTCTTGACGAAATAGAGGGTACATAATTAATTAAAAATATAAGAATTGCTTTTTTCTTCGATCTTGCACGTTGAAAAATTTGTTGTGACAGTTTTTATTTTCTATTTGGATCATGCTCAACTCTGCTCGTCTAACGAACTACCTCGTCATTAGATTTTAATTCGTAGCCATGATCTATCGGGCAATTTATTCGAAAGTAATTTAGTGCACATTTGCTACTCGATGTTTGTTTATTTTCTTTTTTTTATACTGTACGCTCGTCTCGTGTGAGTGGAATTTGCACAGTAGTGAAATAATCGTAAAAGCAACGTTTTGTCAATCGAATGCTATTTATATTTCTTCTCTTCGACGACTCTGTACATTCTCATTTGCAATCACAGAATTGGCACACTCTTATTTTTTTTTTGTTTTTTGCGTGAAAAAGCACTTTTTTTCATTATTTTTGAATAAGATTTATCCTCTTTTTTTATCTTCGACGTCACGAAAAATCAAGCTGTTGCACACTAAGCCCGCGCACTGCGAAACATTCCTCAATCACTAACTATTTTTTGTCTATGATTTGTACACTGATACTCGATGTTGTCGTCTGATGGATGTTTTTATCGTACGTTTTCTTATTCAATTTTTATTTCATATTTTTTAATTAGAATTGAGCGAAAATAATGGTTTTTTTTTTGGTTTTTTTGAAATCTCAATGTGACTATTGGATTTGGCCTGATTAATCGTTTATATTTGTCAAATGTACGTTCAACGTATGCTGATCTCGTTCTGTCTTTTGGCAATCCAATTTTTCTCTAGTTATTTCATTATTGTAGCAATCTTTGTGCACATTTTTTTTTTTGGATAAACAATGTTTCTCAATTCACAGCCCGGTTTATAGATTAAATATGAAAAATTAAATTAGATCTAATGTAAGAAAAACTAAGAACTAGAAAGACTAAGAAAATATATTTTACCTTTCTAGCCAAAGAATTTTACTCAATTTCAGAATTTTTCATTGTGATAAAATAATAATGCAGCAATTCTAAACGTTGATATCATTTCAAATATTTCTTAAAGCTTATTCATTCGAATTTTCCTTGATTTCTGGAGCGCCTCCCAAAAATCGATGCTCGTTAGCGGTCATGATTGCCGTCGTTAGAATGATCTGTAAAAAAAATCCAGTCGGAATCTTAATTTAGATATATACCGCTATCGTCTGAGCCTCAAAGAAAGAAAGACTTAGCATGAAAATTTCCAAATGACGAACTTTTAAATAAGCTAGATTCTAAGAAATCAAGTAAACGAATTTTTTGAAAGTTGGCCATTTGTTTAATTTTCGTGCTAACGCTTTCTTTGAGGATTCTGCGATAACAGTGTATCTCTAAATTAAGACTGTTTTCGATTTTTTTTTTACAGATCATTTTAACGTCCGCAATCACGTCCACCAAGGAGCGACGATTTCTTGGAGGGGCTCTGGAAATCAAAGAAAATTCTAACGCATAAGCTGCAAATACCCTCTAAAAATTTGTTTTTGTATGATTTAAGAATAGTATTGAACAATGTCAAAGTTCAAAATAGCTGCATTTACACTTTCCCTTTAAAAAAAATTCTTAAGTATCAGTAAAAATTTTCCCCGGAAAAGTAGAATATCCCATTGATACAATTATAATTTTAAAAATGCTGAAATTATCAGACTATATAAAACGAGATGGGAGTAAAAGAAAAAAAACTAGAATATAAAAAATCCAGTAAACTAAAATCACGAGATATTAGATTTCGAAAAAAAAAATTGCTGCAATAATCGAATGAGGATATCTGCAATCTCATATGCAATTAAACGTTAATTGAAAGTACATAATTCTACTGCAACAATCTCGAACGAACTTATATTAAAAAAAGACTGATCAGCTTCTGTTGAATGTAAATGGTTGCAAAAAAAAAACAAAAAACGAATTTTTTTTTTTTAACAAATGTGATGCATCGTAATTCTGAAGAGAGAATTTTCGACACAGAAACGTTGGAGTTGAATCACATTGTGAAAGAATCATCAAAGTCAGAGAATTCAGAGCCATCGAGTTTGGAGAAGAACGAGGAATTCTGCAACAACGGTACGGCCACAATAACGCGTTACATCCACATTAAACACGCTGACTCATCGGTGAAGATCTTTCGAGAAACAACAGTCTAATTATTCGTGGTTGGAGACATTGAAGCAAATTCACCTGAGGAAAAAAGTGAAAAGAAGAAGATAAAAAAATAACGAAAAATGATATTTAGAACATATAGAAAAGAGAAAAAAAAAACGAAAAACAAAATATCAGTGTAACCCGTCGCAGTGAACAATTATTATCGATATTCTAAATGTCTCCGTGTTCCTATGATGCATTTCATTATTGTTTTCGAACATTCTTTTATACTTGTAATTTTAAGAAGCTAAGACTACGCGACCGTCGTACTTATACGTATTACAAATGATTTTTTTTTCTCTTCATATGCGAAATATGTACGCGATTCACGAAAACGATGGGAGAGAAAAAAGAAAACAAGCTTTTCCCGAGTGTCAAACGATCGGAAACAATAATTACAAAATCTGTATTATTAAAAAAAAAGAAGGGAAATTTGACTCGTTAAATTGAAAACGATTGGAATCAATTTTCACAAATTAATTGCGGATTATTTGATTAGGTAAATTACGTTAAATCCTCATTCACACGTACGAAGGTGCGCAATCAAAAACCAATTGCCACCATTTATTTCAATTATTTTTAATAACACACACACGCACGCACGCACACACACACACGCTCGCGCGCGCGCGCGCGCGCGCGCGCACACACACACACACACACACACACACACACACACACACACACACACACACACACACATTTTCCTTTCATATAAGTCTGCGTTTATCAGCCATTCCTTCAGAGTTACACGATAAATCAATTATCAACGTAAAATAATAGACTGTAATGTGTTAGAATTATCGTAAAAGTAAAAAAGAAATGAAAAATACGTTTTAATTTTATCGAAATTGCAGGATGGATTAGTCTTACGTTCCTTCCTTATTGAGAAAAAACAATACAAATACAAGTAAAAGAAAAAGAATTGTTATCCTCCTGCGCTAGTTTTCATGTAACAGAGGGATAAAATCCTCAATTAAGAGATTAATCGTTCTGTCATTGTCATAGACAGTCAAGTGAATGTTGTACTTTTATAATATGCGTGTACTTATATTTTGTAATGAGGAGAGATACGTATCGTGAGCGATGTATCGTCGTAAACATCGCGGTGGATTTTTTTTGCTCATTATTAAAGCAAAGTATTTCACGATTGATCGGACGCGTAAAAAACGAGAAATGAAAAAAAAAAATTAGTTTATACAAATAACGATCGTTAATTTGCGAGAACATTACGTGTAGACACTAGAATGAGATATACCTGTTTCATGTATTCTTCAGAATGTGTAGAAATAAAATGATGGCTCTGGCTTTCGACTTAATCCCAAACGAATGACAAAACTTGGTTTGATTTATTGAGTTAATTTTAGTTTGAATTTAGCAAAAATCTACGAAAGATTGGAAAATGAAGGAAAATTGATTTTCACAAAATAATGTTTATTGCAAAAGAAATCAATGTTTGCTTTTTTGTATTTTTATTTGTACGAGCTCGGATCGATTTCATTCTCATTGGAGTATTCTAAAATGACGCTTTGACCATCGATCAACGACTCATCGTTGAGAAGCTCCAACAACGGAGTGTCCATTTTTTCAGCAACGATTTTCCCCGTTGTATGATGAAACAACCGCAGTTTCTCCGAATTTCCGACGTTGTTCGCGTTGAAGACATTGAAAGCTTTGGAAAAAGTGTCCGTTACTTTACCAATCGTCCAATCGACGCTCACGAAAATTGCTCGCGATTCAATCTTCGGACAATTCTTTTTTGGTGGGTGAACATGAAAATATCTTCTGTTTGCTGTGGGGATCGTTTTTGCGCCGGTTGCTTTGCCCTTTAATTTCATCAATTGTACCTGTACAAAAAACAATCCATCAATGTAAATATTAAAGTGATAAAAAAAGTAGATTGTATTTAAACATTTTTTTTAAATTATAGTCAGTTTTTTTGTTTTTCAATACCTTGTTAGCCATCGCCACGTTTTTCGACTTTTTCAAGGCTTCCTTAACTTGTTCATCAACCGCAGTTTTTGCAATAGCAAATTCTGCCTTGGGCCTTTGCCACTTTTTCAATTTGCTCATTTTTTCCTCTTGGCTCATTTCCAAACATCCATGATAACGATGCGAAACACAAAAGTGTTTTTTACATTCGACGCAGGGGATTTCAACGGGTGAACTTTCATTGCAGGATTCCTGAGAGCAACTGAAATTCTTCAAATCACTCTCAGTATTTTCGACATATTTGTCTATGCATTTGGGACAATTATGAGCGAATGCTTGGAAATGATTTTTACAGAAGACGACAGAACAGTGAGCACAAGTGAAAGGCAAAAAATCATTTTGTTTGCAATCCTCCACAGCACAATTAGTTCCCAGTTCAGGGAATTCCATGGCGAACGTGAAATAAGGAAATCAGGACTGTTTAAATTCAAATCAATTGTGAGAAGGTGTCGGCGAATGAAGATGATTTTCACTCAAAGTTCCCAAAGCCAAATTGTTCCACTTTTGCTCTAATTCCTTCAGAGTCATGTGAGAATCTCCGTTGTCGCTCTCCGGATCTGGCAACTCCGTAGATGGCACTACTATCTCGTCTATCGGTAATTTCTCCTTTCTCCAAGCTTCGTCTATTAGTTCGAGCAATCTACCGTCTCCGCATACTTGACTGTCCATAATTTTTTGAAATTCGATTACTCGTCGCTAAAAGAATTTCTATTTTGACTATTTATATACGAAATTTATCAATTAGGGAAAAATGTTTAATTTCATTAGCAGAATTTTGGTTTTTATATTAAAACGATAAAATAAATTTTGTTTCATCTAATCATTTAGAAATAGAACAATAGATGACTGCGAGTTTATGGAATGTTCGTTGTTTATTGCACTATGTATTTCTGAAATAAAAGTTGTAAAATAGGAATAATCAACTTTCTATTGTGAAATTCAGGTAGACTTCATATTGAGATTTTTCGAAAAAATGGTCGAACTAGTGGGAATATAGGAAAGTGAGGTTAGAACGATATAAGAATCAAAATTGTTTTCTTTCGAACTTATAATGAAATTCACCAATAATCAAAATTTAATTAAAACTTAATTAAAAACCGAAGAAACGGTATTATAGATTGTAAAACCGAATCATCGTTTGATTACATGAAAAGGTTATGTCGTAATTTGGAGTACAATTATGTATTTTTGTCAACATACCAATGCGGAAATGTTCAATGAAGCGCTTGTTATCCAAAAATATGTAATTTACGATTTTTTCTAATTGCGAATTCACGCACATCAACTATAAAATTCGCATCGTACTTGCTGACAAATCATTACCTTTTTTACGATAAGTCATGGAGATTATACGGACGTAATCCCCAAATAAAAAAGTTACGATGAAAACACAGTTATTTATTCTTCGCTATATTTATAAATTTTGCCGGTAGGGTCGCTGATTTCAAAAAGTTTGAAATAGCCCCACGCCCCATGGCGGCGAAAGTGCAGCACAAGTCAAGCGACAACAAGCGGCAAGCTCACGCGTACGCGTAATTAATATTTCAATTGGGTATTAATCACAAACTCTGCAAATAATTAATCAATTATAATCATGAGTAAAGCTCATCCTCCAGAATTAAAAAAGTAAGTAATTTGAATTTCTGCGATAAGAGCGAATATCCATAAAGTTCTGGTACATATTTTGAGGTTATAATGCGAAAAACGTTTAGCGGCTATTATCGACGTATTTTAATTTATAATTCCTTTTCATTTTTCAGGTACATGGACAAGAGACTGTCACGTGAGTTAAATTATTATTGAAATAATTTTAAAAATATATAGATTCTTATCAGAAGTGAATGAAAAAAAATTTATCAGAATTTTCTAGTAATTCATTTATTCAATGAATTTTCAGTCAAATTGAACGGCGGAAGACACGTTATAGGAATTTTGAGAGGATTCGATCCCTTCATGAACATGGTCATCGATGAAACTGTTGAAGAATGCAAAGACGGCACGAAAAACAACATCGGCATGGTGGTAAGTTAACGAGTAACGATTCTCTGAGAATTTTTTTTTAACAAGTCATTTTTGTTTTTCAGGTAATTCGAGGAAATAGCGTCATAATGCTGGAAGCATTGGATCGGATATAAAACTTAAACCCACATATTTTACGCTTGTAAGTTAATGTAAGGACAAAATAAATAATTTCATAAACGTGCGACATAAAAATTTTATTGATTCTTTTAATAAATGGTGAGAAACACTTGGAAAAAGAAAAAAAATTGCAAGATCGTATATTAATACTGTTTTCGTGGTCATCACAATTATTACAATCCAATAGTAAATTCATATTTTTTTGATCATCGTTTCTAGTCACTTTGAAAAAATAAAAAATAAAAAAAACGCAAATCGTAAATTGTAAAAATTTGTAAATATGAATTTTATATGAGCTCGTCGAAAGGGGGAAGCGAGTTCACCGTGCTAAAAATATTGCAAAAGTATGCCCAAAGAAATTCTTGTTTAATTGAAAATTTCTTGAAAGTATTCGTTTGTACAAAATTTGTCACACGAAATAGTTTTTTTTCTTTTCTTTAAATAATAAAGGTCATATGGCAAGGCACTCGATTTAATGAATCTTTTTTTCGATTGAGGAACGTTGTCTGCGCAATTTGTTTTTTTTTTTCTTTCGAATTACGTTTTGTAACATTAATGCTTTTTAATCCGTGCTTATTCATACACTTTTGTTTTTCTTCCTTTTTTTGAATTGCGTAACACCGGTGTGAAATAAATCTAATACCGTAAATTACACAACTCTTATAAATATATCACAATTTTTAGTGATGTGACAATCATGGCAGGACCACGAAATTGTTTCTTTTCCTAAAAAAAAAAAAAAAAAATCACTAGCTAATTGTAAGTCATTACACATTGCATTTTTTTGCATGTGCTCGCTGGGAATCGATTCTTTATGCACTTGTTTAAATATCAAATATGCTACATGTTTTTTGTCATTTATTTAGTGCTTTGTACCAAGAGCAAGCGTAAAAAAAATATGATCAAAAAAGGTATAAGAAAAGCTTTTTTTCAGCTGGTTTGACCTTAGGATTAAAAAAAAATCAAAAGATATTCACAAAAAATCCGAATGCGACTTAAGTCCACAATTCCATGGGAATCCTTGAACATTTATTTCATCTTCTACTAAAGACAAATTCTAAAAAAATTATATTAAAAAAAAAATCGTGAGAGCGAGAGAATGGAATAGGATGAAAGGTGTATATGATTTTGAGAATAACTCAAATTTCTCAACGTGATCGACAAGCCTAAACTAGCAATTGTACAAAGTCTGAACGAGTGAAAAAAAAATTCTAACTTTACCTCAGGATAGCGTGGGACATGCATTTTGAAAAATAATTGATGCTTACAATATTTTACAGAATCAATTTTTCTGCGCTAACGTAAAAATTGGTTTTTCAACAATTCCTGGCTTGAACTTGTCAGTACGTTTTTTTGAGTGGGGAAAAAATAGAAAATGGTTTATACAACGTTTGAGCAAAATGCTCTGAATCGTGAACGATCGAACGAATCCACTGCTATAAAAAAAAAAGAACTCGACGTCAACGAGTCCGAGCATTTTATTATGCTGCGTTTATCGAATCGATGAAAAATCCATTCACGAATTTCATCGGGATATGAGGTTTGCTTCAGCTGCGTTTGGAGCTAAATGAAAAAAAAAAAACAAATAAATAAAAGTTAATATCATTAAAACGAAATAGATAATTTATTCTTCATACTCGATGATTATGTAGATTTAAATAAGTGAAAAAAAATCTTGAATAAAATACTTACTCGATTCCGTCGTTGAGTCAGCTTGCGAAGATTCCTCGAGATTCTCGTCAGTCCCTGCAGTTTCCGATTGGCCAACAAGATTATGATTTCTTCTTCGAGTTAATCTTCGTACGGGTTTTTTTATTTGATTCTTATTTCCTTCCTGTTTCATTCCTCGTGGGTCATTGGAATTTGAAGCACCTTTTTTTCTCTTCAAATTGCCATTTTCACGTTCCACGAGTTTGTTTTTCGGTGATTCTCTCGTTTTTGCAGCTCGCGCTTGTTGCTTGACGAATTCACGTTTTTTTTTGCCACGATTTTGAGTCAACATGATTTTCTGTCGTTTTTGTCGTTCAAATTCCTCGAGAGCTTTTGCTTCGGACATCTCATGTTTGGTTTTAAGATGACTGGTCAAATCACCAGTGGTGATTCTCGCGTGGCATCGCAAACAAATGATCGAACAGCGGTGGTTTTCTTTCTCAATTCTTGTATTGAATACGACTTTGCAATTGAAACAATGAAGAAATTCGGCGTTGTCGTCCTCGGCGTTCGCGTATTCGTCGTCGTTAGCTGCTTCTTCTTTGTGCATCGTCACCACATGTTTTCTCATGTTGCAATGATGCATAAAAGGTTTTTTACAATATTTACAAGTGAATTTGATTTCGCCCTTGTGCTTAGCAATGTGAAGCTTGAAGTACCAATCGGTACTAAATCTTTTCGAGCAGAAGTTACACTCGAAAGATTTGGCAGTTCGTTTAGATCCATTTTTCTTTCGTCTACCACGTCGCATTCCGGACTTGTATCGTTTGAGAACAAATTCGGATTCAGCTTTCCTCGACATTTTATTCGAACCCGTTTGGCCCTTGACTCGTTCGTTCGTTTGAGGCAAAATCTTTGTGGGAGTGTTTGTAAAACTCATAGTTTGATTGGGAGTTTGAGAAACGAGACAAAATTTCGGAACTCCTTGAGCTAGAAGAGAGGAATCGGTTGTGAGGCCGCTGATGGGCACAACGCGAATAGGCATTAAATAAGGAGTCGAGGAAGAACCAGTTTGTAGTTGTGATGGAAAATAATCGCTCGGTTCATTATTTTGCCCAGTATTTCCAGTTCTCCGGATGGAAATGAATTGTTGAGTTTTAGGAGACGTTATCGTCACGTTTGCGTCGCCCGGAGTGCTTGATTTTCCTGGAGAACCCTTGGAACCATTGCTCACTGATTTACCAACGATTAGCTTTTGTCCCGGAAAGAAAGGGTAACGAGGCAACAATTTCCCATAGTTGTCCCTCCTAGGAGCTTTTGGTGATGTTACAGCGCCTGTAACGGAAGTGATCCTTATAGTTGGATGATGCTGAACGGACAAGCTGGTTTTCGGTATGACAATGAGTTCAGAATTCCTCTGCAAACTTTCGAAAGCACGATCGTGTCCATTAATCGGATCACTGTAATCGATTTTCTTGGATTTTCCAGACTTCAATATCTGCAATTCTCGCATTCTCATTCTGTCTTTCATCAGTTGGGTTCGGCTCGTTTTGTTGTGTCTGTATTCAGGCCTTAGCGTACAATTTTTATGCATCATTTTCGATTTACGAGTTTTCAGATTTACGAGACAAATGTCACACCGAGTTGAGCGATCGCAGCGATTACATCGTATAATGACTCGTCGACAGCGATCGTGATCGATGCTCAACGCGTCGCAGTTCTCATTTTCACAATGTTTTGAAACTGGCGCATCGATTTCGTCCTCCGATTCCAAGTTTATTGCGATCAGGGGTGTTATTTCTTCGCCTATTACCAATCGCTCAATGTCCACGTTGCACATCACGTTCTCGCATTCTTCGCTGTGACCACAAAATTTTTTTTCTCTCCTCAGCGGCAAAAGAGCAATCGCTGATTTTCCTTCAGTCTTTGAGGGCAATAAATGCTGGTCGTCTGCGTCTATCCTCGATAATTTCTCCTTTTCACCTAAATTTAATATCGGTATTACCGACAATTCTGGCTTCTTTTCCGCCTTACTCTTGCTCTCGAGAGAACCATTTCGCTTTTCATACAATGAATTCCTCGACGAGGCCAAATCCGACACTACCGAGCCATCCGTCAATGGTGTTTGCAGATAAACATTTTGCCTGTTGAGCAATCGTTTCACCGACTCCGAATTTAATATCTATAAAATAATCGTATAGAACAAATATTATGTTTTAATGTATTTTTTGCGATTATATAATGAATATAATGAAAAATGTTCGAAAAAAAAATGGTGACACAAGAAATTCGGGAAAATCAGTTTCTATACATAAAAAATCGACAAATCGCTAATCAAAATTTTTTTTGAGTAACAATTTCAGGTGATAGTTCTTAAGTGTGGTATTTTTCAATAAACAATAGTTTTCTAGTAGGTCTTTTAAAAAAGTATTTATTCCAATATTCGAAGAAGGTTCGAATGATTCTACGGTTAAGGAAATTTCGGAGATGGTTGTAACCCAATCAATTACGAATATCTGACTGCAAAACTGACCATTGGGTCTCGTCAGCCTGGTGTAACTATGAAGGGTTACCTCAACTTTTAGTCACATTGATGAAAAAGAATTTTTGAATGTATAATTTTAGTTTATTTGGCCAACTTGGCGATAGAGAATTCATTGTGTTTGCTTACGAGTAAAATTTAGCGTAGTGGTAATTACAATATTAAAATAACAGTTATATTATAATTTATTCAACAGTATGTCATATGAGTAATAAGAAAAAAACTCTAAGCCATCAAAATATTAATCAAATTCGAATGAATTTGTAGAGAACAAT
Organism: Rhimphoctona megacephalus; assembly: GCA_963989365.1. Classification (NCBI taxonomy): domain Eukaryota; kingdom Metazoa; phylum Arthropoda; class Insecta; order Hymenoptera; family Ichneumonidae; genus Rhimphoctona; species Rhimphoctona megacephalus. Next base: position 45,560,070 of record OZ022415.1, on the reverse strand, counting down.
CGGTGATGGTCAAATTAATGAAATACAGATTGCCATTTGTTTTGCCCAACTTCGATCAAATTAATTAAGCTGATTTTATTTAACTAGTTTATAAGAATATTGAATCAATCTATTTTGATAATTTATAAATGAAGCTTTCAAGCGTGGAAATTTGCCAACTAAATCGGTGCCATTTTTAATTCATTCGGTGCTCAAAATAGAAAAAAAGTCCTTGTATTAAGAGGCGGGATTAAAATCATGATTTTATTGTTTTTCGAGTAAATTTTTTTCTCATATGATTGAAAACTAAAACGTTATTGTTCAATAAACAATGGATATTCATTCGATTATAATAAAGTAAAATAAATCAAAAACAATTGGTAATGATTTTTGATTTTACATCATTACTTTTTGTCTGCTGGAAACGCGTTTAAGAAAATTCAAAATTTTTTTTTTTTCGAAACTGATAAAAGTCGGAATTTTTGAACGTACAGAAAAGAAAATTAATGTCAAATAAACAAAACTTACCTCGTTGAGCGTATTCATAGATAATTCATTGCAGCCTATTTTTGGAGTGTGTACAGTGACGATATTGGGAATCGGTGCATAGGCCATTGTATTTGAGATAACAAAAAGTCAGGTAAGAAAGAAAAAAGTGGAGATCGAGTACAATTACAGCGATGGAATGACTGTAAAAGCCAAAATATTATGACGGTACGATCGGTCAACCGTGATTACTGCGTTAATTTATACTGACATTCAACGACAATGTGTAAAACGGCGAAGTAAAAAATAAAACGAAAAAAATAGACACTCAGAGCACTAGAGGAAGGCGTCGGTACGAACGCGACGAGCATCTTTTCTTGTTCCTTAGCTATCCTCGTATTCGGGCGATTATTTGAACGAAAAAACTGTTGTATTCGCGTGAAACGCACGCGTCGGTCCACAGCCTCGCGGACGAGGCTACGAAAACATTTTTTTTTCTTTTTCGTATCTTCCGTCACTGATGTGTCCGGAGTACGAGAAACGCATAATGATAATAAGGCTAATTTTTCTGCACACAAAATCGGATGCGCACGCAACCGGTGAAACTCGCCCGCCTTGTTGCGATGTGTGTACAAAAGAAGAAACACTTACGACAAGAACGTGTATCGCGCATATACACACCATGAGCACAAGGGAGAAACACCTTTGAGGATTTTTTCGTTCGTTGTGCACAATAAACACGTTGCGTGCGCCGATTCTACGGTTCGCGATTATTTTCTTTTTTTTCAGCATAAGAATTCGCCATGTTGGATTCAAACCGGATTTCGCATTTTTGTTCAATTCTTGTCCTCTCGGTAAAGAAGGGGAAGACGTTATGGAGTGTCGATAACAAAACCGGTCATTTTATGTATGTAAATTAGCGATCGGTAATGTACAACTCGACAAATAGGGACTGTGCGTGGGCTATAGAGAGCAGCACCAGCTATATAAAATTAGCCGCTCGATTTTCACTTTTGCATTTTTTTAAAATTTATTATGATTGTTTGTCGATAGTTTGTGATTGTTTGATTAATTAAAACGTTTGTTTGATAATATTTTTTATCAAACAAACGAAAAAAAAAGGGCGTTAAGTTAGCCGCAAATTTTTGAAATTTTGTCTAATTTGATTTTTTCAAACGCCAATCAATTCGCAATCGTTTGTTTGAAAGAAATAATATTATTTGAAGGTTTGTTTGATTGTTGTTTTTCCAAAAAATGAATAAATAAAATATTGGATCGTTGTAGCTTTTACACTAGATTCTAATATAACCTCGAGCATTGGCCGAAGCAGTTGAGTTTACTTTTCAGAGCAATCATGATCTCGATTGTGTATAAAAAATGTGTATATCTATTCGATTTAAAAACATTGAATTATTTATATTACCAGGCTGGCATTAAAATTAGGCTGTGTCTAATCGTCCGGACACCCGGACAAATACGCGTCCGGTATTATTCGTCCGGATATTTGTCCAAAATGAGGTTATTTTTTTTTCAATTAATTTTTTTATAGTATGAAGGTATATTGAAACTCCCTCCGAAAATACACCTGGCAGCTATAAATGTCCGGACGAATAATCGCACGTAATTCGTCCGGATATACAATTTATAATGATTTTCGTATATCCGAACGAATAATCATACAGAATTCATTCGGGTATATAATGAATTATGTATCGACAAACGATTTCCAAGGGTTCCAATATGTATCCGGACGACTAATCGTACGTAATTCATCCGGATATATGATGAATAAAGGTATTTGCATGTATCCGAACGAATAATCGCACGTAAGTCTTCCGGATATACAATTTATGACAGTTGTTATAAGAGTTGGACATGAGGAAATAGTAGGATGGGTTTGGGTCATCTTGCGGTCGTTTTTTGAATAGTTGGACATGAAGAAATAGTAGGGTGGGTTTGGGTCATCTTGCGGTTGTTTTTTGAATAGTTGGACATGTGGAAATAGTAGGGTGGGTTTGGGTCATCTTGCCGTTGTTTTTTGAATAGTTGGACATGAGAAAATAGTAGGGTGGGTTTGGGTCATCTTGCGGTTGTTTTTTGAATAGTTGGACATGAGGAAATAGTAGGGTGGGTTTGGGTCATCTTGCGATTTTTTGAATAGTTGGACATGAGGAAATAGTAGGGTGGGTTTGGGTCATCTTGCGGTTGTTTTTTAAATAGTTGGACATGTGGAAATAATAGGGTGGGTTTGAGTCATCTTGCGGTTGTTTTTTGAATAGTTGGACATGTGGAAATAGTAGGGTGGGTTTGGGTCATCTTGCGGTTGTTTTTTGAATAGTTGGACATGTGGAAATAGTAGGGTGGGTTTGGGTCATCTTGCGGTTGTTTTTTGAATAGTTGGGCATGTGGAAATAGTAGGGTGGGTTTGGGTCATCTTGCCGTTGTTTTTTGAATAGTTGGACATGAGAAAATAGTAGGGTGGGTTTGGGTCATCTTGCGGTTGTTTTTTGAACAGTTGGACATGAGAAAATAGTAGGGTGGGTTTGGGTCATCTTGCGGCTGTTTTTTGAATAGTTGGACATGAGGAAATAGTAGGGTGGGTTTGGGTCATCTTACGGTTGTTTTTTGAATAGTTGGGCATGTGGAAATAGTAGGGTGGGTTTGGGTCATTTTGCGGTTGTTTTTTGAATAGTTGGACATGTGGAAATAGTATTTTTATCCAACTATTCAAATACATGTCCAACTATTCAAAAAACAACCGCAAGATGACCCAAACCCACCCTACTATTTCCTCATGTCCAACTATTCAAAAAACAACCGCAAGATGACTCATACCCACCCTACTATTTCCACGTGTCCAACTATTCAAGAAACAACCGCAAGATGACCCAAACCCACCCTACTATTTCCTCATGTCCAACTATCCAAAAAATAACCGCAAGATGACCCAAACCCACCCTACTATTTCCTCATGTCCAACTATTCAAAAAACAACCGCAAGATGACCCAAACTCACCCTATTATTTCCACATGTCCAACTATTCAAAAAACAACCGCAAGATGACCCAAACCCACCCTACTATTTCCACATGCCCAACTATTCAAAAAACAACGGCAAGATGACCTCAACCCACCCTACTATTTTCTCATGTCCAACTATTATAACAACTATCATAAATTGTATATCCGGACGAATCACGTGCGATTATTCGTTCGGATACATGCAAATACCTTTATTCATCATATATCCGGATGAATTACGTACGATTAGTTATCCGGATACATATAACAACTATCAGAAATTGTATATTCGAATGAATTACCTGTGAGTATTCGTCCGGATATACTATACGGAAACCATTATAAATTGTATTTCCGGACGAATTACATGCGATTACTCGTCCGGATACATGCAAATACCTTTATTTCTTATGTATCCGTATGAAATACGTACGATTAGTCGTCCGGATACATATTAGAACCCGTGGAAATCGTTCGTCGATACGTAATTCATTATATACCCGGATGAATTCTGTATGATTATTCGTTCGGATATACGAAAATCATTATAAATTGTATATCCGGACGAATTACGTGCGATTATTCGTCCGGACATTTATAGCTGCCAGGTGTATTTTCGGAGGTAGTTTCAATATACCATCATACTATAAAAAAATTAATTGAAAAAAAAATAACCTCATTTTGGACAAATATCCGGACGAACCCTGACTGTTCCCGATACCGTCTCAACTGGGCGTTTTTTAACCGAAATCGTTTTCGGTATCGATGCCGTGTCGACTTTTGCTTTTTCGACTAAGTCCAACGGACCTAATATCGGTATCGATACCTAATTTTAATTCCACCGATACCGAATGTGCCGAATTTTCGCTTTTTGCTCAAGTCCAACTGGCCCGGTATCGATACCATAATTTGTTGGGTCGCTAACTACCTGTCGAATTTTGCTTTTTCAATTAAGGTAGTTGGGAAGAGTTGAGTTGCACCGTTGACCATGTACTTTTTTGTATGGAATCGAAAGAAGATAATTTTTTTTACGTGTTTGTGAAATTTAAACTCTTTTTACCGTGTAGTTTTTAAGATATTAGCTTTTAAAAATACATTGCGAGCATAGGAGAATGCAGACGACAACATAGATTAGAATTTTTAATTCGAGAATACTCAAAAATTTCACCGTTGACCTACAAAAAAAAACTTATTGCTATAATCTACGATATGTGAAGAATCTTTCCCGAGAAATTGATATAGATAGCACGTGTTATTATTGAGAAATCACGGAAAGAAGAACACACATAGCAGTATCTCCTGGCTTGACTCGGACCTCTCTTTCTCTCGAAAGTCACCAGACAATCAAGATGGCGGTTCATCTAAGCCCGCCGTATTTGAATAACTCTGATTGTAGATATTGATATTAACGTGTTTTGAATGAACAACAAAATGGAGTGAATTATTTGTGATGTAAACAATAATAATGCTTGTTAAATTCTCACATTTGTTTTTCCTTTTATTATAAAATTTAAACGTTTTTTTTAAATTGTTTTTACTTTTATTACAAAATTCTTTCGACGTATTTTAATCAAATACAACAATTTATATTGTAAAGAGAATGTCCTTTTGCACAAGTTGATTTTCGCAATGTGTACACTTTTTTCACGACTGAGCACTTTTCACATTTAATGTTGAAAATAGAAGCAAAACCGCGCTTCAATTCTGAATCAATAAAATTTATTGATAACGGGTGTACAGCAATTATCACATCGCAATTGTTGCGCAAGGTATGAAACGTCAATTAGACAAATGCCTTTGACAATACATTGCTCAGGCAACGGAATTGGGATACTACCAGCTTCATTTCGAAGTCTTTTCTTTTTATTGATTTTCTCTAAATTCTCGATCGCACTTCTACGTTGACTGATTTTTTTTCTGTCGTAAAACGACCCGTAGCCCGTAATTGAGCCATCACGCCGCAAAATTTTGGAGGTTATGTTCACGTTTTCACCGATTTGACGATCCGTTACTATAGTGCCGATGTGGGGAAAAGTTAGGTTGGGTGCGTCATTTAGTAACTAAGTCAAGCCAAGACCTTATTAAATTTCAATTGTTATTTAGATTATTTATAAGAGTTTATGCGATTTCGTAAATTTTATTTTCAATGAAAATGATTTCTAAAATCGGTTTTATAGATTAAATCGTCGATTTACATATTTGAAAAATGGACTACATTTGGACTCGGCCAAACTCTTCCGAACTACCTTAAGTCCACCAATCCAGTATCGATGCCGTCATTTCGCAGGTCCGATGCCTACCTGTCGAATTTTTTTCCAATCCACCGATCCGGTCTCGATACCGCATTTTCGCAGGTCCGATACCGTGTTCACTGACATTTCTTTCTTCGCGAGTCTGGTGGTGTTTCATAGCAAGATAGACAAATGGATGGATAAATAAATTTACACCACTGGATCGTAGTTGGCGGGTAGGGAAGGTTCGATGAATCCAGGAGCAATTTTATTTTATTTTTTTTGCTCTTGGAACACGTGTTTGGGAGAAGGGACGCTTTGCATCCATCTCTTTTTTTTCAATGGTCATGATTATCGATTTACAATTATTTTAAATATATCCGTTGCAATCAAATGGTGGAGTACAATTCATTGTCGCTCGATAGCTTTTCTCATGGAAGTTTTCATCCTTTTGGTAGCGAACCGCATAATTTACGGTACCGATACCGTACCTGCGGGCTCGCTTTTGGGTAGCAATCGGCATAATTTACGGTACCGATACCCTCAATTGGGCCCGCTGGGACTTGCTTTCGGGTATCGATACCGACACAGTTACAGTTAAAAAAAGCCATTTTGCCATAGTCGCGATACCGAAAAAAATACGGTATCAAGATCAGTCAGGGAATACCGGACGCGTATTTGTCCGGGTGTCCGGACGACTAGACACAGCCTAATTTTAATGCCAGCCTGGTAATATAAATAATTCAATATTTTTAAATCGAATAGATGTACACATTTTTTATACACAATCGAGATCATGATTGCTCTGAAAAGTAAACTCAACCGCTTCGGCCAATGCTCGAGGTTATATTAGAATCTAGTGTAAAAGTTACAACGATCCAATATTTTATTTATTCATTTTTTGGAAAAACAACAATCAAACAAACCTTCAAATAATATTATTTGTTTCAAACAAACGATTCCGAATCGATTGGCGTTTGAAAAAATCAAATTAGACAAAATTTCAAAAATTTGCGGCTAACTTAACGCCCTTTTTTGTTTCGTTTGTTTGATAAAAAATATGATCAAACAAATGTTTTAATTAATCAAACAATCACAAACTATCGACAAACAATCATTATAAATTAAAAAAAATGCAAAAGTCAAAATCGAGCGGCTAATTTTATATAGCTAGCAGCACCACCGCCGATGTGCGTACTCTCTCGCGTGACCGTCTGGCCACTGAGGAAACCCTGTATGGGAGTCCACTCGTGGAGCGTGAAGGGGAAACACCGGATTCCACGGTTCCGAGCAAAAAAGAGATTTTCAAAAGATTTTTCTCTGCAATTATTCAGGAATTGAGTGATATCAAAAACAAAAGTAGTTTGGCGTTTTCTGAGAGGGACTGAAAGCTTTTCAAGTGCATAGAGCGCAGTACACGACAACCGGCTTTGGCCGGCGTCGTGAGCAAAAAAGAAAAAGATGGCATCGTTACGAACGAATAACGACGATAACGACGAAGACGAGATAATGAACGATATAGTTTTCAACGATCTAGGAGAGACACCCAAAGAAACGGAGTATATGGATACGCTAAATACAAAATCCGCAAAAAGGAACCGTCTTGAAGACGAGGACGACGTAATGATACAAGCCTCGTTGTTAGATTTACAAAAAGAGGCAGGGAGCAAAGGAGCTATTCCCAAAACCAGGTCTGAGACAAGGTTAGAAAACGAGGGGAAAAAAAATCCAAAAAGAAACAAAAGCAGTGTCAACAAAGAAAAAGACCAAGGAACCGAAAGTAAAGAAAAGACTGCTAATTTACCTGCAAGCAAGGTAACCAGCAAGGGAATACATATACAACGGGAGAGTGGGAGCTCACAGACTTCACGGCAAGATACAAACTCGAATAATGGCTTCTCAGCTATACAGAAAATGAAGTTAACGCAAGAATATGACTGCACAAATTTTGGCCCGTTTGAGATACACCTTACGTGCACAGACCAAACGTACCGATCGCTGGGAACGACAGCCAGAATCTTAATGAAATATGCGATCAATTACGCCACGGTTACTCGTAAAGGACGTAACAAATTTATTGTTACATTTAAAAATTACGCCGACGCAAATGCCTTTGCCAAAGACTCAAGGCTAGCTGGACATCAGTGTAGTGCAGCTGTTCCATGGTACAAAGTTTTCCGCAAAACGATACTCAGAGGCATTCCAGCAGACATCAGCATCGAAGAAGTTATTGAAACGATTAATGCCGAAAATAGAGATCTCACAGCGGTGGAAGCCTACAGATTCACAAAACGCATAACAGCTAACAACAAAACGGAGTACGTCAACACGGAAACGGTATGTGTAACTTTAAAAAACCAAATTCTCCCAAAAAATCTTATTATGTGGAGGTGTTTATTCGACATGAAACCGTTCGTAAGCAAAGTCCGACTTTGTTTGAACTGCTTCAAAATCGGACACGTTAAAAAATTTTGCAAAATCAACGCGAAATGTGAGGGTTGTAGTAACGATAAACACGAGGGAACACCATGTCAATCAGTTTCGCCTAGGTGTGTTAACTGTCGTGAAGAACATCGGAGTACTGATCCTAGCTGTAGAGTCCTTATTGAACAACAACGAATTAACAAAATTATGGCATATGACAATGTATCCTTCGAAGAAGCGAAAAAGCGGTGTGTTGTTTCAAACGCATCAAGGCCAACGAGCAACAAGGAAGAGGACGTGGATTTAACGGATTTGAGAAACTTCCCTGCTCTGAGGCCTATAGCAGAGAGAGAGCAGGACAAAATGAGATTCGTATTTGGTGATGTTGAAGGACGTTCGGCATCTAGTAACAACATTCACACACGGAGATCAAACAGCAGTACCGACATCGGAACATTTTCATCTGTCAACAAGAGGCACCCAGAACAGACGCATACACAACGCAGTTTGGAGACTAAAGATGTGACAGAAATGATCAGCCAACTCAAAGCAGCAGAAGGGGAAAACAAGGAGTGTGATACGCGGAACTTACTCACACTAATAAATGAACTAATCCAGCGGATTGTTCTGGACAAAGAAAAAGGTCTGTTCCTAGCTAGATTATTTAAAGTAGCAGAAAATCATGACAAATTTAGAGAGAAATAAGAAGGCAATATCAATCTTACAGTGGAACTGCTGCAGTATTAGAGGTAAATTGCCAGAATTTAATAAAAATGCCTGTGAGTATGACCTGATACTACTCTCAGAAACGTGGCTTAAAGAGAACGATAGTTTGTACTTAAAAGATTTTCATGCTATTAGATATGACAGAAAGGTACAAAATGGCGGTGGCACGGCCATATTGGTTAAAAGAGATATCGAGTATAAGATAATTAGTAATATAGAAAATAATAACGATGCTATAGAGTACGTAGGGATAACACTGAAGACTGCCATAGGAGACATTCTAGTCATGTCCTGTTATAGACCTCCAAATAAAAATATTAGTCCAAGGGCCTGGAAAAGATTTTTCAGCTCGATCTCACGATATAACAGATTCTTGATTACAGGGGATTTCAATGCCCATAATACGTGTTGGGGCAGTAACTCCACGTGCGCTGATGGAAAAATTATTGAAGAATGTCTAGAAGAGGGAAATATCATTTTGTTAAATGATGGCACACCAACATTTGTCTCGCGCCCGTTTGGAACCCAATCATGTTTAGATTTATCAATGGTCAATGAAGAACTGGCACTCCTATGTAATTGGCAGGTAATCGAGGATGGATGGGGCAGCGACCACTTCCCCGTTGTGATCGGGCTTGGTGTAGATCCGGCTCTGGTTGAGCTCCCAGGGGCGAGAACCAGGATATATCCGGTTAATAAAATAGCATGGGATATCTTTTCTAACAAATTAGAAAAGCGATAGAAGAAGTTGAAGAGTCAGAAAATTATATGTCGGTTACTGATCGGTATACACGGTTCACTGAACTAATATATGAGAGCGTTCGCTGTGCCATCCCTGAAAATAAAATAAATGGTTCGTGTGGGAAAAAGAATAAACGAGTTAAAGGACCGATGAGCCCGTGGTGGAATGAAGACTGTGAGGTGGCGAAACGGGCTAGGATGGACGCATTAAATAAATTTAAGCGCACTGGCTCTAGGGAAGATTTTATGGAATTCAAAAAAAAAGAAGGCAAAGCTAAATATACATTTAGGAGAGTTAAAAAAGAAAATTTTGTTGCCTTTTGCGAGGGACTAAATAGATTCACAGATCCTACATATATTTGGAAAAAGATTAAGTGTTTCAAGAATAGGTGGGCGAATAAAGCCTCACAGCAACAGACAGATAGTGCACAAAAAACTCAGGAAATTAAGAAAAGTATAGCAAGTTTATGCTCACCATGGACAAAAGCAAAGAAACCAAATTTCACATGTGAACAACCAGTAGTATTCCTGGATAATCCTTATTCGTTAGAGGAATTGGAAAAAGCAATTGGTTCGGTGAGACCTCTATCCTCGCCTGGGTTAGATGGGATTGACTACAACCTAATTAAACATTTCAAAAGTCGAACTAAGAAACATTTATTAACTTTATACAATGACATTCTTCAGCTTCATGCCTTTCCGGATGAGTGGAGGAATTACTTGATCTTTTTTATACCCAAAGCTCAAACAAATAAATTCAGACCTATATCGTTGGCTCCTTGTTTAACTAAAATTCTGGAAAAAATGATCAACACCCGGTTAAGCTGGTGGTTAGAAAGAGAACAACTATTGGCTCAGTCTCAGTTTGGTTTCAGAAGGCAAAGATCGTGCATCGATAATTTAGCCATCCTTCAATCAATTGTGAATAATGAATTTCTCTATAACAACCGGGTAGTAGGCGCCTTCTTGGACGTGAAGGAGGCCTACGATAATGTATTAGCAGATATACTTACAGACAGACTCAAAAAATTAAATCTCCCAGAGAATCTCTTGCATTTTATCTACAACTTAACATCTGAAAGAACGCTCCAGTTTAGACTGGGTGGCTTGTTCAGTTCGTGTAAAACATTTAAGGGATTGCCGCAGGGCAGCGCTTTGAGTCCTTTATTGTACAGCCTATATACAATGGGATTAGAGAGGGTAATTAATGACAATTGCGAAATACTACAGTTTGCTGATGATATTGCGGTACTTTCGAAGGTTAACCCAATCCGCCTAGGGCTTGCCACGGTCGAGACATCTATTGAGAAAATTAGACTTTTCCTCGCTGACAGTGGCCTTGAATTAGAACCAAATAAATGTAAGCTGGTCATTTTTTCCCAAGGAAAATTTACTATGGTGAACGGTTTCTCTATGGCTATCAATGAAATCAGAATCAATCCGGTGCGGGAAGTTAAATTTTTAGGAGTCACCTTGCAATATAATTTGAAGTGGAGTCCACACATTACTAATGTGGTTCAGGCATGCCAAAACGGGTTTAAAATAATGAGCTGCTTGCGGTATACTTGGTGGGGAGCAGACCCTACAGTCCTAATGAAAGTTTATAAAGCATTAATTAGATCACGGATTGAATATGCGGGGTTCATTGCAGACACCAGAGAGGAAAAAGTGCTTACCAAACTTGATCGACTACAATATAAGGCTATCAGAATCGCTCTTGGCTATAGAAACTCCACACCAACAAATATTTTGCTGGCTGAATCTAGAGAACCTCATTTGTTAGCTCGGAAAAAGTACCTGTGTAAAAAATACATAGCTAAAATAATGTCTAACCGAAAGCACCCGCTGATTGGGGTATTGCAAAATATGAGTGCGCGATTTGAGGACCCACTGCTCGTTACGAACATCGAGAAAACGATCTTGGTAGAAAGTTTCGAAAGGATAGAAACTTTCGCACACACAATAGCTACCTTTGACACACCCTACTTTTGTACAACAGAATTCCAATCAACGATGTTTAGGCCGCAGGTTTCCTACCACGAAGGACTAATAATACAAAACTCGGTGGCTCCACAAATAGAGTTTTTATCAATTTTTCGCGAAGAAATAGAGAATGTGGAGATGTTCTATACGGATGGGTCCAAAATGGGGGGCGAGAGCTTTGTTGGTTATGCTATCTACAGGACTAAGAATAGGGAACTCATGAAAAGGAGAGTAACTTCCAACTCGTCAATTTTTACTGCAGAAGCAATGGCTATAGTGGAAGCATTACAAACTATTGATAAATTAAAAGTAGACGAAGCCTTCATCTTTTCCGATTCTCGCAGTGTGCTAATGGCCGGCGAGTCTCTTTTCGTAGACACAAAAATGTCATATTTAATTCTTCAAATTAAAGAACTAGCGTGGAACTTAAAAGAAAAAGGAGTAAAGATTAACTTTTTCTGGATCCCTGCGCACGTGGGAGTAGTGTTTAATGAAACAGTAGATACAGCAGCCAAAGCTGCAATAAGGGAAGGCCGGGACGCCCAACTACTGGCACCATATTCCGATTTCTATTGCAAATTTAAATCAGAATTAAAGGAAGCGCAAAATGCATTGTACCGGGAAACTAGTCAATTTAAAGGCTATATATACTTCAAAGAATATTTCGAATACGACTCTAAACCGTGGTATGAGAGGTGGAAATTGAAAAGAAAAGCTATAGTATCTTTAAACAGATTAAGGTGCAATCATAACTCACTGAACTACAGCCTTAATAGATTTAATATAGTTCAAAGTGATTTATGTGTGTGTGGGGAATACCAGGACACCGCTAATCACATATTTTGGCAATGTGATATATACGCCGAAGCGCGAAAAGAGCTAAACTCTGATTTACTAAAAGCGAAAGTATACCCACCCTATACTATTGCGTCTGTACTGGCTCAAAAGTCTGCCAGAGTTATTACGGCGATAGCTAAATTTATTAGTAGCATAGATGTAAGAATATGAAATACGTATAAATATATTTTTGTATTAATTCATACATTTATGTAAGGAAGGAAAAAGGAAAAAAAAAAATGTTAATATATAATAAACTGATGTATCGTTAGTCGGTATGGATATGTCTGTACCGGCAGGGCAGCATGGGCAAACAGATGGCGCTCAAAGCCCTTAATAAAGGAAAAAAAAAAATACTCGCTTCTAAATGTGCAATTTTTCCGATGCTATTTTGGCTGCAAAGTATGAAAAACAAACAAATATTGTAAATCATAATGTTGAAAATCGTCAATTAACATCTTCGACCTGTAATTAAGGTATTACTATCACAAAACGACTTCATTTAGGGTCCTTGCAAAATTTTGCATAAACGTTCTTGGCACCAAAACTAACGGTTTTCTCCTATGAAGGAAAATTTTCTGACGTTTAGAATTTGAGATATTTAATTTGCAATTTTTTATTTTCTCCATCTAAACGCGTGTAAATTAAAGTCGCATTTCATTAAAAAGTTGCAAAAATCGAGTTGCAAAAAAAAATGTATTTAAGATTTTTCTTGCAGATAGCCAGAAAGGCCATGAGCCGAAATTTTTAAAGAAAAATCCTAAACACATTTTTTTGCAACTCATAAACGATAAGCGACTTAAATTTACACGCGTTTAGATGGGAAAAGTTAAAAATTGGAAATTGAATATCTCAAATTCTTGACGTCAGCAAATTTTTCTTCATAGGAGAAAATTGGGGTGGGGGTAAAATTTTCGAATGACGAAATTTCGAACAGCTAAAATAGCGAATTTTAACATACAGTTATCGATATATATATATATAATTGTATGTTAAAATTCGCTATTTTAGCTGTTCGAAATTTCGTCATTCGAAAATTTTACCCCCACCCGAAAATTGTTAGTTTTGGTGTCAAGAATATTCATACAAAATTATTAAAGAATCCTAAATAAAGTAACTTTGTGATAGTAATACGTTAATGATTGTGTTGGGGGTTACAATTATTTAAAAAGAAAAAAATTTTGTGCTTCAGGACACGTTTCAAATGTCGTAGAAACAAAATACAGTTGACGAATAGGCCATGTAATCCATTTCGTTTGTTTCTCGCTCTTCCGTGGGATATGGACAGACCTCCACTGAGTTAGCCCCCCTATATGGATTAAATTAATTTTCAGTTTCACAAATCTCTTGGTGGTCGTACAGTGGTGTACGGTGTCGCATTTGAAACGTTGAGTGGTTTATCATTTTTTCAAAAAATTAATTTCAAAAAATACCCTCAGAGTTAGCCCCCCCATAACGACTATTTTGACTTTTTTTTTTGCAAATCACTTGGTGGTCGTACAGTGGTGTACGGTGTCGTATTTAAATCGTTGAGTGGTTTTATCATTTTTTCAAAAAATTAATTTAAAAAAATACCCCCAAAGTTAGCCCCCCCATAAAGACTATTTTGACTTTTTTTTTACGAATCACTCGAAAATCGTTCAGTGGTGTATGGTATCGTATTTAAATCGTTCAGTGATTCATCATTTTTTTGACAAATAAAGTTTAACGGCAACACCACTGTGACCCCCTATTTTTTTCACATTTTTCAAGAATTTTTTTTTGTGGGAAAAAAAGAGATATTCGAAAAAAATTTTTTGGGTTTTGTTCCTTGTTTATTAATGTATCAAAAAACATTTTTTTCACATTTTTCACGCCGCATGGTGGCGCTGGGGAAGCTCTCGCGTCATCTCCGCAGTGGTTCGCGGCACGCAGCAGAACTCTCTTCAACGTCGATCTGAAAAAAAATACCGAGTGTTTTCGTTAATAATATGATATTTTGAAAAGAAGTACATAGGGATTTGGAAAAATATTGATTTTTAAAAAATAGGCACGCCTTTGAAATTAAAGAATGATTTTTGAGCAAAATTTCTCGTCGAAAATAGGCTATAACTTTTATAATTGTTGAGATATCGAAAAAATCTTATGTACTACTCTAGATAATCTACTTTTTTATTGATATAGTAAAGGTATCGCATTTAAATCGTTTAGTGATTCATCATTTTTTTGACAAATAAAATTTAAAAAATTGCATCTGCGAGCGATACTTTCTCAAACGTCATCGATCCATCGAATCGAATTGAACTTTGCATATCGTCTACATATGTGCGCACGCTATGGCGGCCTCATGTCCGACTGCCCGCTCCCGTTTTTCATAATAATATTTTTCAAATAAATGGTGGAAGTAATTGTTCTTATTCATGTTTACTCAAGTTCCATTCAGTTCGACGTGTGTTTGTTCACATATTTGTAAGGTTGCAATGTCAAAAAGTAGCTGTTAACTTCTCCATTTCTCATTCAATGATTTGACCATTAAAATTAAACGATTAATGGAAAATATTTCCATTACCCATTTAATTAAATAGTTAATGGAAACTATTTCCATTAACCATTCAAATTAAATGATTAATGTAAATATTTTCCATTAGCCATTTAGTTTTAATGGTCAATTAAAATATTTTCCATTAACCATTTAATTAAATGGTTAATGGAAATATTGTCCATTAATCATTTAATTTTAATTGTCAATTAAAATATTTTCCATTAATCATTTAATTAAATGGTTAATGGAAATATTTTCCATTATCTATTTAATTAAAATTAAATAATAGTAATGGAGGTTTCCTCGGTTACTGGTACCGGCAGTAGTTTTGGCTTGGGTAAGATGACCCCATGGTAGTAATCGAGGCTCACTCGGTCACCAGTAGCAGTACCAGTTTTGATCTGGGTCAAAATGACCCTATGATAGTAACCGAGGTTTTCTCGGTTACAAATAGCGCGAGCGGTTTTGGTCTGGGTCAAAATGACCCAATGGTAATAACCGAGGTTTTTTCGTTTACTAGTAGCGGGAATGGTTTTATTCTGGGTCAAAATGACCCGATGATAGTAACCGTCGTTTTCTCGGTTACTAGTAGCGGGAACGGTTTTATTCTGGGTCAAAATGACCCAATGGCAATAACCGTGGTTTTCTCGGTTACTAGTAGCGGGAACGATTTTATTCTGTGTCAAAATGACCCAATGGCAGTAAGCGTGGTTTTCTCGGTTACTAGTCGCGGGAGTGGTTTTAGTCTGGGTCAAAGTGACCCAATGGTAGTAACCAAAATTTTCTCGATTACTAGTAGGGGGAACGGTTTTATTCTGGGTCAAAAAGACCCAATGGTAGTAACGGAGCATTTTTCGGTTACTAGTAGCGGAAACCGTGTTACTCTGGGTCACAATGACCTTATGTTAGTAACCGAGGTTTTCTCGGTTACTAGTAGCGGGAACGGTTTTATTCTGGGTGAAAATGACCCAATGGCGGTAACCGTGATTTTCTCGGTTACTAATAGTGAAAACTGTTTTATTCTGGGTCAAAATGACCCAACGGTTTTCTAACCGCGGTTTTCTCGGTTACTAATAGCGGAAGTGATTTTATTGTGGGCCTTGTTTGGGTTTGTTTGAGTTACGATTCGAACGGGGCATTTTGTTTGGGTTCGTTTGGGTTACGATTCGAACGCGTCATTTTGTTTGGGTTACGATTCGAATGCGGCATTTTATTTGGATTTATGTTTGGGTTTGTTTGGGTTACGATTCGAAGGCGGTATTTTGTTTGGGTTTGTTTGGGTTATGATTCGAACGCGGCATTTTGTTTGGAGTTGTTTGGGTTCGTTTGGGTTATGATTCGAGCGCGGCATTTTGTTTGGTGAGAGAGGGTGTGAGCGAGGGGGGGGGGGGGGCAGAGAGAGAGAGAGGTTTTCTTGGTAACTAGTGGCGGTAACGGTTTTATTCTGGGTCAAAATGACCCAATGGCAGTAACCATGGTTTTCTTGGTTACTAGTAGCGGGAATGGTTTCATTCTGGGTCAAAACGACCCAATGACACTAATCGTGGTTTTCTCGGTTACTAGTAGTGGAAACCGTTTTATTCTGGGTCAAAATGACCCAATGGCTGTAACCGTGGTTTTCTCGGTTACAAATACCGGGAACGGTTTTATTCTGAGTCAAAATTACCCAATGGTTGTAACCGAGAAAACCTCGGTTACTACCATAGGGTTATTTTGACCCAGCCCAAAACTGGTACTGCTACTGGTAACCGAGTGAGGCTCGATTACTACCATCGGGTCATTTTGACCCAAGTCGAAACTACTGCCGGTACCAGTAACCGAGGAAACCTCGATTACTATTATTTAATTTTAATGGTTAAAGGAAAATATTTCCATTGACCATTAAAATTAAATAATTAATGGAAAATATTTCCATTGACCATTAAAATTAAACGATTAATGGAAAATATTTCCATTGACCATTAAAATTAAATGATTAATGGAAAATATTTCCATTGACCATTAAAATTAAATGGTTAATGGAAAATATTTCCATTAATCATTTAATTTAAATGGTTAATGGAGATGATTTCCATTAACCATTTAATTAAATGGTTAATGAAAATTATTTCCATTAACCATTTAAATTATATGATTATTGTAAAATGTTTCCATTTACCATTAAAATCAAATGGTCAATGGAAATTATTTCCATTAACCATTTAATTAAATAGTTAATAGAAATAATTTCCACTAACCATTTAATTTAAATGGCTAATGGATATTATTTTCATTAACCATTTAAATTAAATGGTTAATGGACAATATTTTTATTAAAAATTTCGCAACCCTGGTGGTGTATGATATCGCATTTAAATCGTTCAGTGATTCATTATTATTTTGAAAAAAATCGTATAGCTTGATGGAAATAAGGTGAAAACAAGAAAAAAAACCGGCAGAATAAAAAAAAATTCTAAAAACTGGTTTATTTTAAAATTCCTTCACAAAAAAAAAATAATAGTGAACCTTAAAAAGTCTGAAATAAAAATTGATAAAATATAATACAGATAGATAAGAAACCATTCAATTGTTAAGTACAACTCCCTCGAGATTTAATTCCTATGGTTAATGTTGATTGACGGTAGGAAAAGTCTTTTACATACAAAAATAAAATTTTAAATGTAATTGTCGATGTTGAATGATTGTACGAAGAATGAAGATGATAAAAAAATGTAAACTTACATAAAATCAAAAAATGTTATAATCGTAATCGAATTCAATTTTGGTCGGGAGAAGTCTCTAACCAAATCATTGAATGAGAAATGGAGAAGTTAACAGTTACTTTTTGACATTGCAACTCTACAAATTTGTGAACAAACACACGTCGAACTGAATGGAATTGGAGTAAACACGAATAAGAACAATTACTTCCACCATTTATTTGTAAAATATTATTATGGAAAACGGGAGCGGGCAGTCGGACATGAGGCGGTCATAGCGTGCGCACATATGTAAACGATATGCAAAGTTCAATTCGATTCGATGGATCGATGACGTTTGAGAAGGTATCGCTCGCAGATGCAATTTTTTAACGGACAACACCACTGTGACGGCTTCAAAAAATCGATTTCTTGAAAACCATTTAAAAAAATCTAAAATACTTTTAAGATTGAAATGCCGTTGGACCCAGGTCGAAAAAATAATTATTTTCGTAGATATTGAATATTTTGTGGAGCGGTGCAGCGGTCCGCGACGCTCGGGGTCCCAACTTTGAACGCGTTTTTCTCAAAACCATTTTTTTGAGTGCGGCACGCAGCAGAACTCGAGCAATTTTTATCCGATCGACTTCAAATTTTTACTGTATCAATAAAAGTAGATTATCTAGAGAAGTACATAAGATTTTTTCGATATCTCAATAATTATAAAAGTTATAGTCTATTTTCGACGAGAAATTTTGCTCAAAAATCATTCTTTAATTTCAAAGGCGTGCCCATTTTTTAAAAATCAATATTTTTCCAAATCCCTATGTACTTCTTTTCAAAATATCATATTATTAACGAAAACACTCGGTATTTTTTTTCAGATCGACGTTGAAGAGAGTTCTGCTGCGTGCCGCGAACCACTGCGGAGATGACGCGAGAGCTTCCCCAGCGCCACCATGCGGCGTGAAAAATGTGAAAAAAATGTTTTTTGGTACATTAATAAACAAGGAACAAAACCCAAAAAGTTTTTTTCGAATATCTCTTTTTTTCCCACAAAAAAAATTCTTGAAAAATGTGAAAAAAATAGGGGGTCACAGTGGTGTTGTCCGTTAAACTTTATTTGTCAAAAAAATGATGAATCACTGAACGATTTAAATGCGATACCATACACCACTGAAAGATTTTCAAGTGATTCGTAAAAAAAAAATTCAAAATAGTCTTTATTGGGGGGCTAACTTTGGGGGAATTTTTTAAATTAATTTTTTGAAAAAATGATAAAACCACTCATCGATTTAAATGCGACACCGTACACCACTGTACGACCACCAAGTGACTTGCAAAAAAAAAGTCAAAATAGTCGTTATGGAGGGGCTAACTCCGGGGGTATTTTTTGAAAATAATTTTTTGAAAAAATGATAAACCACTCAACGTTTCAAATGCGACACCGTACACCACTGTACGGCCACCAAGAAATTTGTGAAATTGAAAATTAATTTAATCCATATGGGGGGGCTAAATCCACTGAACTCTACTAATAATGGAACGCTGACTCCCATAAGATCCTAACGGGCCCGACCGTTCCGAGAGAGAGGGTGGATCTGTGACAACGTGTCCTTTTCTATCTGATTTGTGCGCACGCGCATTTTTTTTTGTACAATCTGAACAGAAAATCGGTTTAGTGTGTCAATACTTTCATATTGAGGTTAGTTTTCTCGCTGTTAACTAATTTTCATGGTGGACTGTACCGACAAAGACAACTGCACCAATTGCGACTGTCTCTCTCGGAACGCCCAGTCAGCGTTCCAGTATAAGTAGAGTTCAATGGATAAATCAGTGGAGGTTATGGACAGTGCTCTCGGAGAAAGAATAATATTTCAAAAATGGTTTATCTTTCCGATGCCAAAATGGCGTATAATCTCCTCGCATGTAACAATAGCTTTGTGATGAAGAATATACAAACAAAATAATTTTATTTCGTAAATTAATTAAAAAACAGTTTCATACGCGCATTATAACTTGCACCTATTTAGTGTTGAGATTGCCCACTTCGTGGCGTTGTAAACTCCATGCACGAAGTGACACCGATCGTCGATAAATACGATTAAAGTTTAGGTAAATAAGTGATTATCCTTTAGACGTTCTTTACCATTCCGTGGTGCCCTCTGTCTATTTACTCAAAACAGTGAACGCGAATCATGCAATATGTTTCTTATCACGAAATAGGCAATTATATTTGCTGAGACTTTGATAATTCGTTTATAAAACGCGATGCAATACTATCGCATGCATATGGCTCAACTCGTAAAATTCGTAACGGCCAAATATACATGTATAAGTCAGAAAATGTAAGCAAAATTGTAAAGCTATAGATTCGCACCAGATCGAATTATAGTTTGATCGAAATAAAATAAATAAGTAAACAAATGATTTCTCGTGACGCCAATTTGTTTCAATTTGCGAAAGCTATTCTCATAACAAAGATTTAACGTCCATGTTGTCCAATAATGTCAGTCGGTCTTCGACATAGGTCAAATTTATTGGACATGCAATATTTCTGTGTTATTCGACATTCGAACGAACAGTATTTTTTTCTCGTCCCAATTTTTCTTATTTATTCAGCTTATGATCTTCGTATATATTCAATAAAATAAAAATAAAATAGTAAAAAAGAGAATAAATAATACTTTTTTTATATCGTCACAAATAACCTTGAATTCGTAGATTAAATGGACTCAAATTTATACGACGTATTTAATTTCGAATCTAATTTAAGTTTCTAATGAATAGAATTCAATGAGATATCTCGTATTTTCTCGTGTTGAATGAATTTAGTCTTCTCATTTCTAATTCTTCATAGATGAGATCTCGGTATTTATGTGTGTGTGTGTGTGTGTGTGTGTGTGTGTGTGTGTGTGTGTGAGAGAGAGAGAGAGAGAGTGTGTCGTGTGTGTGTGTATGGTATGAGATCTGGTATCGATCGGGGTTTTGGCTCGCGCGCTCTTGAGCCCCCAAAAATACTTTCTATGATTTACGTTCGTGGATCTTTTGTGGTCATCCGGATTCGCTGTTCGTTCGAAGTGATCGATCGTTTATGAAACGAAGAATGTCCTAATCGTCGATCACATAGGGGGAAGAAGGGGGAAATCCCCCGCATCGGAGCTCATTAAAAAAAACCCTCACAAAATATATACTATATATTACGTAAGGATACAAGTCCGAGGATCAAAACGAGGCGAGATCGCGTTCTTCCTACGTCGCTACGATTGTATATATATGTATGAGGACGCGACGAGAAGAGATCGAAAGCGGGGGAAATTATCTCGAATCTTGAAACGTGACATTGTTCGTAACTCGAACTGGAGGTTATTACATTAATTTATCTCGTTTGTTTTCGTGTACATATTTAAAAAAAAAAATGGAGACGTGTTTTTTTGTTCATGCATTAAAATAATATATCATTTTTTTGAGCGAATTAAATCAATTCATAAATAAAAAATGACAGGTAATGTGAAACATCGTGTGTATACGTTTTTTATACACTGAAATTAACGGCAAATTACGATCTGATTTCGTTCAGTAATTAGAATTGTATAATAAAAAAAAAATCTGATAAATGAAGACTGATTTTTTCCTACTGATATTTCGAGAAAAGGTAATCTTTCTTAAAATGTTTATCTGGAAAAAAAAAATGTTTCGCCTTTTGATTAATGGAACAATGACGGAATCCGGGCGGTTACGAAAAAAAAAAATAACATGGGACATATTTTTCCAAAGTCATCATTTACCGACTAATTAATTACAGCGCAAATTAATTTATCCTCCGAATTCCATTTATATTGTGTAGCTAACATGTCAAGATTTGTAACGTCCGAAGATCTACCCACGCGATCTTTTTCTGCTTCTTATTAGCGGTCTACGAAAACGATCTTGCTCTCTTCATAATTAGAGTTTTGAGGGATATCCTCGGAAGGATTCTATTTTGACAAGATAATTATATACGTATAGAAATATTCCTCTACATTTACGACTGTAAGGTAAAATTTCGAGTCACTTGAATGCTTTTTTCTTTGGCTCTTTTTTCTTAGAATGACGCCCGAAACGTTTTTCGTCAAACATGAATATATTTGACAACAAATTTCGAACAAAATTCACGGAAAATTAATCAACGATTGAACCGAAGAATCATGAGCAACTTTTTTCATTGTTTTTTCATTGTTTTCAAAAGTCGTTGTTTCCACAGTAAACGGTATTCGAAATTACATCTAATTTCACTTATTCCAACGAATCATTTCCAAAAAATTCTCATTCCTATATATTTGTATGTAACAAATCGCATTAAAAAAGAAATAGGGGAGTGGGATTCGCGCTGCTGAGAGATCTCTCGTTTGCAAAACGCCTAAAAGTCTCGAGGGTAACGCCCCACGGGGTTAAACTGTCGATAGATGTAGAAGCGGTTTGTTTAGACGCGAGCATAATGCGGTTCAAACCCTGTAATCATCGCCGGATGGGAGGGTTCGAATATATCATCGATTCATGACTCGAGAAAGAATGAGAAAAAGAGAGAGAAAGAGAGAGAGAGAGAGAGAGAGAGAGAGAGAGAGAGAGAGAGAGAGAGAGGGAGGGAGGGAATTGAAACTGAGAGAAAACTAACAATAAGACGAAGCAGAGACGCAACACCCTCTACAATCTTGCTTCGAAAGGTGAGAGAGATACGATCTATATAATATGTACATATTATATATATCTGCACAATATATACATGAATATTATATGAATTTATATTAAAAACATATTTATCACATGCAAAACTTTCAGTCTATAATATTACACTAAGCGCTTACATAATTTATTCAATTTCAAACAAATCTAATCATTTTTTATTGTTTCACCGTTTCTATTCGATCGTTTAAATTTTTGTTTAAACAAGTATCGATGATTCTAAAAAAATGTTGGTGTAAAGTGACAAGTTCTTCAAAATCAATTGATTTTTTAGATTTTGTCTAATATTTTTGTTCGCTTTAGTATTAAAAAAATAAATAAACGTTGTAACGTAAGGATAAAAAAGAGTTTTTCCCACTGTTTGGTTTAAATTTAAAAAATGGTGTAACGAGAATTTTTGTGTACGTTAACACTTGAATGCATTTTCGAGGGGGGTCAGTTTCGGGTCACGACCGAAATGAATTCCACGCTCGCCCATCTATACATTTTTATTTTCTTGTTTATGGGTATATATGTATATAGAAAGCTAAAAAAAAATTGTATATATGTAGAGCATAAATTTCGTGCTGAACAGCGAAGATACGGTGCGAACGAAATGGGAGGAGCTCCGAGAGTTGGAGAGTTAATTTGCGGTTTCGCTCGTATTTTCGGCTACTTTGTGGCTCTTTCGATGTATCATAGATCGGAAGACGGAAGGAAAGAGGGAGTGAAAGGTTTCGAGCGTGTACAGATCCCTTCAGACTCCATAATATTCGGGATGCTGGCTACCCATTAATAGACTACCTATATAACCTTCATCTCTTTCATTATACACTTTTTCACATGTGTAACGTTTTATTAGCTCTAATATGAATCTAATACATGATTTTTGGACTCCCTAGAGACTAATGGCTTCACAAATTTGTGAGAATTTCTCACAGAATTGATAGATTGTAAAAAAATCTTCGAAAAGATTGAAGTTTTATTATTTTTTCGTATAGTTTGGGCGAACTACATTAATAAAAAAAATATTTTTATTAATTATAATGGAAAAATTCAATGTAGAGAATCACGTTTGTTCAACGCATCAGTTTCGTCGAAAAACGATTGAGGTTCGAAAAAATGCTGCTCGAAAAAAGGGTGAAATGGCAACGATTTTTGGGGAATTCAGCAAAAATGGTTTACGTGTAACGAGAAATTCTTGGACTGATAGTCAGCCTGGGAAAATCACGAAAGAGAAATTTTTTAGGAGAACGAAAGGTTGGCGGGGGAAAAAAGAGAAACAAAAAATACTTTATTGGCATTGCATCCTCACGATCTTGAGAAGAAAAGTAATTGAAGCCAAGAGTGAGGGAGAAAGGGAGAGAGAGAGAAACAAAACGTGATGGTGGTTTTATAGTGCATGATGTACATCTCAACGCACATAAAAGGGGATGATGATTCGGTGCGGTATATTTTCGCATTATAGTAAGAGAGACATAGAGAAAGAGAGAGATATAGAAGAATAAGAAAAAGACGGAGAAAGAGTGGTCATGCCGCAGGGAAGAAAAAAAACACAAAGTAAGTACATCGAGGTTCATTGGAAGTTGATATATATAGCGTGAGCCGCTCGATATGCTGAGAACTATTAATTTATTCTCTGCCAAGTATGAGCCCTAAGTACGGTGTAAAGGCGCTTCGAGGCATGAGATCGTATCCGATGGCTTGCCTCTCGATACTTGCAAGAAAACTATATTCTTATATATATACATACACACAGGCGATTTCACGTCAAATGGAACGTGATCGAATTTACTTTATTTCATCATCTACACAAATTTCTATCTTTTATTATCATCCTTTTTTCTCGAATCTGGTTTTACAACCATCGTCAAAATCATGAGACCAAATTAGTTCTAAATCATCTCAACAAGGTAAAAAATCGTGAAAGAATAGAAACAGGCGAAAAAAATATCTCGATAACCTAATCAAACCGATGTAAAACTCAGAACGAAACCTAAATAGCTCTAAACATGATCAAACGGAGTACAAAAAATTCAATACATTTGCGATACAGACGCGAATGTCCGCATGGGTAATTCCACGTTAAGCCACATTATTTTTGAATGGTTCAATGAGTTTTATCCTGATCTCAAATTCGTTATAATTTTCTACATGTTTCCTAACGTGTAGAACATTACAACGAATTTGAGATCAGGATAAAACTCATTGAACCATTCAAAAATAATGTGGCTTAACGTGGAATTACCCATGCGGACATTCGCGTCTGTATATGTATACAAACATCTCTCTACGCGAACTCTGGCTTACTCTTGGATGAGAGAATCTCGTTGAAGCTTCGGATAGACTGATTGCATGCTTTCCCGAGCCGGTGTGTTTGCTTTATAAATCGTGAGGAACGCGGTCGCAATAACTCCCGCTCCATCCATCTGTCTCACTCGAAACTTGACTTTGCGCGGTAAAATTCGCGAAGTATCGTTTTTTTACACATACATCGTGCCATCTACCGGAATAGTACAATCGAATTTTTGTTTGCTTGTACTAGAATGCTGACTTTCTTGTCCTTTCTTCACGAAAAAACTACTGATTCAGAATTTTACATATTTTTTTAGCTTTGAAGTATCAAAATCTATCAAATTTATCAACTTTTTTTGTCAATGTCAAGACTGCATGTCAATTTCATCTATTTTGATTATTTTCTTCTGCTACAGCAGATAACGACTCGATTTTTATTCACCAGATGCACGAAACTTCGATAGATATCGTACGTTGTGCATCAAACGATTTCGGTAATGATTTATTAGGTTTTGTACGGTATGTATCGGTGTATCAATTCTGATGCGATGGTACGTTGAAAAAAAAATCATTTGCAAGACACACACGCATGGCTGAGTTCGATTGATAATTAATAAGGCGAGAGCGAGATGTATACAGACGATATGGTGTTATTATAGAGTATATATCGAACAGAGGAGCACGCGAGAAACGATGAAAGAATTGGGTCTCGTCTGTTGGGTTAGGAGTGAACGAAAAAGTTTGTGGAATTAGCCCCCGGGGCTGAGAGTGCGAAAGAATATACACAAGAGTATACAACGGGTGTTCCAAAAGTTGACGACGGGGTGTAGAAGATAGACCGCGAAATTCTGAAGAGAAAATTCGTTAAACATGAGTCTGTTTGATTCTGCGTTTTGATGGCGTATTAATTATTACTTATTAATTAGCGACGAATAATCGGTTATTTCTATACAAGAGTGGACGCGAGCACTCTCGATCCTACTCGCTGCAGCCCCGCACTCCACGCTTATTCTGAGTAGTACATTGGATTTGTTGTTATTATGTAAGGAAAAAGCTCGTTAACGTTGCGTTGCTAAAAATGGCTAGATTTACATTCCATAAACTTTGGAAAAATTGGCTAGATTTATATTCTATAAACTTTGGAGGTACCTTTTGGAATAGCCTGTAGAAATACAGGAGATTTGAAATCGAATAAAAGAAAAGGTGGGAAGAAATGCTCGTGGTATTTTTAACGATGCAGCTTTGCAGACGGGAAAAAAGGGCATTCCAAATCAAATCTTCGTTTCGCTTTTTCAGATATCCTTACATCCCTTTTCTTTTCCCCACATCTTTTCTAGTATAACTATCTTTCTTGGCAGGCGGGATACTCACAATTAGGTAATAACCCAATGATTATAGCCGACTATGGAGCAGCTCCGGTTCACGAACGAGAGGCTAACATATAATATGTATACTATACATACACTCAATTTTCCCCTCTTTTCCTTTTTTGTTCATTTATTTGACGATTGGTTTGCTCAGCTCGCCTGGACTTTGCCAATAGCTCGAACAGAGTGCAAACACGCCAGGTATAGATGATAATGATGATGATAAAGATGATGATGATACTGATAATGATGATGACTACGACAGCGATAATGAGAGGCTTGGCGAACATCGTGATGCGCGACTTGCGCCCGATATCATTATCGGCGATCATATTTCGAACTGAATTCACGTGATAAATACTTACATGTTGCAATAAATACATTGCTCTTCTCCATATTATGTATCAATAAAAATAATAAATAAATGATAGTCGTTAATCATTTTAAAAAATCCGTAATTCAGGTGTTTCGTAGAGCAATGAAAAATCGTTGGTCCTCAATGGAAATCATTGATATTTTAATATTAATTAATATTGTGCGTCAGTCGTTTCGGAGAAACTTTTGATTAGAGTTGTGAGTGAACTGCAGTTACAGGTAAGTTCGTTTAATCAATGGATGAAGCGATGCTTCATTAATAAAATTCTTCCGCAATATCCACTTACTTAGCCGGATTAGTTGGGGAGTCAGGTTGACGTAAATATGCTGCTTTTAACGAGGTGCTTTTTTATCCTACCCTGCAATAGGCCTCGTATAGCATGTAATTGTGTATAAACATGAGAGAATCTTATTCCCGGTTGACTGCCACTGGTTTGCATTGGTAACGCCCCCTTGTTTGAGAAACGAAGCTGAAAAGAGATGAGAGGTGGTATAGCTTCGTGCGAGGGGGCCCTCTTCTTGTAGCGCATCCTTACGCTTCTCCTTTTTCTTCTTTTATTTCGTTTTTTCGTCTTCACTCTATCTCTCGTTGCGAGCACACGCTCACTTGTTTTTCACCGTCCTTCTCCCTATCTCTTTTACATCGACGAACTTGTATACATCGTGAGCGGTTGAGAACCAAACACACGAACACATACAAACATAGAGGCTGCGAGAGCACCATGGTCGTGGCTTTGGATTCGTGTTAGTTTCCCAAGGTGGCCGGTAGTTAGCACTCTATTACACATGCTTACCTATCATCAGTGCACGCCACACTGAACGTTTTACTCCCAAACCACACCATTTCATATCTTCCCTCTTTCTCTCTCTCTCTCTCTCTCTCTCTCTCTCTCTCTCTCTCTCTCTCTCTTTTTCTTTTTGTTTGTCTTCCTCTCTCTTTCCATGGTCCGAATATAATATTCATGAAGTGACCGCAACGCACACATGCACGTACTCCTGCGGCAGACTGAAAAATTACTCTCCTGCAATTTCTCATCCCGCTATTCCAGTTTTTTTCGGCGCAAAAATGATATCGAGTTTGTTTTTAATCACAACGTTATCAGCGATGCATCAATATTTCGATTGAACTTATGTACTGATTCATGGGTATATCTACATATATAAATTAAACCTAAATTCAGTTATGTCATGAGCTCGTAAATATAGCAAAGTGGGTAAGTGCGCATGCAAAATGCAAGGCATACTTTTTTCAAGGTAATAAATTCATTCAGAAACATAAAGTACTTGACCGGTTGTTGCAACGATTTCGAGTGGGTCAAGCTGAATTTTATTGCAATCAGTTGAACCATTTAGACAAATGTTGTTTTTCTACGCATCGACCTGCCTAGAAATTATAGTAGGGACCTTTCAGGTCGTTATCAGGCTGCCTTATTGCCGTATAAAGGCGCTTACAAGGTGACCTGATAGCGCCCTGACACGAAATGTAACGGTGGGGCACATAATACCCTGATGCAGGCTGACTAATTCGGCCCTGATCGGGCTGCGTGACCCGGCCCTGATCGGACTTCTAAACACAGACCTGATTGAGCTGCCTGACTGTGCCATTATAATGCTTCCTCTTAATACATCCATGTACACGTTTATGTATGTATTTTTTTAGGTTAGGACTTTCATCATTACTTTTCACATGATATATTAATACTTTTTCACTATGTTCTTATCGCTCTTTCTTAAGGTTCTTTAAGGTTCGTTTAATTCAATTTTTTGATATTTTGTTTTCATATGAGTATATTGAACACATCACACGCACTGTAACCACGTGGTGATTTGTTAGGTTAGATTTTTTCTTCAGGAACCATTCATAATTCCCGATACACGCAATTCAACGCCTTACTTGAATAGTTTAAATAGATTAAATCTCCAATTGTTGATACCGCAGATATATATATTATAATAAACTAAATAAATAAACACTCGATAAAACCGGGAGCAGTATTCACCCGAGAATTCAGAACTTTTGAGGTTAAAGACACACGGTTCACACTCGAAAAAACCAGGAGCAGTATTCACGCGAGAATTCTTCAGAACTTTTGAGGTTAAAGACACACGTTTCGATGTTGTAGCAATGGTACAGAAGTCATAAGACATGTCTTATCGGGGCGTTATAGGGCAAATCTTAGGAAGGCGCTATTACAGTGAGCCGTACCAAGGCTCCATAGAGCAAATCTCAGTTGGGAATTATTAGAGTATGGCATACCAAGGCCTGATTAGGGTATGTGTCAGTAGGACCTCACCAAATTACACCGGATTAGGACCGGATTAGGATTAGGACAACATAAAGCCTTATGGCTTTATGTTGGATCTTCACAGCAAGTGGCAAATCAGGCAAGCCTGAAACGGTCCTAATCCGGTGTAATTTGGTGAGGTCCTACTGACACATACCCTAATCAGGCCTTGGTATGCCATGTTGGATCTCCACAGTAAGTGACAAATCAGGCAAGCCTGAAACGTTGTGATTAAAGCCTTATGGCTTTATGTTGGATCTCCACAGCAAGTGACAAATCAGGCAAGCCTGCACTGAGAAAAGAAATTTGTTGATTCAATAAAATTTTTATTGAATCAACAAATTGTGGCGAACAAGACGAAATTCGTTAACTCAACAAAAATTTCGTTAATTCAACCACTTAATTTGCTGGCTCAAATAAATATTGCTCATTACGACGAAAATATTGTTGAATCAACAAAATTTTCTGTTCAACTAACAAATTTCATTTTGTTCGCCACAATTTGTTGATTCAACAAAAAATTTGTTGAAACAACAAATTTCTTTTCTCAGTGTGAAACGGTCCTAATTCGGTGTGATTTGGTGAGGCCCTACTGATACATACCTTAATCAGGCATTGGTATGACATACTCTAATAATGCCCAACTGAGATTTGCTCTATCGAAGTATGAATTCCGCATGAAACCAACCCCTTTTTTGGGTAGGTAGTCCGTCAAAAAGTGTTGAAAGATGAGTTTTTCCCAAAAGACACCTCTTAAATCGCGGAATCTTATTTTCTACCAAGTAGATAGATACACATACATGAAAAAATGAGGAACTGGTGGTGCCCGATTATATAAGGGGCCGAATAAATCGCGATCGGGAGAATATATCTCACGAGTAGATTGGGGTGAAAGGAGTGAAATAAAGTGTGAACATGGCCGATAAATTTGGCTAAACGGCCGATGATTTGATGCTCGGGGCAAAAAACATACATGGCGAGTGGATACGGCAGCAGTTTCGGGTGGGCTTAGGGGTTATGTAGTTTTGAGTTTGCGGATGCGAACCTGCGAGCTGCGAGCGTCATTAGTCGTGCCGGGGGTGTATTATACCTTGTGTTTATCGCAAATTATTTTTTTCGTTGGAAACTCCAAAGAACGTGTACATACTTTTCTTGAGGCTTTGAAACGCGGAGAGTCTGCATGCGCACATGACGCGGTCCTTCTCAGTCTGTCTTTCTCCAAAGAATGAGAACGCGATGCGTTTGGATGCGCCGGTCTCGCGAACACGACTCAAGGAGAGGGATTGAAGGGATACTATAATAAAGCCGATACGGGGTACGGTAATGGGCCATAATGAGGCATCCATAAGTATGGGTAATGATCCCTGGATGGTGGGGCCTCGAAAGCCCGTGGGGTACTTCGTCGATACCCCATTTAGTTCACGATCCTTCTATACATGTATATATTCATATACATACATGTATAAATGTATATATGTGAATTCTGGCTTCCTCGTCTCTCACATATTCGTGCACTTATTTACTTATTTACTTATTTATACACTTATTTACTTACTCGTTTACTCAACTCGAGTTATCGCTCTTTTCCTCTCGTTTCGTCTCTACCAGTAGGCCCTCTGTTGGGAAACGATGCTACTTCGGACTGCCGACAGAGGTCACCCTCTTCTCAACGCGAGATCCTCGCCACTCTTGTTCCTTATCCATTTTGTACGTAAGTATGGGCTATTCGAGGCTAAATTTGCATTTTCCTTATTTCAGAAAATTGACGACTACTTTTATTCCAATTTTTTTATTTATACGAATCATTCAAATGGTTATAGAGCTATTTTTTCGAACAGATCGTAATCGTTAGTATCAATTTTTAATGACATTTACATTGGTCGAAAAAATAAGATTTTCAAGATTTTTTTTTAACAAACATTAGGAGCAGTAAAAAAATTGAACTTCTATATAGAAATGTTAATAATTTATGATAGAATAATAATGCCTTTGAAGGGGAACAAAATTCCGAAACTGTATTCCAAAATGGCCGTCGGCTTGTTTTATATAAATAGAAATTGAAAAAAAGTTAAATCAATGTTGAAAAAATGGAGTTTGATAAAGTTTTGAAATTTCTGAAGTTTTTGAAGTGGCATGAATTGGAAATAATTTCGATATAAAATCCAGAGGGTTCAGGATCCGGGAATCATTGAATTGAATATCCCATATATGTGTAAAATAAAAATATAGATATGTGCGGTCTTTGGTTTCTCGGTTCGAACCTGCTGCTCAACGAGAGAGTCGCGAATCAATTTAATCGTATCTCGTTCCGAGAAAATCATAGGTGCCGGACGGTTATTTAGGTTTTAAGATACCGAGGCACTGCGCGCCGATGGTTCTCAACCGAAACAAGTCTCGTTTTTTTTTTTACTTTTTTAAATTATTCTCAGTGTATACCATTTTTCGCGTACGATACGAGCTAATATATTTCATCCTCGAAATACATAATCAATGATAATCGTGTTCGTCATTATCCCTATTATATTTCAATATCAAAAGTTATCACGAAGGATCGAAGACCTCGCGTTAAGGTTGTTATGTGCAAGTTCAGAGGTCAAATAGATATTGCAGGTTCGCGACAACAGGGTGACGATTATTTCCTTCCATAATCGATAAAAAAACTTTGTATTTCAATTTCCAAGGAAAAATTATTGTCGCTCGTGGTCTCTGAAAAAAGTCTTTCGTTCTAATAAATTCAAATTTTATCCCACACATCGAGACTATATTTCGGGTGGGGTAGAATGGATCGTTAGAGTCGGCTGACATTTTTGTACCCAATGGAGTCTTCACAAATAAAAAACAGGAAAAAAGAAACAGGATTTCCTTTTCGAGACGGGGGTTGTTCGTTGAGATTTTACGATTCTTTAAGAAATAAAAACGCAAAAGGGGACAATGGAACTGGGTGCACGTATGCATGGTTGGCCAATCTACGAACACGGCATATTTTATAATTGTACGTGTAATTGATACGTGTATATATCTGTATAAAAAAAATAGTATGGTTTGGTTCACAATATATATAACTTGGTAGGTTGCAGTACAGTAGCGAAGCAGAGGTGAAATAAATGTGGTCGAGGAATCAAATCGAGAGCGTTACACACACACACACACACACACATATATGTATGTTCATATAAATAAACGAGAAAAAAAATGGTATAGTGAATGCTCGAGAGCACTGGCGTGGGGAACATGCATTGAGTTTTTGTCCCAATCGCGACGACCACTTTCGTATAAACGGATATGTATGTATAATAAATATATAAGTATATATCCATACGTACGTGGCCGCGAATAAATGGCTTGATTAAACACGCCATTTTGTGCAATGCAATCTTTTAGCATTCAGTTACCAACTGCCCCTCATCTCTGCCGCTTCACCGCAAACTCCCCTTCTTAAAATCACTATATATATATATGTATTATAACTATATATAATAGCATATATATACGCTATTGTATCTCGCGCTTACGAGACGCCTCGTTGATCATTCTTGTTATACTACAGGACTATTATACCATTATGAATTGAGTCTTCTCTCTCTCTCTCTCTCTCTCTCTCTCTTTCCTTTTCTGTTTCTTATACAAATGCACATTTATGCACACTCTCGTGTATTTATAATCCAAATGTATACATTCCGCATTGCCTTTATATTTCTTGATAGAGGCACTTATGCTTCTAGGTCTTTTTCTTCTACTTTATTATGTTTCATTTATTTTTTCTCATGTTTTTTTTTTTTGCTTATATACACGCGGTAGTCACACCTTCGTTCAACCGTCGTTTAGATTGTTGTCAAGACGTTTGGAACTTTCGGCTCCAAAATGGCGCTGATTCAGCCTCCATTATTATACTTTCTTTTTGGAACGATCTTTCCTATTTTTACGAATTGGTTTTCACACTCAAACGGTTTTTTGTGGAGAGAGAATGAAAGCAGGAATAATGATCAAGTTCTCTATTTCGGGCTGGTGGAGTTGATGAAAATAAAAGAGATCCCACTTGTTTGGTGGATAAACTACGACTGTGCTATCGAAACGCCATATTGCAGAGGGTTTTACGTTTATTTGTGTATGCGCGTCTGTTATACCTGTGAATTGAACTTTTGTAGATTTTTTTCTTGCATTTCATTTGGGTTGCGTTTTTTCCCGCTACTTCTTCTTCACAATGGAAAGTCTAACGATTTTGGCCGTTTTTGGTTGCTCGAAAATAGGCGATACCCGAATTCCGTTACGGAACTTTGATTATAAACGCTTCAGGTGGTATAACTGGATTCATGCCGTTGCATTTTTTTTTTACACATGCAGGCAGAATATGAGGAACTCTTTTTTCCAGCTCTCGAGTATTTTTCGTATTACCTTTTTTTAATTCGTTAAAATCTAAAGTACACTTCGAAATAAGTCAACCCTTCGGGTAATTGGAAATACATATGGAAAGGTGGCGTTCGTCTACGAGAGGAAAAGAACGAAAGATGAGTGTTAAAACAAAAAAAAAAAAGAAATAAAATAAAAATTGAAATTCAATAATTCTGACTAATCCAAGAAGAATACTAAAAAAAATCTTCGCATCATCTCGAAGAAAATGGTCAGCTCTTGGTGCGTTCGCAAGCGACGAAGGAGCGAAGAAAGGAGGAAACAAAAGAAAAACGGATATAGTCAGATAAAAGAGAGGCAACGAAATAATGGAAAGAGAGGAAGTATAGAAGCGGGGATAACGGGCGTGCTCTCTCGATGCTCGCGCATTGGTGGCTCAGTGAGGGCCGATGTGTGCACAGTCGCCATGTTGAAATCCCCACTCTCTTTTTATCTTGCACGTGCTCTCCCGCGAGATACTGCGAGGGCGATCGTTGCTCGAACTGGCGCGGAAGACGGGTGCTTAAATCATTTTCAGGTATTCGTATGTAGGGTCGAGGAAGAGAATTTCTTAAAATTTTATAAAAACTGTATTTATATATTTATATAGAGGCAGTGGTGGTAATTCGGATCCGTGGTTTGTTTTTGTTTATTTTACGAAATATAGTGGACCGATTATTATGACAGTTGACATCCGCGTGTGGAAATTTATTCCTACGTTTTTGTATTGAAAAATGAACCAAGTAAAACAATAAAAATTAACTAGTCAACTGATCGTTTCATTTATATGCACCTTAAATTTTCGTACTGAATTTGGTGGATGACGCAATCTTGCGCACATTGAATATAGCTAGTTTCCAAATCGATTCTTCCGGTTTTAGTACGAACAATAGCTCGAAGGCTACTAGTCGACTGGTTAAGGTAGTTTCCCTGCGACAAACTCAACCATAAGTTACATACCGTATGTGCGTTACATATGTGTGTAAAGGATTGATAATTCGTAGTAAATAAATTTAAAAAGCACACAATATTGACTCGGTACCAATAGATAGTACGACAGATATCATCTACTGTCGTAAAATTTATTCTATAAGTGTTTTTGATCTGACATTGCGAGTAAACTTTTTGCCGGAACTGTGCGGGCTATGCCCCAATACACAAAAAAGGTTACATCTCTCGCGCTCGTGCTCGTTTGTTTGTAGAATATGTCGTATAGGGCCAAAATCGTAGTACTTCTCGATGTTATATCTTTTAAACTAGATGGTAAATGATCTTCATGTTTTTTCACAATATTCGTGATGTCCTGCTCTTGCTCCTCCTCGTTTTTCATCAATTTCTTGATTTTAGTTCTGCCGGTAGAATTAATAACGTACTGTTTGCCCACGCATGGCCCATATGTTACGTGTTAATCGAGCCAACTTCAAGTATAAATATCTCGGGTTCGGGATGGTAAAACTTGTTAAAATTGCACAGATTTTTGAATAACGTATTAAATAACACGTATGCCAAATTTCAACCATTTGTTAATTCAACGATCCTGTGGGGGAACTACCTTAATGCAAAATATGGTTTTATTCGAAAAAATAAACTTCAGCAATCAGGTACTATGGTGTTGGTAATTTTGATCGCAAGTTCCAACAAACAAATAAATATCTGAACTAGTTCACTCATGAGGAAGTTTGTCACTCCCAATTTCACATCCATTATCATTTCTCACACGATTTTAGAGTTTCAATCATTTTATACTTATCGTAAGTTTTTCGCATTGACTTTGGTCTCGTTAAAAGCTGCAACCATGATGAATAGGTAGAAAAAAGTATACAAATTTTCAGTCATTAATCGTTTAGTCTCATGTATGCGTGCTCAATTACAAATTAACCATCGTTGTTAAATAATGAAGATAACTAAATCAAATAGAAGCAACTTGAACATCTCCTGTGACACTGACAGTATTTGTGCCTGTGATTAACGTTTAAGGATGTATGAGCGCTAGGCTTGATTTCAGAAGTTCTGATTTTTTTTATATGTGTAGTCCAAACTTGATACTTTATGTCTATGAAATTCCAAGACACCTTAACGACTATCTGATCGAGATATTATTAATTGAATAATAGAAAATTTTACACATCGCATATGGCGACAATGACTTTCTGGCTACTACAACTAAAACGTTAATATATTTCGGTATCAGATGCTCTAGACAAAAAACGTCAATCATATTCATTAAATATCGCGGATTCTGATGATATATTAATATATATATATATATATATATATAATTTAATATAATATAATATTATTATAATATTATATATTATATTATATAATATTAATATAATAAAAATTATATATATATTATAATATATTATAATACATTATATTATATTATATATTATAATATTATATATATATATGATATATTAAAAGGGAGGTCAACCAACATCCGAATTAGAAATATCGTGTTGAAGACCACAAATTGTCACGACACTTCATGATTTTATAACCCCGTAGAATTATGGCAACGTCGAATATCGTAACACACAATATATCTATGTATACATATGTACATAACTTATTCTTACTGTCAAGGATGCTGATATTTTTGGGGGTTATGGTTACTTCGAAACCCAGCTGTCAATGTACTATCTGCGAGCGACGTTGTCAACCGTAATCTTTTCGCTATGGACCACCGAGTCATGTTAACAACTCAGAATGCTGTACCTTCCGTAACGAAATTGATAAAAAAAATGTTACTTATTCAAAAAATTATCATTACTTTGTGGAATGATATTGTACTGTATATGATCACTCGTGGTAGCTCATTTTGAAAATTGTAGTGAAAGACTGTCTATTGACTAGTACGACCCGCTTTCACATCCTTAATACCAACGATAGCAGTATTTGACGAAAACAGTCGATGATAATTTTAACCCTTCAGCAATCGCGATACTTACACTTTTAACGTTGGTCGCGCGATGAGAGATTTTCTTTCATGTATAGTTTAAAGTGCTTAATTCGATAAATAGGGACTTGAAAATAATTTCACGACAGTAATTATGACTTTTAAACAGTTTGATTTATCAAAAACCGGAAGTAAAATCATAATTGATACTATACAAAAATAAATAATGAAAAAAAATAAATAAATAAACGCAAATTGAAATAAAATTTGTTTAATTCTTCTGTCATAGAGAAAAATACATTTGAAGAAGGTAAAACAAATTTTATATGCTTATGCAATTTGAAATTTTCGAGTAATTGTCGTTTTAATAGAAGTGTGAGAAAAAGTCTCATTGCGCGACCGCTGATGGGTTAAAATTAGATTGCGAACAATAACTATCATGAGCACTATACGGAGAGAATTAAACTTGAAAAATTACCGTGCAATAATACTAGTGAGGTGACAATCTGCAATTTTTAAGATTATTACCGAACAACACACAAATTTTAATGAAAAATGAATAAAATTTTTTGTTTAAAATAGGAAATTTTACCGGAGTGTCTAGTAAATTTTGATGTCCAGTAAAATATGCAGAAGATACATTTAAAAATGGTGTGATACAAGTGAAATTTTACCGTGTATTTCATTATTTTATGTCTTCAAGAAATGTCATTGAAAAAGTGCCGTGCCTATGACGATTATTTCAATGTTTATTTTGAAATATTACATGCTGCACGGTTAAAATTTCCCTATAACTGTTTACGCCAGAATGGCGTAGTATTTGAAATTTTATTTTTCGCAAGTTATATAAAAAATTTATCGCTTACGAATAAATACGTTTTGCCAACTTGTTCCCACGTTCAAACGTATCACGGTATTTTTTGCCGTGCACTGCGAAAAGAAATTTGTTGATTCAACAAAATTTTTGTTGAATCAACAAATTGTGGCGAACAAAACGAAATTCGTTAACTGAACAAAAATTTGGTTAATTTAACCACTTAATTTGCTGGCTCAAATAAATATTGCTCATTACGACGAAAATATTGTTGAATCAACAAAATTTTCTGTTCAACTAACAAATTTCATTTTGTTCGCCACAATTTGTTGATTCAACAAAAAATTTGTTGAAACAACAAATTTCTTTTCTCAGTGTGATACGTTTAAATTACTATTTAATTCTCTCCGTGTATAAATATCCGACGACAATAATGACAAATAGAAATTTATTGAAAATTTATAGCCAGATAGCTCTTCGCCTTTGCTTACGTGATTTTCTCATATATACTTGTAATTTGTAAAAAGATAGTGGCTTACGCCTGTGAAATATTGGCTGGGACTAAATTAGTAGCAAAGGCCCAAAGTACTGCCCGTTTCTATATCTATATTTGTATACATGTGTACATATATGTGATGGGTGTGAATTACCCTTTTTCCAGCTTTAAACTGAATCCATTCCATCCATGAACAGGGTGCGAAAAAGGTATTACCTATCGAGAGAAAGGAATAAAAAAAGGTTTCTCATTTAACCCTTTTGGTACCTGTTACGAGAGACAGGCAAAAAAGGTGCGTGTTTTGGTAGAAAATTCAGCCATTTGAGCGTGTACTCAGGTAAAAGGGTTACGCTATGTTTTCGTCATAAAAAATCATTAGTATTGTCGACCCGCCAAATATTTCGAGGCAAAATCATGGGAATAAAGAGACTGAAAACTATGCGAGAATCGTTAGGAATGAATTGATGTGGAAAGATTGATGTTTTCTGAAATGTTGTCATGAAAAACTGAATAAAATAGCATCAATTTTGTAATTAGGATACAAACTAAGAAAAAAATGAGTCGGATGTGCATAGCTTTCGATTTTTTTTCATCCGTTCGCTACTGATTACGGCACATTTCAGCAGGAAATTAATCCGCCGTCTTTCCTCTTCGAATACCGTTTCAATTCAACCGTAATTAACCTTTTTCACTTCACCGCTAATTAGAGGAAATTCTTCGTATAATAAACACAAACATCAAGTCCGAAGGAACGGAAAATTGAGCAGTGAAATAAATTCAAAATGAATATTTCACGACGCTGCAGAACTATTTACTGATTACAAAGAATAAAATCACGGATACAGAAAAAGGAAGAACAAGATATAAAAGGAACTAGACAGTTTTCGGAAAGATCGTATTGGCAGCAGAAAAATTCGATCATAGCATATAACACTCAAGAGGGGGAAAAATATGCGTGTATAATTTTCGGGGTGAGAAAACTAAGAGCGCTGCGAAAACCACTTACACACACACACACACTTATAAAGCTGTAGATATATATGTCGAAGGATCAGAGCTGGCCGCTTCACCCACCCGCTGCGACGAGAAACACTCGAGAGTCCAGACGTATTAATTAAACGACTCATTTTCATCGGGGCACACGACGAAAAAGCTGTGAGTTTAACCGCCCATAGTCGAGTTAAATAGGTTTCCCTGTTGTCCGTAACTCGAATCCCCCTCCCCGAATGCTCCTGTAGCGCAGAGGGGATCAAGCAGGGCGTGCCTGAGCGCGACTCCTTCGTCCAATCAGACGTAAGCGAGTCTGCACTCATTGGGCATCGAGACAAAGAGTCTCCGCCTAGTAGGTGGAACCGGCCAACCTCTGACTTCCCCCGTCATTCGTATGAAACGGTGGTAGGGGAAAGTTACGCCGGGACGACTGAAGGCTCCGAGTTCATCCCACTCCAGTGGCACGGGCGCTCGTTTAGCCGGTAATTTTCTCAAACACTAGCAAGCGCTCAGGCCAGACGCATCTGTCCCCGGGAGAACGACGAGGCGCTCGTGGTTTCTCTCGAAACTATTACGCGATATTTCTCAAACGCGCGAAATTCCAAGCCGGGACAATTTGAACGAATAAAAATAATAAAAAATTTAGATAAAATTTGTATTGTGCGCATCTCTCTTGGGTAAAACCGGTTTTCCTCGTTTGTATATATACGTCAATACATATTTATTAATTAAGGTACAAATGTTTCGATTCTTCGCGTGTGTGACGTACTAGTGTTTTCTACGTGTTCCATAATTTGGAAAAGTGCATTCTTGGAAAGTGACACTTTTGAAGGATTTTAGCTTCGCTACCTTCATTTCCATCCGGTGTTTATCGGTGTTAAAACGTCGCGTGAAAAAAAGCTTTCTTTGATTATGACAAATGTGATTATGACAAATGTAATTACGGTGAATGCCGAACGTGGATTGTGAAAGGTGAAATTCGCGAGTTCCTCGAAAAGAAAAAAAAAATTAAAAAGTATAAAAACATTGACTAGTTTCAAGAGTGATTGATGAAAAATAATTTGGCCCAGAAGGATCACAGCAGTTTCCATAATCGTAGTGTGTTCGCGATTTGGTTGCGCGTGTGCACGTGACTAATCCCTTCGAGATGTCATCTCCGTACAGTGATCGAGTGCGAATGAGGACGGGTTCGAAGTAGCCGATACTTTACAGGGAAGAAAAACCTCACGGGATTTAATTGGTGACAAAAGATAAAGGAGATTGAAGAAAATCAGCGTTATCGTAACAATTGGTGTGCGTAAAAGTTGCCGTCGGACGCAATAGCGGGTGCGACAAAGTCCCGATCGGCAGGGCATATCAAAAGGAAGAAAGAGGAAAAAAGTGTTGCGGTAAGATATCGCTGAAACGTACGATGATGCCGCTCGCCCCGACGCCAATAGTGCCGGTGCCATCGAAGCCGAAGATCGGCTTCAGCATAGATTCGATAGTGGGTGGTGGTGGCGGGGGTGGTGGTGGTGGTGGTGGTGGTGGTGGTGGTGGAAGAATCCGGGATCATCAGGATCGTTTGGAAAGGCTTCACGAGCGTGTAGAGATCGAGCGTGACGATGGGAGTCCTATGGACGTTGTGGAGGGTTCTTCGTCCCCTTCGAGGACCGTAAGCCGAAGACTTCCGGTCAGTAGATCACCCGGAGCACATTCAGAAGGCTCCGATCGTCCCTTGTCCCGAAGTTCCTCGGTCGAGTCTTATCCCAATTCGAGAAGAACACCCAGCTCTTTGCACAACGGTCATCATACTC
This sequence comes from Rhimphoctona megacephalus, assembly GCA_963989365.1. Lineage (NCBI taxonomy): Eukaryota > Metazoa > Arthropoda > Insecta > Hymenoptera > Ichneumonidae > Rhimphoctona > Rhimphoctona megacephalus. The sequence goes on along the minus strand of OZ022415.1, from coordinate 45,520,036 downwards.
ACAACAACAACAACAATAACAGTAGTAGCAACAATAACAACAGCACGAGCGGTCTTCACCGTCATCATCTCCATCATCATCATTTACAAGCGTTGACGAGTCATCTCGTGGATTTTGGTGGCCGTACAACAACCACGACTCGTAGTCATAGCGGTGGTTCGACACCGAACAATAGCCCATCGCCACCCCATAGGATATCATCGTCACACGGTGATACTTCACCAGTTAGTGCTCCCAATTCTCATCCCCAACCACCACACGGTGTCGTAAGACCCAGCCCTAATTATCTTGCACCACCTCATGGCGCTGCAACCGCAGCAGCCGCCGTCGCTGCCGAACAAATCAAATCCCTCTACGGCCTTCAACCGTCCCATGGCGGCCCCGTACCCGGACAACCCGGTCAAAACGAATATCACACCCAACAATTCGCGCTTGCCGCGAATATCGCCGCGGCTCAACATTTTCAAGCCGCCAATCTTGCAGTCGCCCTACAAGCCCATCATGGCGCCTCTCCACATGGACCACCCCATGGTCCTTATGGCCATGCTGGCACACCCGGCGGACCTCATCAACCACCCCATCCTCATCAACCACCCAGAGACAGTTATCCACTTTATCCGTGGCTACTCTCTAGGCATGGGAGAATCTTTCCTCACAGATTTCCTGGTGGTAAGTTTTCTTCACCTTTTTATTCGAACTTCATGGAGTTTCTGCTTTCAAGACACTTTTTGCTCTCATTTATAGATACAGTAAATTTTATTTTCTGATCTATCATTAATTTCTAGTCTTCGATCCAGTTTTCGAAATTAGGTATTGAAAATCCTGCTTTATTGCATCAATGAATAATTCTTCTAGATAAACTAATGATCACACATCAAGATTTTTATGCAACAACGCGGGACTCAAGTTTAGATTAAAATAATTCATTTTATTACAATTCATTCTTATCTATATTACCATCATTACTTGAATTAATTTTATTATTACTCAAAACTTGATTAGAGATCGAAAAAAATATTTAGCTGCATATTTACGTCATGTATGTCTACAATTCCTATCGCAGTCTTCATGTTTTACAACGATAGGGGAAGCGTTAGATAAGACCTAAAATTGTCTGGAAAAAAATCGTGGATAAAATTTGGTGTGTTCAAACTTGCAGAAGATCATTGCTCATTAAGATCAACAAGAGGGGGGTTGTTGTTTGTGTGTTAGACTAGGAGATCGCGTGTTTTATCGCATAGCAATGAATGTCTCATACTTAATGCGACAACAACAACGATATGAAGCAATGTTTCGTAAACTAGATTTTGTAACGGGTCAATGGAGTACGTACGTACACATTGAGTGATGAGTTTGCCTTGTGCAAACACCATTATATATTTCAATATATATATATATATATATATGATCAAATTTCACAGTTCTATTTGATATTCGTTCTATTTGTTCTTTCAACATGGATTTTATTGCGATTTAGGTCGAATAATTATATCTTTCAAATATTTTTTTTCATTTATATTGCACTTTTTTGAATTTGAATTTTAATAATGATTACTTTAATTTTATATTTTTTGATGCAATATTTTCTTATTGTATTATGATTGCTTCCGTATTTTTAAACGAGCCTTGATTACTCTTTTTTCCTCTCGTTCACGGTCATCATTTATAGCTTTACGATGGACTCATCTACTAGGATAATAATATATTCAACTCTTCGATGAAATAGTTACACTATCATACGTGATTTAATTATAAATTTCTGACGCAAGTACGCGCTATATTTTTGCCTTGTATACAAACTCTGTTACATATATATGCGAGCGTATATATTTACGCATAGAAAATAAAAGGCCTATTTCTCAATTTCTATCAAATTTACATCCATAGTGGTTTTCCATTGTTCAAGAAGTGATTCGGATCAAATTCGTTTTTTTCTGACAAGGCAAATAAATTGATGACAAGTGTTGGAAATGAAAATGCGATTTTAATTGGTAAAAGACTTCTCAATGTAAATTAATTTGCAAAAAAAATATTACCATGAATTCTCGAATGTAAATTAAAAAAAATTCATTCACTTTAATCTCATGTTCGTTCTCTTTCAAAGCATTCGCTTAATTTCCCGATCGTGATAAGGTAAATGTGAGAAGCATAAGTAAATCACGATAAAAAGAAAAAAAAAGAGCAACGTGAATTCATCGGAAACTTGGTATGGTCATTGAAAACGCATCAGCGACGCGTCAAGCGATATTTATACATCGATACTTATCGTGCCGAGTTTAGCGCGTATATGTAAGTACATTAAGTACCCATAAGCGCGATGTCTAACTACATGAGTGTTTATTCGCTCGGTCGTTGATATGGCGTGAGATGTGGCCAAGATTTGTATATATATATAACGGAATGACAAGGACAGAGAAGTAGAGAGTGCATAGCAAACTCCTTCGGGTCGTACTTATAAACGTGAGTGCAATAGAAACAGCATTCTCATAGCAAGCGAGTTACTTCTCTCGAGTGCCCATAAGGAGAGAAACAATTATCATAAATTTGCGGCAATTGACACGAAAAACTAAGCACGCGTTCATGTTTATTGGTTTTACGTTTTTCCGGGTCCTGATCATTCACCATAATCAAGACTCTACTCTAAATTCTGCTTTTTTTAGCCTTACGCATTCTATCGAAATAATGGCATTCAATCAAAATGAATAAAAATGCTAACTAGATATTTTTTCAAGTTTTTTTCGAGCTTATAACGAATTGATTATTTTTATTACACGAGTGTCAATAAATATTGCCTTTTTAGTAGCAATTACGGGTTATTTATGATTTGAATATTTCATGTCGATTGTGCATAGTTGATTAATATTTTACGTAGTTATTATTGTATGTATTAATTATTATCACGGCAGTGTCAATTATATATAATGAGAACCATTTATTTATTATCATTTCCAGCAATGGTAATATTTTTTTACGAATTGCAATTTTTATTCATTTAAATTCTTATTGTTGATCATTTCCAAATTCTTCATTTTTTTATGTTCATTTATCAAAATTTATTCTGTTAATTCATTATTTTTTCTTAAAAATTGCATGCTCGATAATTAGCTCATCGAGTTCATACGTACTAAACGTCTGCATAAATTATACACGCAAATAATACAAGAAAACACAGAATTTTGCCGATGGCAGGTAATTTGTATTATGGAGATTGGAAAAATTGTACGCATACGTGTATTATGCATGGATATATATAACACGTTACACGCCTGTATGAGTTGCAGTACACTGCTTCATTTAATATTTTATTTTCATGTGTAGGAAGAATAAATGCATTCGCGTACATTTCCGCGTGGTTACCGGTCTTGTATACGCCCGTATTAAATTATAAATACATATATATACATTTTATATATATTCGAGTATTGCTTTTATTTATTTATTTTTTATCCATGTGTATGTATATAACAATAATCATTATGAATATAGATAGAGTTGATATGTAATAGTAATAATGATAATATAAATAAAAGCAATACTGGAAGTAAATCCCGTTGTAATGCACGAGTTGTCAGTGCGTGCATTTGCAGATTGCGTATTTTCTCTCATCGTTAAATATACCTCGGCAAAGTGGGTATAATAAATCGAGCGTATACTTTAAAGTTGCTTCGCTCGGCGTGAGCACCAGTTCATACCACATACGTATCATTGACCCAATATCCTCGGAGTGAAACGTTTCGCCGGTGGGTATTAAAGTACCTGGCAATTCTAACCTCTCATCTAGTCTCAATGTTTTTTTTGTTTTTTGTTTTGTTCAACCTTTTTCTTGCTTCGTTTTATTTATTGCTCTCGCTGAGAAAACGATCGGGGCTTATAATCGATGCGAATTAGATACATCCTCGAACTGATGGACATTAAGTCTGGCAAACGGAGAGACAGAGAGACAAATTTGAAAAAAGACATGGGAAAGATTTTCAATCGTCGAAGTTTTGAAGCTCGAATTCGATTAAGATTTTTCACATGTCGATCTTGTTTTCCTTATTTTTTAGCTTTGAAACTATCATTATTAATATCCGTTATTTATTTTTTTCTTCGTCATAAATAAGTTGGCATTAACTTTTTTTTCTTCGATGTACAGATCGATTTACATGATTCGATATGATGATGATGATGATAAGATTCGATGTACATGACTGGAAAAAAAAATGATTGATTACCAAGGACTTATAGGTACAAATTATTTTTTATGTCATGATAATTATGAACAATTAGTCATGAAATTGTTTCAAGAAACGCATAGATCTTCGCTGGCCTTATCTTACGTTGATATTATACGTGCAATAAATTTATCGGAGTCGTAGTCTTATCTAGTAATTAGCGTGTATATCAATAGTGATTCGTGCGCGTAATAAACGTAGATTTTCTTTGAGATATGTAAATGCATCGTTTATACATATTTTTATATATACGTGTAAGAGATAAATACAATTTATGGATATAAATGAAATGGGCAATTAAGTGAAAAACAAAATCAAAAATATGGATTAGCCTAGCTGTATCAGACACTTTTATATCTAAATCATAAATTAATACAAGTAAAAAAACAATCGAAGTATAAAATAGTAGTAAATAGTACATTTAAATGATGAAATACAAATTAACAATGTAGGTTAGTTCAATTAAATCAAATAAGAATCTCTCGTTAAACACGCATTGTTACGTAATATGACGAAAACGATATCCACTTGACGAGAGCATAATGACTTTTTCTGGAAACAGCAGATTTTACGTCCAACTGAAAAGATGGCGAACCCTCTGAGAACAATTTTGATTTTTCTACCTGGTGACTTCGAATGAAAAGAGCAAAGCGAAAAGAGAAAAAGAAAGATGAGAGTCTAGTGTGACGAGTACCCGCCTAGGGGATTAACAAAAGAGCGTTAATCGTCATTGTCAAGATGTCTTTTACCCTCGGACACCCTCAGCAGGGCGTCTGTCCCACTTTTTTCCTTTTTATTCTCCTCGTCGTCACATGATTGGATGCTTTCGCATTTTTTTTTTTTTTTTTCACGTTTTTCATAATATACTTCTCATTGTGACGTTTGTTGAGAAGCTCCTGGGATTTTGTGTACATTCGGATTATTCTCAGTAGGCAAAAGTCCAACCCGCCCTCTTGAGTCTCCATTATACATGATTTTCTGGTTACAAACCCCCCCTGGGATGCGACACTTCATTTATTTGTCATTGAAAGTCAAGCTTCGATAAATCGTACCCTCCATTTTTTTACGCTTTTTTTTATTATGCTTTGTTTTTTTACTACTTCAGTGGCATTTTGAATTGTCATGATGTAAGACTTTATTATTTACTTCTGCTTAGTTGATTTTTATCGCTTTTTTCTGTTCATTTTGCCGTTGAAAACTGCGCTCTATAGTAGTCGAATTCGTAAAAAGTCCTGTTTTGAGGAATTTTTATTTGTATCGAGTTATTTCGTTTCTTTGTTTCTCATACGTTTTAAAAATATTTATCATTCATTGCACATACTTATATTGAGCATCACTTTTTGAAAACTTTAAATTTTTACGATTCATGTATTTATTTCATTCAAATTGTTTCTACTATTAAATAAATAATAAGTGTCTTCTCTTTTTGGTTATCGCAATAATTAAAGTGATTAATCTCCACAGTTAATTGAGCAAAGGACGAGAACTGAAGATAGATATGAAATTATCAATTTTCCATATAAAATTTCATATAGTTTTAATTTTTAATAACATAATTTAAAAAAAAACGCCTAATGCCTCTATAATTATTATCGTCGTTATAATTTAATTGATACGTTAATTTTCATCCCGATTGAGAAATTGCGCTGGCGTGGATATTCGACAAAAGTTGTTGATTTTCGTGTGCAGTATGAACGTCGTGTGGTTGGATATGTGCGTGATGCAAAACTCGCGAGAGGTCTCTACTAATAATCGTTATTAGCGGATTCGATTATGCTTTAAATAGGCACCCTCGTAAAACGCCTTTCTCTCTCTTTGTAGCTTTATGCCTCGAGGGCATCGAGAAGCTTTTACACATTACGCGCGCACCCACATACACGCACAAACACACCCATATATATAAATATAGCTAACATTCGACTCGTGTATGCTCGCGATTTAACGACCACGTAGTTATATACGAACATGTATCGCTCTGACGCCGTCTCGTCGTCATCGATCTTTCGTCAAAGGGAAATGAAATTTTTTTTAAACTCATTTTTTGTAATTCATTTTTCTTTATGTCTTTCCCAATTCATTTGTTATTTCTCCTGCTTGATTATGCCAAAAATCAAGCAAATTTTTCAAATAGATGAATCACTGCAAATTTTCAAGTAAAACATTCCGTCAAGCAATTTTCCGAAGAAAAAGAAACCTTCTCTTTATACCAATATTGCATTTTTCTTCCCCGCAAGTGAACGGATTGAAAATTGATTTGAAAATTGCAAAACATTTCGGGACATTCTAATTTTGTTTTTGTTCCCATGTTTTTTGTGTTTGCTTCATTCGAAATGACGATTGATCGGTGTACGCCGGAGGTTTTCTGCGTGTGATCGCGCAACTGAGATTCAAGAGAGCTGAGCGAGCACGCGCTCGATCACGCGATCTTTTGGATGGATACGTGTATGTTGTACAAGTACATTTAAAACTCCCATTTATGTTTATAAGAACGTTTGGATGTATATATTTATATATGTTTATATATAAATGGATATGTACGTTACACACACTAAAAGGGGTAAATTTCTATATGCTTGAGGTATCCCCGCGTGTCTTGTAGTAAATAGCGCGTATTACCATCCGGCCGGGACATAATAACACTAATTATCGCGAAAGGATTTCTCACAGGGAGAACAAAGTATACGGTACGGAGTAAGAATGAGAGTAAGAGAGAGAGAGAGAGAGAGAGAGAGAGAGAGAGAGAGAGAGAGAGAATAAAGGAGGAGTGTGCATTCGGGATATCGCGCACAGCGTGCTGGTGCAACGATTAATTAAAAGAGCATTAAGGACGAGAGTCCTCGTCGTCGCAGTGAACTATAAATGCTATACACGCTCAACATTTTCTTGCTTCACCTTTCTTTCTGTTTCTCTTTGCAAATTCCACCTACAGGTCGATCTCTCGAGCTTGCACTTTTATTTTGTCCCATTTACTTCGAGCTCATTCGTACATATATTTCTCTACGTACGTTCACTGAGAAAAAAAAATTGTTCATCGAACTAATTCCATTTTGTTGGACGAAAAATTTGTCGATCCAACAATTTTTTTGTTGAATGGCAAATGATTTTGTTTATTCAACTAAATCATGTAATATTTTTTTAGATGAATCAACTAAATCACCAGAGCCAAATGGATTTTGTTCGAACAATTGGTACCATTAATTTGCTTATGTATACTTTTTAGTTGCTTTAGTAAAATATTTGTTTGAATCTCAATTACCAATTTGACTAAACGATAATCGTTAAGATGGAGAAATTAATTAGTTTATTTGGATGATATTTTGTTGCATTAACATAAATTTTGTTTGGCTGCACCAAAGTTTTGTTTGTTCGGCGAATAACTTGTTTCAGCATTCACAAATTATTTTGTCTTAACTCAAAAATATTTTGTTACTCATATCGAACTAAATATTTTGGTTGAGAGAAACGAAATTTGTTTCAGTCAACAACATTTTTTTCTCAGTTTTCAGACGTACGGCCAATATTTTTAAACTTTTGAATGGAGAAGAATCATGCTTTGGATGCTTTCTAAAATTCACACTTTATTTATTTTTTTTTTCAATTGTTTCTTTTTGTGACGTTACTAAATTATTTTTTTGCCTTTTGTTTATTTTACTCAGATTTTTCTAAATTATTTTGTATTATTTTGAAATATTTTTCTATATGTCAAAAAACACGATGTTTTTTTTTATTTTGGCGTTTTTTTTTACTCTGTAAGAGACAAGATTGAACACATTAAGAACATGAAAAATTCAAAATGAAAAATTATGGATCTCGTGGCTTGGAATGCCCCATACGTGGATAATATGTACTTATTAGTGCTTGTATACGTGAAGGTATATATATATTTACTTGGTTCATGTGTAACGACGAGGAGAACGGATAATTTGATACAGGGCGTTTAGTATTATTTCGGAGTAATTCTGCGTCCCTCTGGGCAATTCAGCTGCGCACACACACGCGTGTATACGACGAGCGATGCACTGGCGCCTTTTCGCTCCCGTAATTACTGGCCTCATCTACTTTTCTCTCTTTCACTCGTATTTTTTCTTCAATCTCGACTTTCTGATGCGAAAACGAGTAAGATGGGCATTAAATCGACTGTTCGCCATCAAAGGGGCGTATCTGACGTAATTTAACACGAAAAAGGATGGAGCTTATAACGTCATGTAGATATTTTTACATAAATATATAGACAATCCGCTACGAGCTATACAGTAATAAATATTATTCAACATTTTTTTCTGAATTTCGATATTAATTTGTTTTTTTTTTTTTTCTTAATTACTCGATCTTAAACAAGTTATTTTGCGAAAGCAGATTTAGTTGTGATACTTTTTCATATTCTTTCGGAAAAATGCGCTTGATTTTTTTTTTATGATGCAATACGAAATATTCGAAATAGCACCCAGAAGGCACACGAAGAATGTTTCAAATGCATGCATAAAAACCGGACAATAAAAGCTTGTTATCAAGTCTGCCATTCACCTTGTTTTACATAATAGAAACTCTCGAGACACTTAAACGCGCTTTAAATACTACATAGGAATAACGGAAACATAAAACGCGACAAAGTATTTCAAAAATGATAAGAGAAAGCAAACATCTCGTATTTTGCTACAATGTATAATTTAAATTATTCCCCAGCTTTTTTTTCCTTTAAGTTTTTGACCGCGTTTTCGTAATTTTATGTTTTGACTAAATTTCTTTAGTTCAATATCTCATTCAAGTTCTTATCATTTAATTTTTCAATCATATCTTTGCGATGGACATTATTGTTCGTACTTTTTTTATCGAAATTTGTCGCCAGAATTTTTCAACTATTTTTTTTATTTATGGGGAATCTTATTAAATTTTGAGGAAAACCGTATAACGTGAAATTTAGTGAGCGAAATTTGCAGGGGTGCACAATTTGGTATGCGTAAAGGTACAACGATTTTTTAACGATTTACTCGGGCATCGGTGAACCGCGTATGGTACATATGCAGAAGACAAGGCTTTTTTGTTCATACACGAAGCAATTTATCGTGTTCCGCTTCTTTTTTTTTCGTTATTACGAGAACCGAGTATCTCGAACGACTTCCGGTCGAAGTCGCGACCGCTCGCAGCGATATCGGAGACGATCGACAGGCGGTTTACGAAGTAGAATACTCAATTAGCTCCCATTTATTTATATACATGTATACACTTCTTTTTTACTAACGTATTTTCTACTGTCACAAGTTCACTGTTCTAGACAGTAAAGCTCAATACCCGTGTTTATCCTCGCTGCAATAAAAACGGCAGCTTATCTTTACGCCTAGCCTTACACATACACACACGACATACAAAAAGGTTGGCGCTAATTTGGAGCAGTTTTTTAGTTTTGGCCGCACGAAAAAAAATCGTTGAGTAATCTACAAAAAAAATGTCTTAGCAATCTCTAAAGAAAATTGTGTAATACGAATGAAAGTTTTTTTATGAAATTACGTTTTTGTGATTGTGAGCGAAATAAAGAGTACGCTCAATACAAAAATTGGGACACATAAGTTTTTTAAGAAATCACTCAGAGATTCTAAAAAAAAACACAATCTAATAGCAATCATTTTTTTTTTGAGCAATCGATGAATGCAATTGAAATTAAAACGCATCAAAAATGTGTTTAATGAAATAATTAGCAGATATTTTTCGCAATATTTTCTAGTGGTGGTTAACCGTGGCTGAAATTATTTTTAAGATCGTAAAAATCATGCAAGTGCTCTAAATTCGGTCTAAATGCAAGTGGTCCGAATTTGCATGAACCGTTGTATCTAGAAATCCTGTTACACATATGTATTTGCCATAAAGATACCGGTAATACTTGCGCTATCCACCTTCCATCGTAGTTAAACTTTAAAATACATAGTAAAGTTATCTCTGACTGGCTGACACGCCATTTCATCGTTACCTTGACTGATTTCTCAGTTTCTTCGCTCTTTCATTATTTTCCCTAGTGCACACTCTGTAAACCCGTTTGATTGTCGTTTTAAAACATAGTTTTCGATAATTATGCTCCAAATACAGAGAAAAATAGGATTTAATCATTGATGTATTAAAGAAATACTTTAACATAGAAAAAAACGCCTTGATCAATATTTCTTATATGTTAGATTATTTAATTTAGACTAATTACCAAAAAAAACTATATTCATATTTAAATTTATTAAATTTGCTGCATAAACAAATTTTATATGTTAATTCAACAATATTATTATTATAGTCGATGATATTTATTTCAGCCAGCAAATTAACTGGTTGGATCAATCAAATCTTTGTTGCGGATGACCAGAATGTTTTGTTCGACGTCTGTGACCGTGATTTGTACACTGAGAAAAGAAATTTGTTGAATCAACAAATCCTGCGGTCACGGGGAACGAACAAAACATTCAGTTCATGATACAACATAATCCAGTTATTTCAAATTACAAATAAGAGTCAATCGAACTAAATATTTTGTTTCCCTGACTGAAAACTCACATTGTTTCTGACCGAATATTTAGTTAAATCAAATAATTATTTAATTAAGTCAAATAATTATTTATTCGAATAAAATAAACAAAGAATATTTATTTTAAACAAATTGATATTAAATTCTTTTATTTGATATCCAAATATGTATAATTGAACCTCTTACAATCCGAAAATGTGTAATCACTAATTTCTCATCAATCATTATGAGAAATCAGTTGACCATAAGAAGTCATTAGACTCCGATGGATTTCTCACGAGTACGTAACCCGTGGCAATCATAAAAGTTCGCTACCTAATTCTGGATCAGACTCGGTTAGAACGTTTCATCTTACTCGACTTTCGCAATTTATGTCCGTACAGAGGTCACTGTGTATGTGAGAAGAGCGTCGGCGCTCAGCGCCGCGTAGTGGCCGGACCGGGAAGCTACACGAACGTTCGTTAAGGCGAGAAACCAGTTTAGGAGGCCGAAATTTTGGTGTTTTTCGTAAATTTTTTTAACAGAGAAGGAATAATCAGAATTCGTTTAAACTTGGAGGATATTTGATTCATGTTTTGAAGTACACTTTGTAATTTTTTCAAGTTATTTCCGCCGGAAATAGTGGAGTTAGAAGCTGCTGTCCATGGACGATCGCCATCCGAGTTTTTTGTTGGTGGGCATTCCTGAAGTCACAATTTTTATTTGTAATCATTACAATTTTCTTTTTTCGTTAACAACATATTTCCTAAGAATATGAACCTAATTGTGATCAAAAAAGTTGAAAATTGCATGTTTTTGAGGTGTTTGAACACAATGTCATGTTTTTATACCATGTTTTTTCACCTTTTTTGCATTAAAAAAAATATTTTTAATAATAATATCATCCCAGAGTTAAGTTCATATAGATTGTAATTGAATAAAGAATATTCACACAAATTTTCAGAAAGATTGGTCAATAACTTTTTGAGCTAGAATGCCCACCAGTTGAAAAAAAGTCGTTTCGAGAAAAACGCGTTTGAAAAAAAATGTAGCGAAAACGAGAAATTCAAGGCAGTAATTAATTATATAAACTGCTCACCGGTTAATCAGCTATTCCAGCACCATATAGTAACCCCTCTTCTTCTTCAAACGCATCATTTCGGGCTTGCATCTCCTCTTGACGAGCTTTCCGAGCTTCCTTGGTCTCCAACGAGCTGCGTCTATTCTGTCTTTTCACGTGCTGCTCATCCATGTTCCCAGCAAAATTGAAGTTTTGCGAGCCAACTACGAGTTTTAATTCGTTCATCAGCGTTAGAAGGGCTGAATTTCCTTCATTAAATAACGCAGTAGCCAAGAATGCTGCAACCTCAACTATTTTCAGGCTAGCATGTAGGTGCTTTGGAGCCAATCGCCAAACGGTCGAATTGAAACTTTCATTAGCGTTCTGCGTATGACCGCCTAAACATCTCGTCAGCAAATCGTCTCTCGATAAATCTTTGTATATTGGAAGAATATCTTTTTGAACGTCGGAGTGTAATGGGGCAGGGTGCGCTTCAGGCTCCGTTCCAAGTGCTTTAGCTTGCTGCCACTTGCACTAGCTGTCTTCTCCCTCTGGACAGTTATCGTGTTGTGGATTGTCGTCTATGGATATCATGTGTTGAAAAGTTACCATTATGGCCTTCTTCATGTCTTCGATGCTGTTTACATTTCTTCGAATCGCTAAGCCGTAATACGTGCTGAGCTTTTTCACCAAAGCCTCTGTCAACTTTCTTTTTCCGCCCAGTTTTTTAGTTTTCCTGATGTTTCGGAGGCGAGTTCCCATCCTTTTCTGAATATGGCTTATGCATTCACTTTTGACAACTGTCAGTTCATCACCGTAGGGATTTAAATTAACAACTGCTGTGAACTTTTTCGAATCTCCACTGAGCGACCGCTCCATTCTAACTACCGCGCGCTTCGGCGCCGAACCGACGGGCGGTCACTTAAGTGCTCATAGCATCGGAACTAATCGGAATTTTGCTTTGAAATTTTGGCAACATATTCTTGAATAGTTTTACTAACAATTTATGAAATAAAAAAAGTCGATTTTTTGACCCGTCTAAACTGGTTTCCCGCCTTAATTCTTTCGACAATCCATTTAGTTATGATAATGTCAAAAAAACGTGTTCACACAACAAAACCTAGTTTGTTGGAATAGTTTAGTATTTTCAACCAATTATTCTGCCCGTGAGACCATACGATTCAGTTCACACAACTAAAAATTTAATTGAACGGGACGTGCGGATTGTTTTTCAAAGAAGCTCCGTTACGTAGGGCCGGGTTGCGTGGGCGCATAAGCAGGGCCTTTTTTTTTTTTAGTAATTCGCATGTTTGTCATGATATAATTGGTTATAAACATATTATTGCACTAAAAAAAAAATTAAAGTATTGCCAACTACGCGATGAGGTTGGACGAATTTCGTTGCGCCAATACACTGTTAAAAAATATATGAAATTTACAATACTTTTACAATACAACGGTAAATAAAATTTACAAACCGAGTGTATGAAATGAAAATTATTACACTCGTATGCCAAAATTGAAATATGAACATAAATTTTGGTTACTGAAGTGGAATTTAAGATACATAACATTGAATATTCATATGAAATCTGAAAATTTTGTGGACATGCATTGAAATAAATCATATGTTTGATTGATAAATTAATACAAATGTATATGAATTCATCTACTATCAACAATGTATTAAAATTACAGTATGATCTTCACTTTTCTTGACAGTTGATTGAAAAATAAGATACACACGAATGTTAATAATACGATACATGTTATTTCCCATCATAACTCTATCTCTTAAAAATACGGTATAAAAATGGGAATGAAAATTAATATACCCTGCAGTATAAAAAAAAAATCCGTGTATTAAAATTCATTTACCTATGTATTAATTATAAGAATCTCAATATTAAAATTAATACACAAGAGTAGGAAATTCGTAACGCTTTGTGGGCACCGTGCTTCGCGCTCTGGCCACCGCGTGGCGCAGAGCGTCGACTTTCTCATAGGAGGCACGTGCTTCGGACGAGGATATATACAAGTCGCTCGAATCTAAGAAAATTGTGTAAAACATGAAAATGGTAAACACCAAACTTAACACAAGATGTTGAGATTATAATAAAAATTTTTACGGCGACAATTGCTCGACTTGATTGCCACGGCATCAAGTGGTGATAAGTCACTCTAACTAATTTTTTGAGATGTCTGCATGATTTTGACCTTCAACTTGAAAAAATCGAACACAATAGTATGCCAATTAATGTATTCCCCTTAAAAACTCATAATAACTGAATTTATTTAACATTCATTCGTATATTAATATTCAAAAAGGATCACCAAATTTTATGATACATCTCTAGAAATATCTAAGACATATGTAATGCAAAAACGTTATACGGTGCCTGAAATTTAGTAATCTTGAATCTGAAAAATACTATGCTGGTAACATGAACTTTAATATACCTGTATAGTAATATTATTAGATGTTTCGTGTTTTTAATATGCACAAGGTCAACATTTCTTACATATATATGATTTTTCAAATACACAAGTATATTAATTTTACTGAACAGTGCTCGTATCATTAAAATACCGCGTCTCTCAATTTTCCTCAGCGTATCTGAATTTTCATATACGGTATCCGCATAAAAGCTTCCTATACATGTGTATTAATTTTCATACGGAAATTTTTTACAGTGTAGTTATATTACATTTAGTTAATTACCCGGTGGTTGATCCATAGAGTCATGTCTTTGAGACAACTACGCCACGATTTTGCCGCTAAATTTTAATTTATTTGAGTTGAGAGTATTTCATGTGATACAACCGCAATAAATGGTTACATTGAAAAAAATAAATAAAACTTGAAACACAGAAATGATTGAATTTGAAATAATCACACGGAGGTTGGGTTGTATACGATTTGTTCGTGACTCGATAAAATAATAGCATCGAATAAACTTCTCTGCGAGAATTGAATGACACCATAGATCAACGGAATATAATTTGTGATTAAGCTAATTACCTAGTAGTAATTTGGATAAAATCTTTTGTTATTATTCAAACAAATAAACCTTTTGCTAATGCTACTAAAATTTCGTTGCGCAAACAATAAGTTTTGTTTAACACGAATTATATATATTGTAGCCGGACAGCCTTATTCCCTGGCTGGATTTCTGGTGTGGCAGAAATCCGCTAGAGGGCTACGGGCGGAGCGTTCTCGCGTAAGCGTCGCACCGCCCGTGTGCCCATAAGGCTTCGACATTGAATTGTTAAATATCGGTCACTTCGACCGACGGTCGTCGAGAAAACCTGAACCCTTGTTTTACGAGGTAAAAAGATCTAAGGCCTTTTATCGTACAATTAAAGTACGCTGATGTAGAAAGTTTTGCCATCTAATTATGTCAGGATAAGCGCTCTTACTAGAATAAAAAATCTATCAATCGTATTTACTATCGAAAGTGCAAAATACAAAATAAAAAATATCAAATAAAAAATATTGCAAAAAATATGTATATAAAAAAAAAAAATTCAAATATTTCTTACAGTCATTTCAAAATCATAATTGTTCGGTACAATCACCATACGTTTTAATTACACAATGCAATTTATTTAATCCAAACGTGATTGATACAATTGACTGAAATACTTTTCCGCATTTCCCGATCAATTCGATGATACTATTTCAAATATTTATTAAATTTTATTCAAAAAATGTTTTGGTTCTATTCAATATCTAAAGTTTTACTTCAAATCGCGGGCATAGTTGGCGCAACAAAATACCTTTAACTACGCACGGAGGTTGCGTCAACTACGCCATTGGTTTCGCCGTATCTAACCTCAGGGCGTAGTTGAGCCAACTACACCTCCCTTTTCAACACTATGCCTTTTTTCAGTGTGGTAATTTCATACAAAAATTATTAGTTGTACATCGATACATAAATACCGTAAAATTAGTACATTTTTATGTTACGGTACTGCATAGAGAAGTACGGGAACGTCGCAATTCTCCATCTCACTCTCTCCTCCGATTTCTTTGTCGTACTTATGACACGTAGCTGATCGCGGTTCGTTGCATGTTACTGACTAAATTTTCGTTTTTTCAAAGAACTTACAGTATATTGTTTATTAAAAATATGCATTGATCAAACTTTTCAACAACTCAGAAAGACTTGTTTTGATACATATATTTTGCTTTAGTAATTTATTAAGATATTTATAATTTTTAATAAATGCTATCTATTATGAAATTTTTAAGATGTCTGTTTACTTTGTAATAAAAATTTATTTTGCATTATTGTTGAGAAATAGATGACTGATTTGATTAATCGATTAAATTATTTATTTTATTACGATGAAACCAATTTTTTTACCTATGGGCTATGTGCAACTGTCCTCGTGGGATCATCTGGTAGTCATGTTCGAAAACGGCCGCCTTTTTCTTTGTACGGTGTCTTATGGTATAAATAATATATTATTTAATAACTCATTGAATTATTGGTAATTGATTGAATCCTTTTTATGTATGCAAAGGTTAGTTTCCATTATTTTTTTTTAATGTCAATTTTAATTAGACGTTACTTAAGCCAGATTGTCGCAAATTTTAATTATAAGATGATGTGACAGACTAACTTTCCATTTTCCTCATACGTCGAGTTTGACGCTCCTGTTGTGCCCGCGAAGACCGTCACGTGGGGACGAGTTATCGAGGACGGGTATTTTGGGGATTATTGCCAATAATTGAGCCAAAACTTCAACTCAATACTTAAAAACAAGTTAACGTAAGTTTATTGAGAAAAGTGAAGTTAAAAAGGTATACAAAGTCAAGGTGATTTACCTTGAGACCAATCGTTCTAGATTATTTCGTAGATTGTCGCAGACTGCCGATTTTTGGCATTGTCGAGACTTTTTATGATTCGTGTATTTCCCCCAGATGGTATTAATTTTACCCCTACTATATTTTAATTGGTTATCGAATATTCTCGAGTGATCGGTGGCATGATGCACCGTCAGCATTTTGGGGCGAGCTCGCTCGGGGTCGATATACCCATGCGGCGATCGATCGTAGGAATGTGCTATCTTAATTTTATTTATGCTGGCTTCCTTTTGCCAATCAATTTATGTTGCAATTGATTTTAACTAATTTTATGTTGCCATGCGGGGCATAACACTCCGATTTGACGCGCTTTTTGGTTATGGCATATACTAATTGAGCTGCGATTGCGATCGCTCGCCTGCATGCCAGAATTTTTCCGTAAACAAAATACTCGTATAAAAATGTTAACAGTTGGTGAACCTCGTTAATGTCATTAATAATATTTTTTACCGCGATTACACGTGATATTTACAAAAATGGGGACAGGAACCCTGTTTAAACATATGAAACAGGGCTGCAGTCGTTTCTTCATTTCGCCACCGCGAGCGTTACAGTAGAAAAATGTTTGACCCTGCCCACACGCACATGCCCATACGTCAATCACAAACAAATTTAAGGTTAAGTAGTTGATGATTTAATTCTCATGCATGCCCTTTTGCATTATACAGAACGCTTGATTTCTGCAACGCTGCCCATTTATATAGTCGGGAAACCTGTCCGAACTTCAAGTATTCCGTCATTTTAACAATAAATATCTTTTTGCATTAGTCATTAACCCAAAAACTTTTTATTGCATTTGGAATCCTTTAACTTAATCAACGTTACTGTAGTTTTTGTTCAATATCTGTTGTGTGAATATGAAGATATCACTTGATACGAGTCTTTTGAGGGCGACTTCTCCATAAACCCTCTGTTAATAATTCCAACTTTAACCATTTTTATCTCTCTGATTTAGTCGATGACCTTACCTGAAACTTTGCATATGTCAATATGGGTACTTTATCTATGATGTACTTAAAAATTATTTTTATCTGTTGGTGAGACGTTCGTGACGGAGCCTTCTTAAATCTGTTGACTCAATCATATGTTTAGTCGACCGAGTCCAGATTTAGTTGTTTCGACAGCTTTATTTAGTTAAGACAATGTCGTAGCGTATTGACGCAACTAAACGGATGCAATAAAACAATTTGACTGTTTCAACCACTTAATTTGTAGGTTGAACTACATATGCGCTTACCATGACTTTATTCTTGTTGAATCAATAAAATTGTAGCGAACGAAATGAAAAAAAATTTGTTGATTCAAGAAATTTATTTTCTCAGTGTAGCTAAAAATGGCTATTTTTGTGATTTTTCAGGTCCAGACATTCCTGGCTTTTTGTTACAACCCTTCAGGAAGCCAAAGAGAATAAGAACCGCGTTCAGTCCCAGTCAATTGTTAAAGTTGGAGCATGCCTTTGAGAAGAATCATTACGTGGTTGGTGCTGAGAGGAAACAATTGGCACAGGCGTTGTCCCTCACGGAGACGCAGGTGAGGAAAAAAATGAAAAAATTCTTGTTTATGTATATATGCATGTGTACATATGTTATTATATACGCATATTACCATTAGCGAAATTCCTATTATTACGTGTAAGACTTTATGAGCTCCACCTTTTATACGTGCAATTAACTCCGCATTAAAATCATAATTTGCGATTTTTTTTACTAAACTATTTTTCTTTTTCCTTTCGTATTGTTTTTTTGTCGATAAAATACAAGAACATGCGAGGGTAAATAGCTGAGGGTGATACTGACTCATTGTTCATAATAATACTCGGTAAAAATAACGTCCGCTGTTTTACGAGAACAGTCATGAAAGCTATTAGTTTAATATTACTCGATTATTCCGTCAAACTGATTGATCGTCATTCTGATTTAAACGCGATCCACCATTATCAAGGCTACATTTCAGATTTTTTTTTCTTTTTGGAATATAAGTATGATCTTATCATCATATAATTACTGATGATACATCAATACAATGTGAGAATGGGAAATTGAGAAATAGTATGGGAATTTTTTGTTTAACCCTTAACGGCCACTCGGAGTGTAATTCACCCCAAGCAAAACTTGGATCCAATTTTGAAGACCCGACCATTTGAAAATCGAACTTATGGTGATATCTGCGTATAATTTGAAACCTCATCTTTATGATAGTCCCAGTGGCATTGGGCGAAAATGATTAGTGCGCTTGTGATCTTTTGACTTTTCGAAAAATCTACCAATTGATTTGTTAAAATGAATATATTTTTTGAAACGTTTGCAATCACGTGAATTTTCATTTGAAAGTAGCACATTTTACGAGTATGCAATTCAAATTTCATTGTCAGAAAAGTCATTATTGTGCAATTTTTTTCGATAATTTTTTTTATCTGTTGAAACTTTTTTTTCGACGAACACTTTTTTACTCTGTTTTATCAAGGACACTTTTAAAATGATACACGATTTTTTTCAAGCCTCAATATTTAATAATTTAAGTTTGGCAATAGTTTAAAGACGCTGGCGCGAGCGACACCTCTCGTGGTCGTTATGATACCATACAGGAATGAAAGAAGAAAAATAAATAATAATTTTTAACCACATTACACAAAAAATTGCACCACTTAATAAAAGTCGATCTATTGCATTCCAACTTTAATTACTACAGAAAATAATAATTTTTTGCGTTATAAATTGTTCTATTGCTATCGATTAAAAAATGAATGTTTTTTTCTAGTTTTGAGGCTTTCACGGCCATTATTGTTAAAATAGTTTATGGCTTCCGGATGGATGCCATGTAGAGTTTCAGCGTATTGCCAACATTTCGCAAACGTTACAGTTTGCATCATCAGGGCTGAAAGCTCCGATACTGAAGCTCCCTGGTCTCAGGTAGTCCTTATATAGGCATGGTCATCGTTCCGGATGACTGCACCAGCCAATCAGAGTTTTTAATTGATCAGCTGGTCAATTAGAAAACCGGGTGGACGGTGTGCCAGATTGGGTGGACCTGGTAACCTCCGTCTCTGTTAAGGTTGTTTGAGTGTTTTCGGATTTCTAGGCCTTCTCTATGTTTCCTAGAGGAATAACTCAGTGGGTTGGCCAGCATTTGAGCTTTGTCAAAAAGGATCAAGTGTCCTGTTTCCATCTTGTGTTCGGCTAGTGCTGACTGAAGAATATGGCCATATCTGACACACCGTTGGTGTTCCTTGATCCGTATACTGATCTTCCTCCCGGTTTCTCCTATGTACACTTTTCCGCATGAGCATGGTATCTTATATACTCCCGGTGTGCTCAAAGGAGGTCTTTGGTTCTTTGGATTCGGGAGCACTTGTGCTATCGTCTTTTGTGATTTGAAGATGACCTTGATGTTATATTTCCTGAGAATTCTGCTTATGCGATCCGTTGTGCCTTGAAGACATCCGTACAACCGTCCTTCCATATCTTCAAGGCACAATGGATAGCATAAGCAGAGTTCTCAGGAAATACAACATCAACTTCATCTCCAAACCAGAAAAGAAGATAGCACAAGTGCTCCCGAATCCAAAGGACCAAATACCTCCTTTGAACACATCAGGAGTATATAAGATACCATGCTCATGCGGAAAAGTATACATAGGAGAAACCGGGAGGAAGATCAGTACACGAATCAAGGAATACCAACGATGTGTCAGATATGGCCATATTCTTCAGTCAGCACTAGCCGAACATAAGATGGAAACAGGATACTCCATCCTTTTCGACAAAGCTCAAATGCTGGCCAACTCACTGAGTTATTTCTCTAGGATACATAGAGAAGGCGTAGAAATCCGAAAACACTCGAACAACTTTAACAGAGACGGAGGTTACCAGGACCACCCAATCTGGCACATCGTCCTCCCGGTTTTTTAATTGACCATGCGTATATAAGGACTACCTGATACCAGGGAGCTTCAGTATCGGAGCTCTCAGCCCTGATGATGTAAACTGTTACGTTTGCGAAACGTCGGCAATATGCTGAAACTCTACACGGCATCCATCCGGAAGTCATAAATTATTGTAATGAATATTTTTATAATGTTGAAATAAAAAAATTAAAGTATTTTGTATTGAGGTCATAATCAATTATGAACTCCAACTAAAATAGTAAATCAATCAAATAAGACATAAAAATTAAAAATTCATAATTCACGTTGAGTTTTTATTAAAATATGATTGAAAACGGGGGACAAATCGACTCGTATCTTTGACGAGTCGTAAATATCATATTAAATATACACGGTCACGACACTTAAACATTCAATGTCTCGCTCTCTCACTTTTTCTCTCTTTCTTTTTTCTTCATCGTCTTTTTCTTCTTGTTCTTCTTCTCAATCTCAGAGATAATTAGCAGTTAAGAAGCAGACGGCGAGAGGTCGAAGTGTAATTTCGTTATGTAATCAAAGCAGGCGAATCGAGGCACTTAGCGAACAAAAGACGCAAATTGAAAGATAATGGCCGAATGGTTATACAAGATGAGGTGAACAGGTGTTCGGACAATAGGTGATCGAGTAAGAGAGGGAGATTAGGTTTGTGCTCGGGAGCTCCGAGATTCGCGCGCTTTTATCGTTACGCCTCTATATATATATGCATATACATATTTATATCTATAGATATTTATGAATATATACATTATCGTCGATTATTTTTATCGTGATTTGCATTAAACTTCAATTAGTTAAATTAATATTCTTTATAATGTGGTCCAACACAGTATGTATTGCGGACGTGTATTAAATGATAATAATACCTTTATTGAATTGAAATTTGTTATAGGGGTGTGAAAAAACAGTTTTGTAAGGAAAATCATTATTTTTCGATATTAAAAATGTTGGCATTTAATAGAAATAATGAAAATTAGATGTTTATATTATTCTAAAAGATGCAGAAATAAGACGGAATTACCGTAGAATAATGGTGATCAATAAAGGGTCTTTTATGATGTTTTTTTCATTATTAAATCACGGGATTTGAATTTTTGTTATTATCGATATTCCGATCATCTCTTATTTATTTATGTATATCTTCTACATTATTTGACATTAGAAGTGTACGGTAAATTGCCACTATATAGTGCAAACGGGCTCTGAGCTATTTCACACAAGAAAATCAAGGAATTAAGTATATCCTTGTCTGATTTCCTCGAGGTATTTGGTGCTTTCTTTTTCTCTCTATTTCTATATGATCGTTTGGTGAAGGTAATCGCGGACGCGAATAACTTCGAAAGAAAACTATAGACATATACAAACATATATATATATATATTTAACGCTCGCGTTGAGAACGGCCCATTACGTTGCGAGCGACGACGGTAATGGAGAAGTTTGCATATTATGCAGGCCGCGTACGATTCTCTATGCATAATGAGGTGCGTCGTAGCACGACTGAGAATAAAGTATAGCAATAGGGTTTTGCTACGCGGTACTGTCATCCATATGACCGAAGGAAGCTAACTTCTTCCTGCGTCGGTTATACGTAATTCATAAATTAATTGCTCTTGCTACAATGTCTCGAATTATTTCTGTCTTCAATTATCACGTCGTCAGAGCAATATATTTAAAAAAATATACATTTTTTGCAATTATTCCCTTGCTAATATTTATATGATGTAAATTATTAAAATACTTTATATTTATTTTAAATAAATTCACTTTAATTACTAATAAATGTTAACTCTAGTGAGAAATCAGTGTCGAATTAACGTGTGTAAAGAAAACATTAGTATTTACATAAATTATGAATGACAAAATAATTAGGCGATATAATAGATTTTGTGAGAATCAATTTTTTTCAATTTCTATCGAATCAGTTGTTTAAGATTATAATCTTAAATAACTAGACGGGTTCCATTAAATCAAACAGCGTGCCTTAAATCCAAACTAATTTCGATCAGTGTTAACAAATTTTCGGTGATCGCAGATGGTGAGTTGAATTTACAAATCTTTTTTTTCTGTATAATAATTGAAAATGTAGAGCTGAACAAAAATACGTATAATCTTACGATTCATTATTCGCTGTGAGTGACGATTTGTTTTTTGTGATACCTGATTATGGTTTTCATATTTACCAAGGAAGATCCTTTTTATATTTATTGTTTTTGAATTGTTAAATTTTTTTGAATCACAAATCTCGCTCGATTCTCAGGACACATCGCGCCGTAAGTAAATTATCGTTGGTACATACATTTTATATATATATATATATGTATATAAATATATATATACGCATTAGACGGAGGAGAACATGGCCGTTGCTTTTCTCGTCACGATCTACGCCCGTCACTGTCACTGCTTCCCTCGATGCATAATGTGTATATGTCCGCGAGAAAAGAGTCCAGTTCGTGTTTTACACATGTGTGTGCACCTCTAAGAAGTGGATTTTGCCCGAAAGATTCGTTATTGCGGATTGAATCTCGTCAAGCCGCAGTACAATTTAAGAGGACTCCATCGCGGTTTCGCGAATCCTTGCAATACGCTCGTTAAATCCGTGCGAATTCAAATTCTTTTGTATTTTCTTCTCCTTCACGATCGTGTAGTGTTTTTTATCTTTTCCTCTTCACTTGTTTCCTCTCTTCTGATGTTTTTCTATTTTTCTCGATATTTATCATTTCCTCTTTTGAACTTTTTCTCTCTTTATTGTTGATTTTTCGAACTTTTCTCTTCTTCTGTACATTTTTCATCTCGCTTTCTTAAGAAAACTGATTTGAAAATTACCGAGGAAGTTACACAATTCCGAAATTGGCCGTCGCTATTTTTTGTGTTACCAAATTTTTTCACATGAGTTTTCCAGTCGGAATTTTCGGATGATCGAGTGAATGTAAAATGGAAAATAATTGTTTTTATCGATAAATATTTACGAAAAGAAAAGGAATTTTATTGTTTGTAACAAGAAGAAAATCGCCTTGACACTGAGTGTAATATCGTTACCATTCATTGGTAGAAAAAAATGTGATTTCAAACGTACAGGGCAGCCCCGAAGTTATTAAACGTGGGAAGATCGAAAAATAATATTGTATGGTTTATTTAGCGAGCCACGAGGACGAGGGTTATCGACGGGAGGATTAAAAATAATGTTTCGAGCGTGACCGTCGGAGCTTCGGGGGATTAAGCGACAGAATCTACCAACCCCGTGTGTAATACCGAGGGTGAAAAATGCGAGAAAATTTACACACGTCAAATCCTACGGAGGATTTGTCTCTGTGCGTAAAAACGTTTTTTTTTTTAACGAAATTTTTTTCCACTGCAAATTCACTGAAATTAAATGAAATGAAAGTTCAATGTAAAATCATCTCGACAGAACATCGAAGGTAAAAGGTTTTGTTAATGTTGAACAAATCTTCGTGAATAAAAAATTCTACGTTATGTAATTTGTCGAGTGGGTTAATTTACGTTTTGTGGAAGAAAAAATTTCGAAATTTCGGTTCAATTGTGGCCAAGCTAATTGTCTCATTTTGTTCTCACTGTAAAAACATTCGAAAGAAACATTCCACTGCGAAACGAGAGATATTTGCCTTTCTTCGATCACGATATTAATTTCCATTAGCGAATATCCAATTTCCTGGTGCAGGAGAGCTGAAACTTTGGCCAAGCCAATCGAGAGCGACGGGTGGCAGCGATAAACGTAATTATATTTAACGGAGGACGTAATAAAGCCTTCGCGAAAATGAATGGTTGAGTGCAAGTCTTTCATTCCTTTCATAATACACCTATGTACATACAACTTTACATATTTACATATATACATTATATATATATAAGCGTTTAAATTTCAGTACGTATTTCTCGCGCACTCTTCTGTAATTACAATATTAATTAACGATCCGGATTAATTGATTCACCCGTTTATCGATCTTTCCAATACATACGTACATGTGGATATATATGTACATACATGGTAAACCTCGAGTTTCTTATCGGTCACTATATATTTTATGTCACGTGTAAGTCTCGCTTTATGTAGATTTCTTTGACCGTTATAACGCTTTATTGCTCGAATTATTAATTAACTCACCTAAAATGTTTGCGCACGCATGCTCCGGAAAATATGAACGAAGTTTATATATACATTTAATTAACACTGCTTTTATATTTATCGACAAGAGATTCTTTGATTTTGTACACAAATATCAATAAATAAATATATAAACGTACATATGTAGCTGTGGATATATAAATATATATAAAGATTTAAAGGCACTAACGAGTCAGAAGACCCTTTTCATCGATCTGGATTGCAGATAATCGAGACTCTCTTCGCTATGCTTGTTTCTGTACTGAACTTTAATGTACCTTCATCTTTTGCCTCTGTGTGAGTTTTTCTCGACTTATGTACACATGTATGTACGTATAACTATGTATGTTAAAATAAGTAAAGCCCTGTTACGCGAACGAGCGACAGAAAAGCAACTTACAAACGTGTACAGCTGTCACACTCGGGTTTACGTATAAGGTGTTTGCCTGTCACTTACGCGCGTTACCAGAAGCGCCTTCAATTATCCCAAAGCCGACCTTACCATCGTCTTCGTATCCCAGAGATTCTTTACGCCCGACAACACTCTGGCTCTATTCCTCTCTCTCCCTCTTTCTTTTTTTTGCATTTCTTTTCTTTTTTTTTTATCTCTGTCATTCTTCATTTCTTTCTCTCTCTTTTCCGGTGCTTCATTCTTCTCGCATTCTCTTCATCGATCTTCAAACACCTGGACTCGCGGTATCAATCATTAAAAACTGTTCCACAGAATTCAGTCGACTAGCGAAAAATGTTCTAAAAAGAATGTTTGATAATTAACGAGGTTTATATGTCTTTACCTTGAGAGATATTCCAATTGAAGAAAAATACAATTTTCACACTTGTTTCCATGTTCCAGTCCATCATGATAACTTCTACCGCAAATCATAATGTAAACCTTATTTTATAATTAATCTCGCATCGGTTTATTAAGAAGTAGTAAACGCGTTTAGTAATGAACGACGATGAAATATCATGTGTGTAAAATTGCGATTCTATCTCCCTTTTTCCATTCCTCTGCTGGGGGTGGCTCCAGCGGATTCACGAATTTGGAGAGAGAAAGGCGAGGTTTGGGTTGTGCAGGGGCTGTAGTAGGGGTTGTTTTATGCGGCAGCTCTTGTTCTCCCGATGCCCGGGAACATGGGGGGATTTTGTCGTAAGGGGGATGGCGCGCAAGTGCGTGCAGCCTCCGGGGGTTGCGAAGAGCAAAACACGACCAATCGGAAAGCTCCAACTCCTGGGAGCTTTAGGGGTCGTTTCCATGGTAACCCCTCGATCCGGAGGGCTGATTACGAAATAGGGGATGACCCGGTCGCCCCGAGACTATTGAAACACCCAGATAGACTTTTATGTATATTTATATACATATGATTATTCAGCCAAGGGTAAGGGGTAGTTTGATTCTTGATCACCGGTTACGCGGTGATACGTAATAGAAGAGTGGAAAGGGTGAACTCGATACAAGGGCTCCCTGAAAGTGGTTTACATCGTCCGAGTAAGTTGATGTGGAGTTACCAAAGCGTACAACGAGGGGGTAGTTCTATATTTGTCCTCTTAATCGTCCGATAAGTGTGTTGATCGTTTTCGTTCATTCGCTTCGATCCGAGGGGCTGAAATCCCGAAGGAATAGAACCTGAAACGTTGAACAATTTTCTCTACTTTATTTTCTATGAAAAAGGCTCGTAAACTTATTGTCGGTGTAAAAAAATATTACCATTAAAGAAAAAAACAAAATAAATTCCGAGCTATTTTTATTTTTTTAATTTTCATTTGCTTCAACATTTCAAAATCATGAACAATCGTTGGAGTTGTTTTATTGGTCGAATCGTAAGTTGTTGCTCATAATGATACAAATAATTATAACGAAATAAAGAGAAAAATGTTTTTAATATCGGATTAAGTGGGTTTGAAAAAACGCCCCACACTATGATGAGCTACAATCCATAAAAAAAATACCATTAAATCTCACCCCCGAAACACAGATCGATATCTGAATTTTGTGTATAAATAAAACGGCTGAGCTTCTCTTTTTTCTCTCTTTCGTATCATGCGGAGGAATCGTGATGGAAAAAATTTTTCGGGAAGTTCAGTTGCTACAAATACTGTCATGAATTCTGAGGGATGCTTTTATTTGTGTGTAGAATAATAGCCACAGATGGACTGCCGTACACGCATACATGTTCGGATTAATCGCTGCTTTTAAAGAGAAGAGATGAAGAAAGAGAAAGAGAGAGAGAGAAAGAGAAAGAGAAAAAGAGCTGAGATGGATACTAATCCGGGGCTTGTCAAAACCACGTTAGGTGCATCAACAATAGCTGTTAGCCAAACATCGAGCTTGCTTCTTTTCACCCTCTCTCATGTCGGTTTCGTTGTCACCCTGGATGCATATATATGTATATAAAATTGAATACGTTTTTCTCTCTTTTCTACCCCATTGACTTTCTCACTCGCTCCGGACGAGATCTAGCGTGAAAAAGATCAGGAGAAAGGGGATTTCACGCGTTGATAGTTCTAAAATGATTCCTCGAGCTTGCTCGTTCCCGTATTTTCAATACACAGGAATAACTCCGGAATGCTCAAACAAGCCCCAATATATGTTTCTATTTTTCGTTCTCTTATGTACAGAGAAGACGGATAGTTGAGAAAAATTCTTTTAGTTTTGCGATCAGACTTCGGAAAGCGAGTCGAGTAACAGAAACGTTCTTTGATAAGCCATTTGAATGCTCGTAAATTTTTCAATTATATTACATCCCTGAGATTTATAAGGTATTTTAATTGTGAAACTCTGAAGTGAACAGTTCTAAGCCATTTTTCTGTGCAATGCACTGTCAATGAGCTATTATTTAATTCTTGCGATAGCCAATCTGGCGCACCGATAAGAAAAAGTGGGAGTGGCAAGTTTTTTGTACTGACGCATCGGGTTGACTACTGCGCTCATTAATTAATATCTCATGAACGTGAAGATCGTAAAGAAAAATCGCTAACGAGTAATTCCTTAAGAATTTCGCAACTCAGCCATTCTTACAGCTTGAGCTTTTCGTTTGCGCTTCATAAACTAAATCGTTTTCGGTAATAGCAACACGTTCCGGGACTTCATACAGACTGGTTTATTATCGTGATTGTTCGATCCTTATAAATGTACTTAAGTCTTTTCGAGAGTCTATTCTCGTATACAATTGGGCAACGCGGAATAGACGACGAGATACTGCCTAACCGAATTACTGCACCCTTTCTGCTCATTTTTTCGGTACACAGTGAGCATGAAGAGAGTATTTTCGGTTGGTTCTTGATGCGAATCATTTTGAGGACGCGCGGCGAGCTGAGGGGATGAAACGCGTTTGTTCATTGTAAACGGATACGCCGCTTAACTCACAGGGGGTGAGAGTTCGTATTGGATGTATAACCCACAAGGGGTCGTAGAATAGGGGATCCAACTGACTAGTTGCCACTTAATTTGTCCCGATCCTGATGCTGCTGATCGAGTCAGAACATCCGGGCAACCCTCCCAGTCTCTTTCCCCACTTTATATATACACATACATATATTTATCTGCTTATGTCAACGGGGGATGGGCTGACTGCGGAAAAAAGGGAGGATCGATTGCTCGAGGGGTGCGCATCTTTCGAGCACGATTTCTCCTTTTCCGGTGATTCTATCGTCCCATAGCGCAATAATGGTGATTCCTCTCTTCCGTTTCCACATCGCATCTTCTTCAACTTTAATCATTACGTAAAATTCAAAATGGCGGCTTTTACACACTTGTTTAACGAGTTTCGAGGGTTATAAGTTGTCGTTTCTGTTTTATAAGATAGAAATCAAAATTTTTATCGATAAAATAATCGATTGTTTCCAATAAAATATAATAAAGCCTACCCAGTTTATCTCATCAGCAAATTAAGGCTCTTCTCATGCATTTTGCAACCATTTACATCCTTTAAAAAATGTATAAAAAATGATAGTTTCGTACATCACTTTTCCTTCGTATTTCGAAGTGATTTAACGAAAGAATTTTTGCTTTTTCTCTGCTTCAGGTGAAGGTATGGTTTCAAAATCGTCGAACGAAACACAAGAGAATGCAACAGGAGGAGGAAGCAAAAGCGCAACAGCAATCGGGCGGTAATGGCAACAGTAACGGTAACAACAACAAAAACACACATCACGTTAGCAAATGGCAACAGGAGACCGGTGATTATCATCATGAGGAGGACGACGACGAGGATGGAGGTGAGCACATCGATCCCGAGGCGGAAGAGTGCTCTAGCGGTTCCGAAGCGTAGCTGGTAGACGTCACGTGCCTCGATTGAGGCGCGCTCGAGCTCATCTTAAATATTCACCAGATACGCTCGTACATTTAGAATAAACGCGCGAGCTCGTCATAATGTCCTCTCTCTCTCTCTCTCTCTCTCTCTCTCTCTCTCTCTCTCTCTCTCTCTTTCTCTATTATTCATAGTTCGTCGCGTTCTTCTATAAAAGTTCCTCACGCCCGTGCGATATAAATAACCCTGTGCGTTTCTCCATCAATTATTTTTTTATTTATATACGTCTGTATATATATTTATACATATGGTGCAAGCGAGGAATTCCGAAAGAAGGAAGAAGCCTACATTTTTTTCGTAATAATATCGATTTCACGAATTTTTATTATTACATTAAAAGATTGAATGAGAAAATAGTCTTTTCATTTACTCAAAATTCAAATTTCATGTTTTTCTCAGTATTTGGACGTTATTTTTTTTTTTTTTTTACTGATGAGAGAAAAAGGGTTGGAATCTTTTTTTTCTCATTTTTCTCGAAAAATCTTCACGTTGCCAAGAAAGTCCGCAGTCTCGAACGTGACACGGAAAAATGCTCTCAGCGATCGGAAGTTCGTGGTAATGGAGGCATTGTCTGCGAGATAAAGCGACGTGGGAAGCGAGGTCGTTCAAATGGCTGTGGATAAAGTTCCGCCGGAAGTGGCTAGAGTCTTTTCGACCCAGAGGGAGCTACTGCGGGCAAGAAAAGGGAAGAGAGAGAGAGAGAGAGAGAGAGAGAGAGAGAGAGAGAGAGAGGGAGAGAGAGGAGAGAAAAATAGGGGGTGAATTGTCTTCCGGAAGAACCGTTTTCCATGGGGATGACGAAAACACGACTGTCCAAAAGAGACTAAACTTTGCAGCATCGCGCAATGTTTTTTTCCGCTTTTATCAAAGAAAAAAACAGAAAAATTGATGCTCAATGAAAAAAAAAAATAACATAATCCGCAAAAAGAATTCGAGCAAATTAAAAAAAAATTAAAAAAAAAAAAAAACTAAATACACGGACCCATGAGAAAACATTTTGCGCGATGTAATTTTCATCTTGCCATAAATAAATTCGCCATAAAATCGTGAAGCACGTGAGATTAATTAGAAATACACGAGCCGATTGAAGAACCCTGTGTAAATAATTAACCCGAGACGAAGAGAGACTGAAAAAAGAGATTGATGGCAAAGTTTTTTTTGTTTTTCTAATTTTCGACCCACTCGTGCTCGATTCAAAATGGCGCCACATTCGAACGGGGGCAGCGAAAAATGTATATAACAATGCTGATCGTCCAAATTGAAATTTTGGACGATTGTATTATTTAAATTTAGTGCGAGCAAACTAAATGCTGTCGGTAAAAATGGAGGATGAATATGTGTATGTATGTGTGTGTGTGAACGTTGATAAAACGCTGGAGAAAAGCGAACAACGAGTGCCAAACTTGATACCTTAAACAAATTTAAAAAATTAAAATAAAAACAAACAACCCAGTGTAATAAATAAACCTATTTACGATGTATTGACGAATTAAGTCGTTATGTGTGTCCACGACGAGCAGTATTCCTTTTAACGATCGTTGTACACGATGTACAATTTAAATTATTATATTATACATGTATATTAATATTTATATATATATAATTATTATTATATATATATATAAATAAATAGAGCGTGAAAAACGCGGCAAACGTGAAGATGTATCGAAAGAAAAAATCAATAAAAATGGGGCGCGGTGCGACGCCATCTCTTTTCCGTCATAAAAATTGAGTAATTAATGAATTAATTAATTTTGTGATATTATTAATGATAGAGGTCGCCTCGCACTGATCTCCATAATTCATAATCATCGATTTACATCAATCGTTATCTCAAATCTGTAAATAGTGGCGTGTAAATATGAAAATGTGATTTTAAAGTCTCGATAGTACGAAACGTAGAATTGTACCTTCGAGAATATCCCAAGAGATATTATAAGTTCGTGTTTCAAAACGATATAGCGAAATAAATTATATCAATCCCAACGATAATTGTCTTTAACGAGTTTCTCTTATTTATCTTAGTTTTAAAAAATGATTTTCAAATATTTTTCAAACACCTAGAGAACTTGGTGGCCTTTCGAAGTGTGGGTAGAGAATATTTTCAGGTGGATGAGATTTTTGTCGGTTTTGATTTCAAGCACCAATCCGACGGCCCACAACGTCCGTCGCTCATCGATCATTTTAATCATTATTATCTCATGAGATTGCGATGAGAAAAAAAAAGTTTATCATAAATTACAAGACAGCTTCACTATTTTGGGACAAATTTCACAAAATTTCATTTCTACTTCACATTTTTTTCTTACCAAATTTTATTGACGATCTCAAAATTCGATAAAATCTTCGTACTCGCGTCAAATTGAATTAAAACTCACGATCGAAAAAGGTGAACGATTGGCTCACCTTGCGTGCCCAAATTCAGCGGGATGAAGATCGTTCTTGAATTATAAAGCTTGCTTAAATTATCAAACTTTTGTCATGCTCGTTATACAAGGTCGTTCAATAGGACATTTTTTTGATAGAAATTCTCCGATCAATCCTACAAAATTTTGATTATTAAAAATATTCACTTCAATGAAATAGACTATAAATTAAAAAATAAACATTCGATATTAATCCAATTTAATTTTCGTTGAGTCAAATTAAAATGCAATTCATCGAATTGTAATATTAATTTAAAACCTATTTTAACCGAACTAAATGAAATTTCGAGCAAACTAATTGCAGGAGAATTCGATTAAGAAAATTGGAAATGAAAAAAAAATTCTTCTTCACCAATTACATGATGAGATCTTCTCATCGGATTTCGAGGACTCGCGAACAAATCGTTTAATTCTTACTCGAACGATCGAGGTAATGATGGCCATAAACTGTAACAGAGCACACAACGTCTGAGGGGCCCAACAAATTGGGTCTGACAGGCGAAATGGGAGTAGAAGAGGACGTGTGCTTTGAGTGAAAGAGCGAGAGAGAAGATTAGAGAGAGCCTGCGGGACCTGTACGAAGAAGAGGGGCGAAAAGAGGAAAAGGCGAGGAGTTGGTGAGTCCTGGAGGATTTCTCTATGTGTTCAATAGTATATAGTCATATGTAAATGTATATAAGCATGTGTATATACGTACTATGATATACATGTATAATAAAGGCGCACGTGGACGTGTTGTATGTCTACCTGGGCAACTATATAGTCTTGGATGGCATGTACGGCCCCGAGGGACCGTGCCCACAAAGTCCATCGTTTCTTCCGAGTGAAGTGAGAGAGAAAAAGAACGAGGAGTATATCAGCGAGAAAAAGAGACTCGAGTTCTGAGAACGAAGCGTGTAAAACACCAGTTAAACTGTGCTTTCTAGTCGGAATGGTAGAGAAGGAAAACAATGCGGGCCTCTGCAGCAGACCCTAAAGTTCCTGACAAATGTTTCGTGCCTTCGATCGTAGAGATCTCTCAGTCTGGCCGGTCCGATCGACCGCTCCAATCTCCGTCCTAACATTTCGGTTTCTATAATTTTCATGTACAATGAACATTATATGCATGTGTGTGTATTTATATTTATGGCATTTGAATGGATTTTTTGGGATATTGCAGTAAAAAATGATAATGAGATGATTATCTCGGGTGTTAAGGATTTTTAACGAGTCAAGATGTTATCGCTTGACGCCTCTGTTCGAAATAATCTACGGAAAGACGATAATTTGATTAATTCAAATTTGACGGGACACGGCAATTCTCAAATTCCATGCTGAGTGTTTTTCTAATTTATTTTTGTTTTTTATTGTGTTATTTTTTCTTCAATTTTATTTCAGTTCGATGTAACTGACATGGTGGAGGAAAAGGTGGCCTAAAAGAACTACAGGCTTGGAGCTAATACGTCAGATTCTTGTAGTCTCCACCAGAGGGACGGAAAAAAAGGTCGAGTCGTGCGTATGTGATGTGCGAGGAACGAGAGTCTCGTTGTTAAATTTAAATAACACGAGAACACGGCAAACCACACCATCCCGGGGGTTCCCTCTTGTGTGAAATAAATTTGCAAAAGCGGGGGAAAGAAGATCGGATGGACCACCTATTCGGCACTTTACCTGTTGTCAGTTTTTGGATGGTCTCTCTCTCTCTCTCTCTCTTTCTCTCTCTCTTGCTCTTTTTTCCTTACTTTCTGTCGTATATACAGGCTGTCTCAAAAATTATGCTCAAGCTTCGGAGAATCGTTAAATTTCAAAATTCTAAAGAGAAAAGTCTTAATTTGTTTTTCCTCTTCGATGCACCGTTGGTTAAATATTAATTAATTTGTGATAACCTATGCGGTGGAACCATGCGAAGTGGGCGTGGCGGACATAGCGCGCGAACCTATTCGCTGTGTGATTGAATTCGCTTCTCCCACTCCAGGCTTCTTCTTTACCGTCTGCCGGATTCGCTGCCAGAAATTAAATATTTTGCCACTGAAGAGAATAACGCATCAGAACTTTCTTCTACAGGAATTCACGATTTCCTGAAATTATATCAATTTCGAATCGATCCTCAAACGACCTCTTAATTTATGCTCCCTAACTTTAATTGCATTTGCTCTACACCGCAAATTATGAGAAATCGTAGGAAGCGGAATTATCGGTAGTTAAACTGTGCAATTATCGAGTCCATTTCCGTGCAACGAAATGATGAAACTTTTGATCTGTAGACGTCTCTCAGATAATCATCAAGTTTGCTCGGAGGCTGTAAGACGAACGAGGAAACGTACAATGCTTACGAGAGGAATATTGGAAATTGGAGAAGGAAAGTTCGAAAGATAGACTTAGGTAATAGGAAATGATCGTCACGAGCTATGAAGTGCAAACAGTCTAATGAGGATATTAAAATGATTGGTTATCGAAAAATATTTTATGCAACAAAATAAACTAATTAATTAATTAATTATATACGTATTTATAAGATAAACTCCAACAAATACGCGATGAAGTAAATAAAAGCGAGGCGATTTCTTAATTGTCTTGAATTCGACGATGTGTGTGGGTTCAAAGGGGGAAGTGTCGGGTTGCCAATGAAATAGTGATACCACTTTGTTTACAATATTGTCGAGGGGTGGTATTGCGCAAGACGACAACAGGAGGAGATTCTAAAGTCGGAATGGGGACATAGAACGAGGAGGGATCGAAGAAAGATGCAAAGAAGCCGAAGGAAAGAAAAGAGGATTTCGTATGTAAAATCGGTTTGAGATTTGCCCGAAGGACCAACGGAGTAACTACAAGAGTCATGCGTACACGGTCCCCGTCGTCTTCGAAGACTTATCTTCCTCGACCCTTTGCAGGATTGTTCTCTCTCTTTTTCTTTCTCACATGAGACTCGAGGTAATTTAACTTCTCGATCGTTATATACGTGCCTTAATCCAGGAACAAGTTTTCGCTTTATTCCTTCCGGTTCGTTGATTCTAACCATTCACTTTGTACATATAAATTAACTGCATTGATTATGATTAAAAAACGAGGAATAATTTTCTAAAGATAGTTTAATTGCCACAAGAATAAGATACACCCGAGAAATTCCTGGAACTTGAGATCGATATCGTACTGCGGAGAACACATCTGGCCAAGCACTAAAAATTTTGGCAAATTATACCGTAGAATCTACGAATGAGAAGAACGTCGAGTTTTTTTTTTCACGCCTTTTTTTACACCCCTTGTTCTACAGAGCTCTGTTTTGAGATACACACGTATATTTCGCGGCACCGTAGGATCGACAATCGGATAAGCTTTTATGGTGTAGAAATGACCGCTTTGTGTCTGGCTCGCATCCTGATGTTTCTTGATATATTTTCGTCTACGGTTGAGTTCGTTATTTATTTTTTTACTTTTCATTTTTTTCAACAGTTTGTAAACGAAGCTCCAGCGAATACGAAGAGAATTTGTGGAGCTGTCGGCCATTGTGTGTATAGACAGTAGTCGAAGGGGCCAAGAAAAAGGCGAAAGAATACGCTAGCTATACACTGGTAGAAATGCAAATTGCGCGGTGGTGAACAGAGGAAATTAGAGATATATGTGAAAAGGGGAAAGAGAGAAAGACGTGAAGTTAGCTGGACAAACATGTGATTAGGCTCTTCGTCCGTTGGCCCACGTTATGATAGGTTTGCGTGGCTGGCCCACATTAGAGATCCTTGATCTACCAGGGTGCATCTCTCAACGAGATCTCGAATCGTAGAAATTCTTATGCCGCATATACAGGCCGTCCTAGGAATCACGTTCAAACTGTATCGGGTTGAGAAATTAATGAATTCTGAAGAGAAAAGTCTTTGATTTTTTTTCCTCCGAAGCATTGATGATAAAATAATCATCAATTGATGATGGCTAATCCGGTGAGGTGAGTGGAAAAAGTGGAAGTGCCAAGTGACGGTGGTAAAGCCTGTCACTGTCGCTAAATGGGCGGAGAGGGCTTGTCCACTTCACGCTACTTTGTAACAGCTTAGCGGATGGACTATAACTTACTTATTAATATCACATGAAGGAAGCATTACAGAAAAAACAGGCTAAGAACTTTTTTCTCTAGAAGTTGACAATTTATTCATCCTGTAAAGCGCAGATTTGAATCTTGAGACACCCTAGTTATTTATATATATATATTCAGTCCTAGCAGACGGAAAGGCGCAAAGAAAAGTGGTTCACCGTGTTAGAACGCGTGGATTAAGCCGTTTTGTGCTCTAGCAATCGTTACAAATCTTGGTATATTTAACCATACGTATATATGTAGTTTTTTTTTTCTATAGCATTTTGCGATAGAAGTTTTGCCCTTGCAGCCGGATGATATGCGGTTATTAACTCAGTTACACTCCGTACAACTGCAGAAAGGAGGAATATGCTTTTTATTTATACAATAATAGTGGTGAATCTCGGGATTCAGACTCGGTAGCACATGCAACGTATTCACAACAGTCCCACAGGAATAAAAGCACCGGGCAAAGAATCGAAATGCTACTATACTCACGTTCGTTTTTCTTTTTCACTCCGCCAATCCCAACCTGCAATTCGAGATTTCAATTGCACGACTCTCCGAGTTTGCCGAGTTGAATATCTTCCAAGTCTTCTCGCGATACGGTATAGATATATAGCAATTGTGAGCCAGAGAATATGGGAGTGCAACCAAGAGGAAAATCATGGAATATAACCCTGGAGATCGAAGTCTCTTTCTCCATGATATAAAATCGTAAAATTGATAAAGAATTAGAACATTCGCATCTCTTGGTGTAATTGGTCAATTTTTATAATTAATCGTGAGTTTAATTCGATTACACATTTTCGCGAATCTGTGATCATGGTTGTGAATTTTTTTCTCAATTTTTTTTGCAATCATGAATCTAATGCACTTATTGTCCATTCCTTCAATTACTGAATTTACGATTTCGAGAAAATCTAAGTATCTAAAGCTTCCATTTTTGCCATTAGTCAAAAGTTCAAGAGGGTCACGCCTCTCTCCTTTTTTCTGTTATATATCTTTCTCGTTTATAGAGTCGAATGTGACAAGTTGAACGTGTAAGACGTGTATGTTGGACCAGAAGAGAAGGATGTGGAGGAGGGTGAGCAGGGCTTTATTCAAGCCGGCAATCACACGGAGAATTTCGTGGGTCAGTAGCCAGCATCCCAACGTGGCAAGAGGGAGATCGAACGAGGGAGAAAGGGCTTCTCGATTTACTTTATTCGATTGCAATCACACACACAGCACACACATACAAAAGACCACGTGCAAGTTCTAAGTTCTCGGTTTGCAGTTTTGCCTGTAAGAAAAACGTGACCGTGACAGATCTCCTTACCCCATCCTTTTAACACTAAATTGATGATTTTTTACACAAATGACGTTTTGAATCCAAATAATATCATCTGAAATTAAAAAACATGAAAAAAGTGAACGAATCCGTTATTTTCTGCATATCATTTTCAGTAGCTCAGGATAATTATGGCCGAACATTGTTGCGGATGTGAGAGCGGCTCAAAATGAGATAGAAAATGGCTTTTACGCACTCTCGAGTTGGCAATTACTATCACCTGCGAATAGTTCATTGGAAAGAACGCTGTAATAAAAAAACACATAAACTTGGAAATCCGAGTGTTGATCTGCAGATGTTTGAACTACCATAGAAATTTAGTGGACTAGAAAAAAGAAGAAACTAGAAAACGTTTCGTGTTCGGTGGGTTGTGGAAGGCAAGATGGCTGATGTGATTCAGTAGAGTGACTTATGAATCTGTTGACTGACAAACTGGGAAGAAAATTGTTTTGCAGTTCATCTTGGAAGCTCTCGAAGGCTAAAATATTTACAGGTGTTTCATTTATATAAATATTTATGATTTCGTCGGTACAGAATATATATATATATATATATATATATATATATATATATGGATATGTAGATACATATTCATTCTCATATACAAATGTGCATATATATTGAAATGTAAATATACTTACGTATATAGATGGAGACGGGTTATCGGTCGGGTGAGGTTGAACAGAACGTGGCAATTATCAGCCATTCCTTGCAAATAGCTGATGGTTAGTGATAATTATCTACCAAGAACGCCAGGGCATCGTTGGTTGGAATTGATACAACGGCAACAGTGCTGCAACTTTACTTTTAACCTGTACACCATTGGCAACCATATATCGAGTACTACGCATTATAAATATGTATGTGCATAACTATCTTTATGTATATTAGTGTATCACTAACAGCGAGAAACGTGCGCATTAGTAATAGATTTTTTTGCTTCTTTATGTGCGGACTCGCAGGATACCGAGAGAGAGAAAGACATAGACGTAATCACTGAGGTATGTAAACTTCGTTCCCACAATCGTTAAAAGTTAATCATTCTCCTCTCTCTCCCTCTCTTTATCTTTCTTTCTTTCTCTTTTGCAAAGTCGCTAATTTCTCTTGTAAAGTTAAATTATTGCGTACGGTACTTCGAAAGAAATAACATTTTTGAAGTTTGTGTGTAATTGATCACAAATGCGTAAGTTCCAGTTACAGATTGTCCATTGAGTGGAATGTTGTTTGTTTCTAGTTAAACCCAAACACAAATCTTTTAATGGTTCATTATGTCATAAAACGGTACAAGGTTTTTTAGAGGAAAATCATCATATAGTAATTTAGATATTCCCTTCGATTCGGGAATTCAATTTTGTATGCGTTTCCATGTATTATTCAGTCGTGCACTGTTAAAAAATATATGAAATTTACAATACTTTTACAATACAACGGTAAATGAAATTTACAAACCGGGTGTATGAAATGAAAATTATTGCACTCGTATGCCAAAATTGAAATATGAACATAAATTTTGGTTACTGATGTGGAATTTAAGATGCATAACATTGAATATTCATATGAAATCTGAAAATTTTGTGGACATGCATTGAAATAAATCATATGTTTGATTGATAATTAATACAAATGTATATGAATTCATCTACTATCAACAATGTATTAAAATTACAGTATGATCTTCACTTTTCTTGACAGTTGACTGAAAAATAAGATACACATGAATGTTAATAATACGATACATGTTATTTCCCATCATAACTCTATCTCTTAAAAATACGGTACAAAAATGGGAATGAAAATTAATATACCCTGCGGTATAAAAAAAAAATCCGTGTATTACAATTCATTTGCCTATGTATTAATTATAAGAATCTCAATATTAAAATTAATACACAAGTGTAGGAAATTCGTAACGCTCTGTGGGCACCGTGCTTCGCGCTCTGGCCACCGTGTGGCGCAGAGCATCGACTTTCTCATAGGAGGCACGTGCTTCGGGCGAGGATATATACAAGTCGCTCGAATCTAAGAAAATCGTGTAAAACATGAAAATGGTAAACACCAAACTTAACAGAAGATGTTGAGATTATAATAAAAATTTTTACGGTGATAATTGCTCGACTTGATTGCCACGGCATCAAATGGTGATAAGTCACTCTAATTAATTTCTTGAGATGCCTGCATGATTTCGACCTTCAACTTTAAAAAATCGAACACAATAGTACATGAATTAATGTATTCCCCGTAAAAACTCATAATAGCTGAATTTATTTAATATTCATTCGTATATTAATATTCAAAAAGGATCACCAAATTTTATGATACATTTGTAGAAATATTGTAAACATATGTAATGCGAAAACGTTATACGGTGCCTGAAATTTAGTAATCTTGAATCTGAAAATTACTACGCTGGTAACATGAACTTTAATATACCTGTATAGTAATATTAGTTGATGTTTCGTGTTTTTAATATGCACAAAGTCAACATTTCTTACATGTATATGATTTTTCAAATACACAAGTATATTAATTTTACTAAACAGTGCTCGTTTCATTAAAATACCGCGTCTCTCAATTTT
The DNA here is from genome assembly GCA_963989365.1 of Rhimphoctona megacephalus. Taxonomy (NCBI): domain Eukaryota; kingdom Metazoa; phylum Arthropoda; class Insecta; order Hymenoptera; family Ichneumonidae; genus Rhimphoctona; species Rhimphoctona megacephalus. Next base: position 45,480,679 of record OZ022415.1, on the reverse strand, counting down.
CCTCAGCGTATCTGAATTTTCATGTACGGTATCCGCGTAAAAACTTCCTATACATGTGTATTAATTTTCATACGGAAATTTTTTACAGTGTGGTGAATCAAGCGAAATAGCTGCTTATTGAGACAAAGGAAATGGCAGAAGGGGTGTAAGAAAGTGGGAACAAAAACGAAGGTATGGCAATGAACGGTAGATGAATACATACGTGCGCTGCTACCAACAACAGAGAGTGTTAAGAACTGTCATTAGGGTAATAAGCGTGCAAAGAGAGCCGAGAATCTTACGCTGCAGTTTTATCTCTCGATGGGCGCTTATCGTACGCGGACCATATGAACCATGCATGTTTGTGTGAGGTGTATAGATAGAGAAAAGTGGTTTTAAGTTGAAATTCACGTTCTTAATAAACTACTGTATCTGAATATATATTTTTACGTATATCATTATCGGTCTAAGTTGGCAGAAAGTAAGAGAAATCTTTCATGCAAAAGGGGAAGTTCCAATATAAAAGCTCTCTTTTCACACTGAAAAAAGGTATAGTATTGAGAACGGAGGCGTAGTTAGCCCAACTACGCCCTGAGGTTGGATACGGCAAAACCAATGGCGTAGTTAACGCAACCTCCGCGCGTAGTTGAAGGTATTTTGTTGAGCCAACTATGCCCGCAATATGAGGTAAAACTTTAAATATTCAACAGAACCAAAACATATTTTGAATAAAATTCAATAAATATTTGAAATAGTTTCATCGCATTGCTCGGGAAATATGGAAAAGTATTTTAATCAATTGTATCAATCATGTTTGGATTAAATGAATTGCATTGTGTAATTAAAACGTATAGTGATTGTACCGAACAATTATGATTTTGAAATGACTGCAAGAAATATTTGATTTTTTTTTATATACATATTTTTTGGAATATTTTTTATTTGATATTTTTGATTTTATATTTTGCGACTTTCAATAGTAAAAGTAAATACGATTGATCGTTTTTTAGTCTAGTAAAAGCGCCTATCCTGTTATAATTAGGTAGCAAAACCTTTTTATATCAGCGTACTTTAATTGTACGATAAGACCTTAGAGACCTTTTTACCTCGTAAAACAATAGTTCGGGTTTTCTTGACGATCATCGGTCGGAGTGATTGACATTTAACGATTCAATGTCGGAGCCTTATGGGCATGCGGGCGGTGCGACGCTTACGCGAGAGCGCTCCGCCCGTGGCCCTCTAACGGATCTTTACCACACCAGAAATCCAGCCAGGGAATAAGGCTGTTCGGTTATTATATATATAATTCATGTTAAACAAAACTTATTGTTTGCGCAACGAAATTTTAGTAGCTTTAGCAAAAGGGTTATTTGTTCGAATAGTAACAAAAGATTTCATCCAAATTACTACTAGGTAATTAGCTTAATCACAAATAATATTCCGTTGATCTATGGTGTCATTGAATTCAATTCTCACAGAGAAGTTTATTCGATGCTATTCTCTTATCAAATCATGGACAAATTGTATACAACTCAACCTCCGTGTGATTATTTCAAATTCAATCGATTCTGTGTCTCAAGTTTTATTTCTTTTCTTTCAATTTAACGATTTATTGCGGTTGTATCACATGAAATACACTCAACTGAAATAAATTAAAATTTAGTGGCAAAATCGTAACGTAGTTGTCTCAACGACATGACTTTCAATGGATCAACCACCGGGTGATTGACTAAACGTAATATAACTATTGGCGCAACGAAATTCGTGCAACCTCATCACGTAGTTGGCAATACTTTAATTTTTTTTCAGCGCATCTATCAGCTATATTATTCTCAAGTGGCTGTTGGTAACGCGTCAATAACAGGATGTACCCCAATTAGATTTTCTCCTACACATACTTTCTTAACAAAATTCCACTGCAATTTTCACGAGAATGTGGGAACTGTTGGGAACGGAATATTTGAAGGAAGTGTAAAATTTTATTCATGGCCTCTGCACTTAGTGACACCCTATGGGGCTATCGGTATCTTTTTTATGATGGAGGAAACGTTAACATGTGCTAAGCACTTATTCTTTAACACTCATTGTGGGAAGATATACCGTTAAATATTTTCCGTATGGCAATTAGTGCGGAATGTCATCACTATCGTTCTGTGCTTTCAAAAATCATCGACAAAGGCGAGAATTACTGCAAAATTTAATCTAAATTCAATTGTAATCGGAAAAACCCAAAAATAGCGAAATTTAGAGCGAAATTATAGATCTATGTCCAATTTTGCTTCGAGAAACTTAGGAAAAGAAAAAATTAACGCACAATCGTTTTTGATCTTATTTTACAAAAAAAAAACCAAAGTAACGAAAAAAACAAGCCGAATTCGATTTGTATCCTATTTATCTTGAACATGCCTAGACCAACAGAAAAATTGAACCAACATTCGGTCAGTATTCTATTTGATAACGAACCTAAACAAACAAAAATTGAAGCAACATTCCATCTAAGTCTTGTTTGGCTCCATCACAAACTCGGACCAACACAAAAATTGAATGAAATTGAATCCGTAAATACACATACATGTACACATTAAAAGTCCGTAAAGAGGAGAGACCAATCAAGTTAGCGGTGTGGCCGGGAGTTGGTGAGATGGGATATCTCGGTGGCCAAATTGTTTCGGATTGTCGGTTAATTGGAAGCTCGTTTTGGTCGCGGATGCAGGCAAACGACGTTGGCGACTATCGTCCTCGATGCAACTTTGAATTTCTCTCTCTCTCTCTCTCTCTCTCTCTCTCCCTCTCTCCCTCACACACACACACACACGCTCTCTTCGATTTTACAGGAAGGAAGGAGGTGAAAAGGGTGAAAGAAACTTTGGCCGCAGGTGAAACGTGTGCCCTTCTTCGGAAGAAGTGAAAGAAAGAACGGGGGGAAGGGGGAATTAAAGGAGAAGGAGAAGGGCGAGAGAATAAGAGCTCGTTGAAGGTTTGCTTTGCGGATCGAGTGTGTGCACTCGCGGGCATTCCACGTGCAAACGTGTGTGTTAAAGTTGCTCTCGCCTCGCCCACCACCCTGTGAAGGGCCAATAATCGTCGAACGAAACTCTCGACTTGAACAGCTCGACGTCCAATCCAATCGCGCCTCTTTACACACCTCGTGTGTTTGTGTACGTCTTTGTACGTTCTGCTCGCTGATGCTGCACTGTACCTACACTTTTCATCTTTTTTCTCTTCTCTTTCACGTCTCGTTATGGGGCGCGGTGTAAGAGAATCATGCACGAGACTCGCCAACTTTGAGACTAATAAACATAGATATATGTATACATGAATATACTTTACCCCATCAATCTTTATGAGCTTATATATATATATATATGTATATACAAGATTATGTTTGAGGACTACTAAACCCCTTTCGGAATTTTTTCTCCTAATTGTATTATAATTGCAAGCCATATAATTTTGTTGCGTATTTTATATACTTGCGAAAAAATGATTATGTTTCACGCGGGCTTTTACGACTCAATTCACTTGCGTCAATTAGATATCGTAGATAATTCTCGCGAGGTAAATCTTTGTTCCTTTCTCCAGCGTTCTGAAAGAGATATATTTATTTATTTTTCTCGATGCCAATTTCTTTTTCTTACTTTTTTAAGTATAACAAAAATTGAGGCACTTGCTCGAGTAGATTACCCAGTTTTAGTGATTATTTCACTGCTAAAGACAGGAGATATCGTTGGCAGAAAGGGCAGCGAAACGTTTGCATCTTTTGTGTATATTGCATGTTCGTTTACGGACGTACGATTCTTAAATATAGTATGGAAAAAAAATTTGATCACTGGGCGTAAACACTCTTGCAGAGTCGGCTAATTGTTTCATCGAGCGAGAATAATAGCGCGTCGTCACGGGTGTTGCGCGCCGTCCATCTTGAACATTCAACCAGATCTTTCACTTACACACAACACACTACATACGCGAAGGTTTATAGAGACGTTCGGACCATATAAAAATGTCTATTGAGTTTCACGCCGCAGATGTAAATGGATGAAAATTGCTGATTTCGCTTCACGAAGTGTGACGTATTTTTAACCCTCCAGTGAAGAAGACTCAGTTCTGTATGTATTTGGAGTCAGATTCAAATTCATTGTAACCAGCCTTGAGTACGAATGATTTTATGATGATGTGTGAATTTTGTAATTAAGGATGTACAAAAGGACATATTTCAGAGCCTTGAATTTCTATTCTTACATTTATGTCTAATATCTATGCCAATAACTGACGATATTCAGGATGTCATATGTTTAATCCTGAAAAAATGATTTTAATTTTTCAAACGTTTTTTATAGTATTGTTTGCAATTTTTTTCACAGAAGCGCTTAAAATTTTTTCTCTGGAAATGTTCAGAATTCCATTTAAGAAGATTGATTAAAAAGAATTAAGAAGATTGATAAAATTTTGTAAATTCTTTCATTCATCCGATGATTACCAGTTGTATAAAAACATTGGTATCAAGGGTACAATTTCTTGAACGATTTTTCATAACTCAGCAAGGGTTTAGGGAATTTGATCAAACCTTTAATCAGCACATTAGTAATAATAAAGAACAGCTTTACTAAGTTTTATCGACTTAGCACTACTTTGAAGCTAATATCGAATACATCCTTAAATTGATTTGTAATATAGAGGAAATAAAGTAAGATTCACTTCAGTGGGATTTTGCTGTTCAATTATTTTTCTTTTTATTAAGTAATCGGGTAATAAACAATATTACGTATATCAATAATTTAAGAACCAATTGAATCTCATGATAATTTAATCTGATGTGAATCTTGAATCATTTTTCACATAATATAGAATGATCGATTTATGGATTAGATTTGGATACAGCAAACAACGGTTCGTTTTCCGACGGTTAACTTGTCGCATCGACTGTTAAGAAGAAGACGCTGCAATAACAAGAGATCGGATTAGAGTTTAATGGGTACAGATGCATGTTGTGAAAATTCAACGACTAAAATCAAATCCGTCTTGGATGGAAGATATTTCTACAAGACACAGACATTTACGAATGTGGGGTGAATTTACCATGCCGTTGGCTGAATAAGTCGAGACGGGACCAGTGAGCATCGAGCAGAAAGCAACCAGGCAAGCAAGCATCGGACCTGAATTGCCAGAAGGGGAAGCCTCCACCGTACCAGTTAACTATGTCCGTCAGTGATAATGGTGATGAATCGGCTTACTTATAGTGTGGAGGGCGAGGGCGACCAGCTCGCAGAAGTACCGGAGTGGAATATTGAGGCGTGCGGAGCTTAGCTCGAGGCGCACGGAACAATATAAATGTACCTTAATACGAGGAATTCCATCGCAGATTGATCCACTTTAACCTGAAGTATTTCTTGTTCGACCTCAACTCCAAACGTGAAATTCTAAAAAGAAAAGTCCTTGATCATTTTTTCGTATAATGCACCATTGGCGAGATATTGACGCATTGAACACAACCAATGAGATTCATCATTCAGAGGAAGAGGGTGTGCACCGGTAAGACGTGATTGGCTACTGTACGAATCATTTAATATCTCATCAACGACGTATCGTAGAGAAAAACGAATAAAGGCTTTTCTCCTCAGAATATCACGATTCAACTACTCTCAACAGTTCAAGCGCGACTTTTGAGACACAATATATACATATATGTATATGTAATAAAAGGCGCATGAGTGAGAAACGAGGGTTTGGATTCGTCTTGATCTCCTCATACCTGCTGGTTCTTTGGGGCTCACACGTATGTGCTCCGGCGGTGAGCGATCACTTTTCTCTCCACCCACTGCGCCTGACAACATAATCATCGGGTTTAACCTGCGTTAAACTATAGTTAACCGGGCATTGCGGTTACACTACCTAAAATGTGTATTTAAACTCACACGTACACAAATATATATACATACCCAGCATCGGAAATATCTCATTCTCATTTCGTTCCTTTTGATTCCTCTCGAAACTGTTCGTAAACTTTTTCACCTGCACCATATCACTAATCTCGATACTAGGACTCCGCAACCTCTGAATTTCCGCTTCGAATTATGTATATACGTAGATTCAAGCCATCCGGGAGATTTATATTTGATGAGAACATTGCTAAGAGAGAGAGAGAGAGGATGAGCTTAGATATTTATGCTAGTCTATTTCAATATCCCAGAAGCAGTGATTCTAATGCTTGAGAAATCAAAAGCCCTAACTTCCACTCTCCAACACGTAGTTAGGCCCTTTTTTGTTTTCAACTATCGTTATAGTTATATGCACATACTATCTGTACAATTTGCCGATGTACGTATATCGAAGACTCAACGTAGTGGTTAACTACCAACGTGGTTGTAGAAGCAGACTCGGTGAGAGCCTATATGTGGGATTAGCCGGGAGGTAAAATATCTCTGCGCGTTTATGCTCTCGATGCTTCAACGACGATCCTATATACACTTATATCCCTGGTTACGGTGATGGTATAGTTGCCCTGGGGATCGTACGATCATGTCTTCTTTCTTCTTCCTATATAGAACTACTTTTCGTTCTACCCGTCCCACCTTTCTATCGTGTCTCACTGCATAGCCTCGTGTGTGTATTTAAATAAGGGATAACACGTTTATGGGATATTCGCGAGATAGTACTAACGTTTAAACCAACGAGACGAGAATACTGATCCAGAATATCTACATAGAAGTGTATATACATGTACACATAAGTGTCTGCAGCTTATATGGCTCTGAATATTTCGTGCCAAAAGACATGGTCGTGGATGATGTTCTGGTTAGTGTCGACGTGTAAACGATAATACCTCCATATATATATAAGAGTAAGGGCGAAAAATGTGGTTAAGTACAGCGAAAGTTGTGTGGGTGAAAAACCATGACTGTAATACGATTAAATGGGAAACGAGGGGTAAACTCATCGCCCAAGTACAGATCGACCAGAAGGGCAAGGGAAATCGTTTGCGAAGGGTGAACACACAACAATACAAGCGTATAGTATGACCGAATGGAACCGTCGTGTGTGCCTGTAATCAGGGGTTCTCTCACCCAACGATCACAAGGCTGTGGTTAATCCAAATTTCTGACGAGAATACGGTCAACGAATGACTGACGATCGTGACGACTTTCTGAATTGGGAAAACATGATTGAGGTGGTCGGAGATCGATCACCGATTTTTCCCTTGATGAACATCAATCTCGTTGTTCATCGACGATTGAATTGATTCAAAAATGGCTTGAAATAAATGTGGGCTTGCTGGTTTTTGACCTTCTAACTGGGGGAGATTGATCACGTGGGGTTGGATAGTGTAAAGTGGCAGAACTCGGGATATTTTAATGAGATTAGTTTTTTTTTTTTATTACAGAAAGATATTTCTTCATCGTCCTAAATCCTTTGAGATGAATTTAAGTAGTTTTGCCAAATAATAATTGCCATTTAAATTTTAAAGCACTTTCATAATAGTTTCTGTGTGTTTACGTTACAATTTTTTGCTGCACTCCAATATCTAATTGGTCATTAGCGTTGATAGAGAACTTGGCTGAACGACACAATAAAATGAATTATAATTGTTATTGTTACGTATGATAGTTGAAAAGTATAAAGTCGTCTTCTTTGGTAGAACCTTCGAGTCTAAAGAGCTAGTTAGCGTATTGGTCGAGTCATGGCGTCATTACGAGTGAGTCGCGGGGCAAAAGCGCGCCTCGATAGTCATTAATCATCGACGCGCGGCGCTCAAATATACACATACTTCTTATAGAGGCGCATTGTGGCGCGAACGTGGCGCATCCGTGCGTGCTTCTTCGTTTCTTTCCCTTCCTCTCCCGCCCTTCTCTTTCCTTAAGTTTCTTTTTCTTCATCGTAGCTTGTCCTTTTGTTAAAAGATACAGGGCGTCCTAAACACCGTGTAGAGGCTATGTACAGCTAAAAGGCTCAAATTTGAAGAGAATAGTCGCTGATTATTTTTTTTTCTGATGGTTATTAGTTAATTTCTGACAGCAAATCTAGTGCATCGATGATGAAAAGTGGGTATGCCAAGTGCAGATCGGTTAATATTTCATTAATCGCCGTTAATATATCATCACCAGTGCATCAAAGAGAAAAATGCTCAAGGACTTTTCTGCACAGAATTTCGCGATCTACGTGTCCTGTAAATGGTGGCCGTAACTTTGACGACCCCCTCTATATTTGACCAGATATATACGTCAAACAAGGAACAGTTGGAAGAGCCCAAGCATGCGAAAGCATTCTCATCGTGCGCTTCTGATTCTCACATCTCGCGTGGCGCCTTAACGCTCGAGATGAAAGTATGCTCATGTACGTGCAATTTTTCCAGTTGAATGTATCGTTCTTTCAAGGCATGAAAAAAAAAAAAAAAATACACAAAAACCATAATTATACTTTTGCCACGTTTGGTATCGCTAAATTCTACGTCAAATGAATTTTGATGAGAAGACGAGGAACAAATAAAAAAAATTTTGAACGTTCATACATTTGCGCCCTGGAGGCTCGATCGTGCGCTCATGATATTTTCTCGTACGTTCATCATATATTGGATATATTATGCTGAATAATCTATCCGCACTTTCAGACGATGATGACTAAATTAGCCTCATAATATAAGCTATATATAAGCCTCATAACATGTACATATATAGTGCTGAAACGACTTATCTTTTTGGGTCTACATTAAATCTCACAACTTAGGCCCTTTTGTTCACGAGGGATTGATACACATAAATATATCAATACGAACATGTGAATGATCTAAAATGTAGCCAAGGCGTGAGAAAATTTACCATTTCGTTAATAAAATTATTATTATTATAAATCAGCCTTATCTTCTGTATGAGAATTAAACGCGTGTTTCACAAATTGGATAAAAATACTTTATACCGTTGAATTCTTCTCGCATTTGGACGGTGTTGAAAATTATACAAAATCATACGTCGAATGACGAGGAGACACAACGAGGACCTAATCTATTACCAGACTCGTAATCTTGTCATTCGAAATTTATATATATAAATATATACGTGAGACGAGGTTCATTTAGATACACGTATAACGAGTTGTGGGCGAGAGTAAGATCGGTCAGGGAAAAGTACGAGCTATATAGCGATAAAAGGTGTGGTTTAAAACCAGTTTAATTAAAGGTCGTATTACCATAAATCGTTATTTGGTATATGGAACCATGTATTTTTCATAGGACATAACATTTTTTATATTAAACGATTGATGAGAATAAAATATGATCAAAATTGCTACATTGCACACAAAATTAACCTTAATTTATAATTTGAAAAAATAGTATGTAAAAATATGCACTAAATTTACGATGTTTTACCTCATAAACTGTTTATCAGTTTCATTTTGTTTTCCAATCATTTTTAAATATTAAAGGATTTATCATTATCGAAAGATCATCGAAATAATTAATAAATCTTATGATAATATGACTTCGAGAAAATAATTCTTCTACTTATTGCCATGAAACAAATATATCGCTAAGAATTTAACGTGACTCACGAATCTCTTTTCTCGACATCTTCGTATGTGCAAGAAATGAACGTGTATGGAGAGGAAGAGAAAGAGAGGGAAAGAGAAAAAATGGCAGTATACATCTGCGGGTATATATACGGCCACAGCACGACTTGTACGGGCTCTATACGAGATCCACGGGGGGTAAATTAAGTTGTGATTATCTGTCGATGTGATTTAGACCGTGTCTCAGGCGACGAGATATGTGTGCTCTTGGCATGTATAGAGTGAGACTCTTTCTTGCTCCCTTCCTCTCGTACTTGCCATTGTCGAGTTTTCCTCTTTTCTCTTTCTCTCCCTTTGAATCTTGAGGGAGACATACCGGGAGAGATGCATATGTTGCATGTATATACAAATAATGGAGAGAGAATGAAACACAGGAGAGAAAGAGAGTCGCGTAACACACACGTTAAAGAAAGATGAACACGAGAAAAAGATTGAGTGAGAGCGAGAGTGAGAGAAAGAAAGAAAAAGAATGAGGGAGCGAGAAAAGACCAGGAGAGAGAGGAGGAGATTCGTCGGAGATGTAAAAGCAAGAGAAGAAGAAGAGGAGAAGGAGGAGGAGGAAAGTCAGAGAAACAAATAACCATTGTCCGTAGCAGAGAGGGCCCCGACAGTGGGGCCCCGAAGGGCATCTATCACCTGCTTATCACGATTATACCACTTGTGCTTCTTTCTTTCTCTCTCTTCTTCTTAACCTCTCTTCCTCCTCTCTCTTCCCTTCCTACGAGAATCTCACGTTCAGATAGTATAGCACTTTGAGCCACGGCACACAAAGTTTGTATGTGTTACGTACACGTTTTTATTTCTATCTGAAGCAGCGCAATTCTCTTCTCCTTGTTTCTTTTCTTGAATCCCATTCTCTCTGTCCCTTGACGCACAGCATCCACGTTCCCTGTGCCTTCTTTCTCCACTCTACACTTTTCGAGACTCAAGTGAGACGTCTTCCCGATGCGCTTTTACTCATCCCCTCTCCTTCTCCTCCCCCATACACCTTTTCGCAGCGCCCTCTGCCCTCATCCCATCCCCAGAACGCAAATCCATTCAATTAGTATATTCTCTGGTCGAGTGCCTCTCCTTTGACCTTTTTTTTCTTAAATGCTTTTCACCGTCTAATGTTGTGCAATTTTCTGTTCAATAGAGGAAGCTTCGATTGTGGAATTGACGAATGTTTAACGAGATAGTCGCTAATTGTTTAATGCTCCGATAACGCGAGAACTTGCGGAATAAAATTTGACTCCATCGCAAAATTGTGGACCCCCGATAAAGTTTAAGGATTTTGAAAACAAGCTTTGGGTCCGCCCGAAGATTCTAAATCTGACGCAAAATTTAGGGGCTTTCACTGGTCGATCAAGAGATTCTGGCCTCTGATAACGTTCAACGATTTCAGGGACAGGCTGTTGATCCATCCGGACATTTTGGACCTGCCGATAAATTAAATGTTTTCAGAAATAATCTATTGCTTGATTAAAGAAATCAAAAATCTCAGAGAAGTTCGAGAAGAACCTTAGGGAAAAGTATCCGGTCCACCAAAGACTGCAGAACTTCGAAAAAGTTAAAAAATTTAACAAAGAAGCTTTTGGTCCGTTCCAAGATTTGGAACCTCCGGGAAAGTTAATGGATTTACGTAAATGATGTTAATGTATCCAGAGATTCTGTGCTCCTTGACTTTTCCAGGGCCTCATTCCTCTTGAAGGTCTTCAAATATTTCAGAATCAAATGTTTGGTTCATCCAGAGATTGTTCTCTCATTCCAATGATCAAATAATGATAATTGGTAGGTAGTTTATCTTATTAATTACACCAATAAATAACTCTCGGGTTTACAATGAACAAATTTGATAACCAAATAGATACGAGATACTAGATAGGGTAAATCTTCGACGAAAGCTAACACGGAAATATTATATCGCGGGTTTGATATTTAAGAAATTCTCGACGATGAGAAGTAGCTTCGTGGCGGGAAATAAAGCGGCAAAATTTCCGCGAAATTCAAAAGAGAAAAGCATATGTGGTGGGGTCGTTTGGCGCGGTGTGCTCTCTTGGTAATACGATCGCGCGAGATCGCTCGCACGAGCTGTGTGTCTGTCTCCTGGTGTGAGAGAAACGTAGGCGCGCGCGAGTTTGTAAAGGGGGTTGGGGGCTAAGCGAATTGGATGTTTCGTGTTCTTCTCTCGCTTCTTATTCTCCAAACGGAAAGAGAGAGGGAGAATGTTTGTGGGTCTCTGAGGCTGGTTTTCTCGGTAGGTAGATTACCTACGCGAGCTTCACATAAATATACCACTCCTAAGATAAGAATCTTGTACTGGCAAGACCATTTGTTGGCCCGTGTCCGTCCGTCCGTCTCTCCGCGAAGAGCAAGAGCAAGCGACTCTCTCTCTCTTTCTCTCTCTCTCTTTTTCTCTCTGCCTTTATCTGTTTCTTTTCGATGCTGAGCATGCTCAGAGCTTAGCTGGACACTCGTCGCGCACGCCCTCTCGAGGAATAGTCCCATAAGAGAATATCCTCGTAAGCAGAAAGAGCGATAGGCCATTTGGTCTTCTCCTCCTTCTCTCTCTCTCTCTCTCTCTCTCTCTGCCTCTTGCTGTTTTTCTATCTTCGTGTCCTCCGTTCATCTCCAGTCCAGCCGAGACAGAGATCAGATCCGATAGAACGAGACAGAGAGTCATCTGCATCACCTTAACGGCAATCAATTAACCCACATCGGATGTCCCACGATCATCATCAACCTCTCGTATACACGTTCTCGTATATGCTTACGAGACATGTATTCAATAACTCACTCGAGTGACTGAATTCATTAAATGAAATCTTTATCCGTTTCTCCTCTTAACCGTCCTTACATCAATTTGAGCTCATTCATTAATCAGCGACTCACTTTTATCCATCTTAGCATGAAGCACGAAACGACTAGCGGAGTAACAGTTGGACAGACATGTTTTTTTTTAATGGATTGCTTTTATACTTGCATTGTCATAAAAATGCTATACGGCCTCTGACGGAAGTTGGTTTTTGATTATATTTATGATCATTCATAGATGCTAAAATTAGGCTTAGAATCGACTTCTTTTAGACAAATCGAAAAGAGTTATTTTCCTTTAGTTGCAACCGCAAAAAGGTTTGATAACTTTTGATTTGAGCACGATAAGAAACCTCGTTCGCACACTCGAGTCAATAACGACTTTATGCACTGTGCCTGAATTCCAAAACTGGGTAATTTCGACCGTCAGATTGTATAGATTTGCTGTTACGTCCGAAAGAAGAAACAGAGTCAGTAATGGCGAGAGATATGATCCTCGTGGCTCTTCTTAGTTGGAAAAGGCGGGACAGTTACCATAAACGAACTAAAAAACAAAATACATACACTCACAAATACACATACACAGAGAATCATCTCTACATTCTCGCTTGGCTGCAGCATCCACAGATGTCTTCGAGGAGATACGTTTCTAGGAATCGGTTGAAACGTCGGAGGGTGCACACACTGAAGAGAGAAAAGACCCAGAGACCTAGAATCTCTCCGTTTTGCCGATACTATTGGGTATATGGAGAGACAAGACAGAATCCTACTCTTGATGTAACCTATACAGATGCAATGAGGAGAGATGATCTGCTGAGAGAGTCAAGAAAAGATTGGAAAGTATTTCTCCAGGAAAACAACGACAGAGTGTTACGGAGACTCCCATTTTTCCGTTTTACATCCCGAGGGAGAATTTTCTCAGCATCCTTCAGCTTCTTTCTCTCTATCTCTCATTTTATTTCCTTCTCCAGTTGGTCCAGGGATGCTGCACTCTTTAATGTCTAGTTAATTTTCTCGTACTATCCCAAATTTCTCATTCTGTCATGTTCCTCGAAAACCACGTGTTTCCTCTAATCCTCAGGTTGCCCCTACCGGGAGATTTCCGATCTGGTGTATTCCACCATCTATGGAATGTTGATGAAGAGACTTTCGGACTTTCTTACGGGAATACGAAGGGACGAGCCACCAGATCAGCCGAAGAGGTGGGAAAAAAATCGAAAAAGAAAACAGAACTGTAAAAAAATTTCGAATACCCAGAAAGAGAGTCACGCTGTGCGTGGGCAGATAATTAAGGCTCGTCAGAGTGAGAGATCGCACCTGCAATCATATATCTGTCTTTGTGGAGGATTCTAGGTCAAGACTCATCGAGGAGGATTGAATGGTAAACAAAAAACTTTGGGAAATCGTTGGGAACAAAATATTAGGTGAGGAAAATCATTACGTAAAAAATAAATACGAAAATTAAACATGAGACAATAAATCGATACCATCAATAAATAAAATACTAAAAATCATTACATAAATATATGTACACTAAAACGGCGATAAAAATAAAAAGTTTGCGATATACAGATAAGAATAAACAAGAGAATAAAAAAGACCAGAAGAGATGAACCTTCATATGTATACATATATATATATATGTATATATTAATGGAGACTGCAGAGAAGACGTAGCAACGTAGAATTGCAAGATTCGAGTACTTGCGGAGAGAGAAGTGGAGACGAGGAGGCGCTCGAGTCATTATTTTTAATAAACATAGTGTCAGAGAAGCAAGATAAATGAGTTTCTGGTCGAAGCTCTTGCGAGGCTGAGCGTACGCATATACCATACAGAAATTCTTTCTTTCTTTCTCTCTTACACTCTTTCTAGTAATCGCCGCGAAGACGAAGAGACGGTGCATACGAAACTATATACATAAAAACATATACATATATATATATATATATATATATATATATTCAGCACATAGTACACAATGAAATCTGATTATTTATTTATCTCTCGGTGTGCTTATGGTGGCCCCCATTAAGTCCCGTCCACACGTGCTGGGTATACACGCGGACATTAGGTCGCAATTATAGGGCGTATACGAGGTATTATGTTAATATTACGGATCTTAAAATACGAGCCGTTTTATTAAGCGGACTGAGACGAAGTTTCATTTGTATCGTATATGTATATATATAATACATTCTGGAATCGTCGAGAGAATCTCTTTTTTGAGAATTTCTTTTCTCGCCTCGCTCTCACACCGGAGCACTCATTGGATATTTTTTCTTCTATTCCCTTTTTTCATCTCCTTCTCTCTCTATCTCGCTCTTGTTGTACTTGCTCGTTTCTCGCACCCAGTTTACCACAAGAAAATCGAAATAAGAAATAGGGTATAAATGAGAAGCTTATTCAAGAAAGAGAGAGAGAGAGAGGGGGGGGGGAGGAGAGGAAAGGATAGGACACATATTGCTCGAGCTACGAGAGCTTTTTACTCTCCTTGCTCGCGAACCCAACCAATTCTTATTGGCTTGACGTTTACTACAAAGAAATTGGAGAAGCACCGCGTTCCTTCGTTCCTCTTCTCTTTCTTTCTCTCTCTCTCTCTCTCTCTCTCTCTCTCTCTCTCTCTCTCTCTCTTTTTGTCTTTTTCCTTTTCTCTCGTCTATATACCCCCCTGTGGGTATTGCCGTGGAATTTATGCAGAACGTTAAAGCGACGCCTCGTGCGACGCCCACGCAAAATGCGCTCCATCCTTACGCCCGATAGAATATAACGGTGCGAGAACACGCATGGTATTAACAGAATATATATATCAACATATGAGAATATTTACATCTACCTACGATCTTCCTGAGCCTGAACACCCGCAAACGACAACGACGACGTCAATGGCAATATCGATTATAGGGTATAATGTTCCGAGTAACGACCCCGAAGAGGTCGACCTTACACACTCCACCACGAAACACGTATATTCAAGAATCATTTGAGTCGAACGCGAAACGATTTCCCAATAGAATAATCTCGATACAACCTACCGATCTCATAATTTAGAGGTTTGTACCTGACATGCTCAAAAAAATGCTTCAGTGAAGTACAGTTATACGTGTCATCAAAAATGTTTGAAATTTTAACACATTCACAAGATAAATTACAGAACTTCCGACATTTCTTGAAATTCACGAACTTTATAGCTAGAAAAAATGTAATCTAGTCGTTTTTCAAAAATATTTACCTAAGTATGTAGACTTTAACATACTCAAAAGTATAATATTCGAGCCATAAATTAATATTCTGATTTTTTTTTCTGCTTTAAGAATAAATAATGTGGATGTAAGTTCCTATATGTATTATTCCACGTGTTTTCTATGAGCTTAGACCGAGCTCAAAAAGGATCACGCCCGCGGTGATTTCTTAATGAATTCGTTCTCGTAAACTGCCGGGACATCACTCGAACTTATTTCTCCTCTCTAACTCTTGCCCTCTCTCTCGCTCTTTCTCTTTCCCTCTCAAGTATAATTCCACATACACTTTTTTTTCATAGAGGGTGCGCGACATCGGTTGATCCTCGATCACACTATATATACTATAAATACGTGTTTATATACATATATAAATATATGGGAGTTGCTGCCGTTGCTGCTGCCGGGACCGCGACTTCTTTCTCGTTAATAAAAGCCAAGATGGCGGACAGCGGGGGGTCTCCACGAAGAACCGTGGCCCCCCTGCGGCTCTGACGGCTCTATCCCAGGTCTTGTTAGGGTTACGTGAGATCGAGTAAGACGGAGAGAAAGAGAAAGAGATAGAGAAATATGCCAAGAGAGAAGAAAGAGCATGAAAATACTTTGCTCTTTTCATTTTATTCTCTTACGAATCAAGAGCGATGGTAAGATGAGAAAATAAGTGAGAATAAGAGAGATAGAGAGCGATGAGCTTGCTCCTGTCTCTCGAAACGGCTCCCGTCGTGCAAAACTCGCTCGAGCACACACGTCACTATAGCGCGCCTAAATACACCTCGTGCATCAAATCCGCGCTCAGCCAGGGCGACGCTCGAGCGGACAATCCTCCCTCTCCCTCTCCCTCTCTTGCTCTCGCTCATTTTCGTATAAAAAAGGGCGCGAATCCTCAGCACGAGGAATCCGTCCGGATGGACTTGAGTGTATAAATATGTAGCGGATAGAGGCGTCGAAAGAGTCAAAATGCATCGAGCCGAGAAGGGGACGACACTTTTTGTCACTCGATTGCATAGAAACATGGTGGGGGCACGCCAAAATCACGTTTCAACGATATAGCACACGTACATTTATATATAACACATAATTTCTATCCTGATAAATATCATCGACGTGCTAATTCACGACTTCACCGAACCTCGTCGTCGCAGCCGTTGCATATTTTGTTCATTTAATTTCATTTTATTGCTTTAATATAAATAATTTTTAAGAGGCCGAAGAAAGTCCGGAGGCCGAAAACTCGTTCCCCTTAATCGTGACAATTATTATGATTATTGGGTGTTTTTATGAGCGGACAGATGCAGAAAGAAATATTACGAGCATTTATAATATATGTGTGGAAGAAGGAGAATGTGTGGAATTCTCGAGTGTACGCAAAGAAGATCTTTAATATATACGAATATATATATATATCCATATGTGTGTAAATGCAAATTTATTAGTGATATAATTAGACTGTAAAGGTGTGAGCCCCTCCGATGCACTAATACGTTTTGTAAAGGATTCGATCTCGTTGCACGTATTCCTATAAATACCTCGTGTCGTTATCTCTGGATAAGCTACAATAAATACGTGCATATACATATATTTATGTAAATATAATTTCCCGGGTATGCAAGTGCTCTTAAGGCGTATACCAGCACTATAACAGCTTATATAAAACCAATAAACTCATCCTCGACTTTTTAAACGTATATTTTATCGAGATGCATATGGTGAGAAAGAGAGTGCAAATTTTGTTAATTTTCCTGACACATAAAGAATGCAATTTTGCTCATTTAAAGTCAGGCATACAAAAAGAAAATAAAAAATTTTAAATTCAATAATAATCAATTGTAATGACACGTAAACATTTTTGATACGTAGTGTAATAATCAATTAAATCCGAATTTTTATTGTTTAACTTTCTTGGAGGCAGTTACGCGCCGTACTCACGTACTCATCAGTGTAAGTACCCCGTACGTGGATCTTTCGGACAGGTAGAAAAGGGTGAAGATGCAAATGTAGAGAAGAGGGTAAAGTGGCAAAGAAAAAGACAGGAGGAACGATAAGAGAGCTACATATATAAATACATATTTATGGGGAGAGAGAGAGAGAGCGAGAGAGAGAGAGAGAGAGAGAGAGAGAAAAGAGCAATAAAAGTTATATATACAAGAGCAAGGGCACAAAAAAAGGTCTCGCTCTTCTCTTCTATCGCGGATGAAAGATCTCGGGATATCTCGCTCGCTCTTTCGCGCCAACTTTGGACGACGCGAGAACCGAGAGAAGGAGGAGCACGCACGTTGGCGAGAGATGTTGGTATAGCGAAACACTGTCGGGTGATGAGCGTCATTACCCCCACTCTTCGTTGAACCTTCGGGGGCCGCTCTGTCGGCCATCTTGGTTCCACCTGAGCGCGTCAAAAGTGCTGACCACTGTCTGTGTATGTATATTCGTGTGCAGCACGATGTGCTCTCAGCTCTGTGGAGCTTCTGATCTTATGTACTCGCTCTTCCACAGCCAGCAAACTTGGCCCCACTTCCCTCTTTTCTATAAGTAAATACATCGCGTACACACATACGTAAATAGTCATTTATATACTTCTATGTTAGTTTATAACTATGTATATATGAAAGTAGTGTCCAGCGAGCACGCATCGCGTGCTGTAGTGCCTCTAACGGTTAATTAATTAACGGATTACCCAAGTCTCCCAAGTACCCAGCATCCGCAACGTCGCGGCAAATCGTCTGGACCGTTCACGATCGTTCTTCGTTCAACCAAAGAGCATTGGCATGAAGTCTGTTACCGTAAATATCAATTATCCGTTTGCTAGGGTTTTCAACAATGTTATGGTACTAATAAAAATTTCGTCAAAGTGTTCAATAAAATGGCTGATAAGGCCACCTCGTTCGCGTTTTTAACCCCTGCCGATTCAATTTTTTCCGCAAAACTGTTTTATCAGACGTCGATAATTAGTTATCTTTGACGTAGAATTTTATATCGAGACGATTTAGCCGCAACCAACGGACAAAATTTGATCTCTTAAGAAGTGTTTGAAAAAAATGATGCGATCCGATGCTGGGTGCCCTAGCGACGGTGTGAGTAAAGTCGTAACTCGCTTTCAACACGTGGTAGCACAGGTATACGTTAAGTTTGTTTTATCCAGTCTTCGTTGCTTTCGCCATTATCGATGTCTTCTTTCGGTATCTTCTTCTTCTTCTGTTTCTTCACCTCTCATTCTTATTCCTCTTTCTCCTCATTCTTCTTCTTGTGACTCTTCTCCAGAGTCCTCGTCTCTCATCGCTCGTTTGGCATTTCTTCTCGCTTCCTTCAGGCAAGTTAAGCTTCCACGAATGAGAGAAGATACACTTCTGGAGTTCTCGTGTAGTGGTTCGTTCCTCTCGCATGTGTACCGCGGGGCCTAGACTCTCTCGCGCGCTCCTTCATTTGTTTATCGGTCCACTTTATTACCAGCAATTTGGTGCTCGCTCGCGCGAGGGTAATTTCATATTGGTTTTCTCCTTCCTTCCTCTTCCTTCCCGTCCCTCGTCGTCATTCTTTTTTTCCTCATGCGCTACGGCTAAACGCATCGTCTCTCGCCAACGATGCTGCGGAAAGCTGTGGCTGCGGCTGCGTTTTGTTTGTGCCCTCATGAACACCGTGTCTTCGTGCAAAACCTGTCATCAACTCCCCGAAGTATTTCACGTGCATTCGTTGAGGTGTATTTTCTCGTATATACATTCTTGAAACGTGGTAAATATACGATTGGGAATGGGGAGCTATAGTTAACTCATTTAGAGTGCAGATGCATTGATAGATATCTTGCAAAAAGATTTTTGAAGCTCTTTTGGTGATTCTGTTACGAGATAAAAATTTCCTAAATTTAGAAATTGATCACAATTCTTAAAATACTGGAAAGTAGTATCCGGTTGGTTAGAGTATGGTCATTACACTATATTGAAACTATAAAATCTTTTTATTTCGAAAAAAAGTTGTTGATGGCTTTGATGACTATTACAAAAGAAGATATCCTCGTACAGAAATCGATGATGCGTCAGAGGAAGGCTTGGCACTGTGACGAATGAATTTCTCGCAATTCGTTTCACTTCCAGTATGCTATCTGGAGGCAGAATTATATTTACATTGGCACGGAGGCACGAGGAACCAGAAAGAAGTGCGTATGGCGAAGATGTAAAGAAAGGAAGGACTCGAAAAGCGAGAATCATTATTCGCGTATATGGGGATTGGTAAACGAGGAAGGTGGCTGAACACATACGCTCGGGGTGAAGGTGATTTAAAACACTGACCGGCACCACGCCCCCGCAAAAGCCCCGCGACTCCGCAATACTCATCTCGCATTTATATATCTATACGTATATATGCATAAGTACAAAAGATACGTTGCCCGTTTTGCACCTCTAAACCCCGAGGCGCCCGAAAAGGCGGACGCGCTCTCGAGCGAAAAATCGCTTGGTGCTGCAAACGTTCAACGAAGAAACGAACAAGAGTTGTATATAAGATCCGCGAGCCCGGGCGGAGTAAATGAAGACACGAGTAATCGGGGCTCCGTTCGCGAAAATAATTATCCGCTCTGGGGCTCTTACTCTCTTGGGAAGCAGCAGCTACACTCGCTGTTTTGTGTTTGTTAAAATGTCAAGAGGCTCAAACATTTCAACGTCCACCTTTTTCTTTACCTTGGTATTGCTATGATGATTATTATTATTGTTGTTGTTGTTGTTGTTGTTGTTGTTGTTGTTGCTATTGTTGTTATTGTTGTTATTGTTATTATTATTATTATTATTATTATTATTCATTCATTTATTTTTATAATCGTCATCATGTTCATTCTTTTTGTTAAACCTTCGGTACTCATATAAATCATATGCGAACCGCTTGGACAGTGATTTCGAGAGTTAGCGAGGTATTCTAAGAAGGAGAGACGAAAAGGTACAATATAACTATTTCTCTGGTATTTCAGTCGTTAAAACGACGTTCCCATCGTAAATGCTGCTTTATTTTTTCAACGTGTGTATCTCTTTTTGGCACTATGATGGGAGGGAGAAATACACACATTTAGACAAACTGTTAAAGCGAGGTTTTCCCGGTTAATTTTTGTAAGGCCGAAACATAAGGTTCCGCCAGGGACAAATCCGAGACGCCTGGTTTTCAAAATGTTTGAATAATACCTCGTCAACAGAGGTATATACACCGATGATGATCGCTGGGCTGGGATTTTAAGGCAGAGAGTATAGGAGTAGGCGGGCAAGTGATAATCTGCAGGTGACTGCAACAATCGGTCGATGGAAGGACTGAGAGGAGAGCCGGAACGCAGCGCGAACAAACAGCTTAACGTTGAAAGCCCCAAGTTTGTAAACGTGTACAGAACCGGTACCGCAGTGACAAATCCCAAAATTATCCAGTTAACTTTGCCCCCCGAGAATATTTCCGTAGCTTTATGTCGGTCGATATCTTTTTCGTCGCTCATTGCACGAAGGCACGTGGAATGGGCGTAAACGGTTTTAACGAGGATGGCAGCTTCTTAAACCGGGATCTGAGCTTGATGGTCCTAAAGATACCTATGATCGGATCGCAAGTTGAGGGAATACACAACATGAGAGTCAGTTAGACCTGGCACCGGTGGATTTTAATGCCTTCTTAATACCCAGCCAAAAGTTATTCTACAGTTAAATCTTTCTAATCCGGAACAATGATGAGAAGCTCCGCTAGAAAAAGCCTACTATTTTCTTGTTGTACGGATGTCCATACACCAAACGTTTACTTTATAGAATGTTAAAGCAAAATGACGACATTAGCGGCCTAAGATAGATGGATGATCATCGAGAATGAATGAATGAATGAATGAATGAAAGAGAACGAGTTAGCGAGTCTTTTCATCCACGCCCTCTAACCGTTTACTATCGGTGTCTGCACAATTCTGCAGGAGCCTTTGATTTTGATGGTTTGCCAGTTTTTTTGCAGCATGGTTGTAATGCATGAGTTTTTTTTTTACAGCGTGAATATCTTCAATGAGATATTATAATTCTCATTTACTTCCTGAACAAGTTAACATCATGTGAGGACGAGGAACATAGTCCTCATGAATATCAACATTAGGCGATGGGTTTCATGTATATAGTTAGGTTAATCGGTGGTTATATTGAGGAGAGAGAATCGAGTTGGAGGAGATCCAAGAGGTGCCTACGTATAGGTAATATTAATGTCTCGCGAGGATCCTTTACAACCTCATAGCCATCAGTCGCACGCACCGTCGCTCCCTAACCAAGTTAAATGATACCCCTTGGCAGATCCTCAGTGTTTCTCATGCGAGAAATGACGAGACGAAGTTTTTGAATGAACGCGGTAATTGTTCATAATTAGCTTCTGGGTCAAGTGCGATATATTTTATTTCTAATATCAATGGCAACAAATGAGCGCATGGAAAGTAAGTTGACCGAGCGATAGGTGAAATCGGATGGCAAAACAGTTTAAGCGAAGCTTCTCATGTTCTCTGGTTATAATAATATCGGAGCGCTATAATTTTTAGGATATGAGCACCGTTAAACTCAGGAGGGTAACCACGGCCGCCAGGGATCCATGAATCACACCCTCGTTAACCAACACGCTCTCATATACTTGGCCTGCACCTTCAGTGTACCACCACCGGGCGGGCCAGCCTCTTTCCAATCTCTCTTTTCTCCTCTTTCGAATCTCTCTTTGCTTTACTCTCTTATTCTTCTTGACTCTTTCTCGCAGGAGTCGAGAGTTTTTCTCCCGTATTTTTTTCTCTGTTCTTGCCCTTGGAAGATCCCTCTGACGATGAACACTCGTAACACCTCGTATTTCGAATCTGAAAACCTGATTCTCGCGTTTGTATTTAATTCGTAGAATTATTTTCATCAATAAGAAGGTAATTTTTTTGAAACTGACAAATGTTTCCGGAAGAGAAAGCACGTTGGTCCCAAGGGTACGAGGATAGTTAGGGATCCCATATGTCTTAAGCAGGCGTGTGGCTTATGTATGACGTGAAGTTTAGCGTGTTTTGTAGTAGTGCGAGGGTCCAATTCGTTTTGGTAGTCGATTGAAAAGCGTCCGTCTCTTCAGCAGGGGACTTTGACTAATGGAGTTTGGCTAATTGCTAGCAAAGTTAAATCAATCTCAAGGAACATAGTTGAGTTGTTAATACAAGGATCCTGGCCTGCTCTAAACGCCAGCGCCATCTCCTACTCCTTCCTCTCTGTCTCTTTCTCCTAATAATCGTCTCATTCTCGTTCTTTAGTTGCTTTATGAAGCTGTGTCGACACTGGGAGTGTCGACAGGTACGTATCGAAAGCTGAAGAATAAAATAGAGAGATAGAAGATCGGAGTTAACATCACGCGCTGAGAAACGTACAGGTAATATCAAATTCTCAACATGGTGGAATAAGATGATGAAAATAAAAGGCAAAGGTTGAGAGGCGAGAATAATTAATAAAACTTATTCTACCAGGGGCGTTAGGGGAAAGAAGTGACTTTGTATCCGCCTCGAGAACCTATACATATATTCATTTATCCATGCAGCCATACGAATAGTAGGGATGGAAAGGAGGCAGGTTGTCTTATAGACAAGCGAGGATGAAGGAGGAGAAAGAAGAGAAGACGCTTCTTCGACGATGAGTTTACTTTTTGCCGGGCTCTAATTAGAGGCCAATTATATCGAGCAGGCGTTCGGCCTCTACCACACAATGAAACGAACCGCGCGCTCGCGCGCGTTTAGTATCGATGCGGAGAGTCGATTAACTCCTTATTTGTTGCGCGTTTTGTAGCCTCTCCCCGCCTCGAGGGCAGATCTTCATTCTTTCTCGCTCGATCCTTCGCAGGGAGTTGAATAAATATGTGGGTTAAGGTTCTTTCACAACTGGTCCCCACATGGCCAGCAATTTTAAGAGTCTCTTAACTATATATCAAGCTTCGAAGCGATTATTAATAACATTATAGATTGAAATTTCTCGATTAACCGTTCTATAGCTTCCTGTCTAATTTGTTCAATTATCAAATTAACATCTTAACGAAGTAGCAGATTTGAAAAAGCTTCGGAAAAACGACATCGAGGATGTTTCAACACGATATATACGTGCAATATAATCTATAAAACGGTTGTAACCGAGTAGTTACGATCTATCGTACCAATTATACAAAGTCAGACAAATTCGAGGCCACTAATAAGCTTACGGGCGTTATAATGACGAAGCTCTCGGTAGCCGCGGGGGTTCGCGTGGGATCTGATAAGACGTTCCCCTCTTATATGTTATTTACAATACGTTTCAAGTGTATATGCATGGCTGCGTATCAAATACGCTCCCGTCCACGCAATCATATAGTCGTAGTATCTTTATATATTTACTGTATATATGTATACACACATTGCCGGATTTTGTATGTGTGTATTTTAACGTAGGTATGCGCATCAATGTGCACTCGTATAATAGAGATTTCATATGTTAATTCGTTGATTAACAATCCCGAAGATGAAGAGAAGCGTTACGGTGTACAAATATGTATATATGTGTGCGCTTGTATGTATATATATTTTATGGTATGTAAGAGGGAAGTCGGAGGGACTCGAAAGACTTGACTGGTGAGCCACGGCTTGACTTCAGTACTTATTTTACAGCAGCCCGAGACTCTTCGTCGAGGACGCGATATAGACGTCTCAATAAGCCTCTCACGCTGCCAGATCTTTACTCTCTCTCACAAGATTATACCAAAGATATACCATCGATATAATATCGTTATATATAGTTTATGTACTAAGCTCGGCAAGTTGGACACCCTGGGGCTGAAGAGTATACTCGTTAAAAGAGGATTATCGATAGAATCATTGGACAATTCGAATGATCTCGACAACGTTTTCATTAGGGACGTTAATGTTAATCGGGTTTTCAAGCTGCTTTTTAATTCACGACGAAACGATTTTTCTTCTTTTGGTACTACCGAGAAACGTTGGATGAAATATACAATGGCCTAGACTTTTAGGTTATAAATATAGGTATATTTCGAGAGATATGTTTATTCAATGGACAATGTCTAGTCGAGAAAAATAAAACGACTACGTCATGCTGAGCGAGCCTAAGATCACACCTCTCCCTTCGCTGTTGGATGTCATAGCGAGAAGAGTCTTGATTCAATTATGGCGTCCCGTGCTTCATGGATCAACGGGACCTGTTTGCTGAAATATTTTGCCTCGCGATTCTCA
Organism: Rhimphoctona megacephalus; assembly: GCA_963989365.1. Taxonomy (NCBI): domain Eukaryota; kingdom Metazoa; phylum Arthropoda; class Insecta; order Hymenoptera; family Ichneumonidae; genus Rhimphoctona; species Rhimphoctona megacephalus. The sequence goes on along the minus strand of OZ022415.1, from coordinate 45,455,910 downwards.
AAATGTTTCAAATTTTTATTTACATCTGTTTTCTATTAATATTTTTAGTCCATTCCACTCCATGTTCATAAACGTGTTTATCATATTTTTTTATTAATGTCATTCCTGCTTATGGGTATCATGAGGGATGAGATTTTGCATGCATACAGTCATCATCATTATTAATTAAGTTCGCGAGGCTAGGCCTGGAATTAATGGCAGACGGATTTCAGGAAAGTATCATGGATTTGCAAGGGTATTTGGAATCAAGGAATCCGGAAATAAAAAATCAGAAAGAACGAAAAGACGGGCTAGCCGTGTCGCTGGCACAGTATGATGCCGATCCTATCTTAACCGGCTAATATAGTTATCGTGAATATCTTAAGGCCCACAGGGTATTGCATTCCCTGCAATATCTCTCTCACTCTCTCTCTTTCTCTCTCTCTCTCTCTCTCTCTCTCTCTCTCTCTCTCTTTCTCTTTTGATGTTATGGTGTTGGTGCATTCCGTTTGCCCGCAGGCCGCCACGGGGCGTCCATTCGATCTGGCGAAAGCATCTGCTAATTCGGAATCATGGGAATTTGATTGGGGCCTATGGGCCACGAGTGTCCAACGGTGTCAAATAAAAAAAGCCACGCTACGAAATCTCGAAAAAGTTTAATCTCTTATTCTCACCCTCGTCCTGATTTTTCTTTTGCTTTTTTCGTCGTTTTTAAATCGCACCATGTATTTGTTTTTTGCTTTTATCTTTATTTCAATATCTCTCTTCGTGAATGGATTCTCTTGTTCGATCCTAGAATTATTTTTCTAAATTCATACTAAACATTTTTTGGGTGTTTTTAATGGGGAAGAAATTTGCGAAAATTCTATGAAGTTGTATTCTGCTTATTGAGTATTTATGTGTTTTATTAAATTCATATTAGAATTATCAATAAATTACATTCATTTACATATACAATTTTCGAAAACTCCAAAATGTACTTTGCTAATATTCCACTACGAAAAAACGATGCAAATATTTGGATAAGAAAATTTGGGCAAAAAACTTGAAGAAATTTGTCCTCGTCATCGCGCGATCGAATAAACATGCAATTAATGGTCAAACATCGTTTAAATAGCAAAAATGCATGTTGAAGAGGATGTAATAATCCTTGAACAGGTTTTTACATGAAATAGGGGCCATGAAGCGAAACAAGAATGGGACACGAGATAAAAATTAAGGATGTGGACGAGATTGGGGGACAAGCGCGCGGCTCTTTTTCGAGACACTGACGATCTCAATTAATTCGGGGGAGACTCATTAGGCCCAAACACACCGGATAATTAAGAACTCGGCTTATATCAGAGAGCCTCCTTCGGATGCCGAGTTATCAAGGTGCTTTTGGTAATAGGGTCATTCAACATACGAGATTTGGTCGTCTCTAAATATACTTGTATATGCAAACGAAACGTAGAATACAAAAAAAAAATAGCCGTATGCATTCTTTGGATACTCTTTACGTACCATTGAAATTTTTTAATTAAAAAATACGAATTACTGAAAGATTTTATCGACATTTGATTTTCTAAATACTAAAAATTCAATGACTATCCTAAAATAACACAAAAAAAATTATAAGTTCTCCCGTAATTTTTCAAATATAATTCTTACCTTGTGTGTGATATATAAACAAATCACAATTTCTATCTTTTTACTTTTTTTCCTTTCCAAAATTAATTAGCACCTATTTGCATCGCTGCGTTTATATCCCTGTACCTTTGAGCATCAAAATATGAATCGAAAGGACTTAGAGGCAATCGAACATCGATATATAATCGCAGCAAAATAATCATCGAGTGATAAATCCAAATGGATCGACCCTTTTTGCTGGTACAGGCCAAACGTGAAATGAATCATTTGAAGCGATCGATCATTCTCGAATTTTTCGAGTCTACAGACGTGTCCCTTTCGACCCGTGTGCAAAAAAGGTCGTAAGAAATGTTTTTTGTTTTAATTTAGAGAGACGTATGATGTGCCCTTTTGATCTTTACCACTGTATATCATAGTGAGAAGTCAAAAACTGTGCTTTAGTCACCTGAGATGGCAAATTTGGGAAGTTTCAGCTGATGCTTTTATTTCTCTATCCCTTTCTTTAGAGTCGTGTTTTTTTTAACGCAAGGGATCGAGCGCGCACGCGCATTTGGTCCGTTTTACGAAGAGCGAGATCGGTCCCGCAGATTCGTAGGGTCCATGGGCGCATTTTTCGCATTACGGGGAAAAAAAACGAACAATCCGAGGACACGTGTTGCTGACGCGAAGATTCGCAGGTTTTATTGGGATTCGTAGGATATTTCTTTGCCGCAACGCGCCACAGACACGCTCGTTCTTTCCTCTCTTTCTTTTCTTTGAGAGTGCGAGCCCTACGAGAGTTGGAAAAAATTCGCGTGAGCTGTAGCTTGAAGATAACGTCTTCGTGCTACGACGAAATGAATGAAACATCAAAAAAAAATATTATAAAATGTTTTTATAAAATATTATAAAATGAATTTTATTAATTAACAAATCATTATTATTGATTGAAGGAACAAAAACTAAAATTACAATCAAATTGATTTTGGCTCAAGCGATCTCAAAATGAAATGACGTGGAAAAGTTTGAGCAAGCGATTAACGAACTTCAAAAAGGGGTTTTGATTCTCCTTGTAATTACAGCCTTGTAATAAATTGAGAATCACTGCTCGGTATACTTACCGCTAGGGTAGATTGCTCGTTGGCGGCGTTAACGAGATTCAAATGCCAATTCGCGTCCCTATAACTGATCCCATTCGTTACCGTAGTTAGGCGAAAGTAAGACCCCCTGCCAATTACCGGTTCTCAACGCTTCGCTTTGCTGCCGGAGATAATCGCGGGCGGCTCTTGCTGCAGTTCCACTATATCCTTGATGCTGTGCCGCTTCCCGATTGCTGCCCCAATTTTATACACATATATATATTTGTAAACGAGCCGCACTCATTTTTTTCGGTTTGTTTACATGGTCGATCTATTATCGAGTCCATATATATCTGTCGGTTTATGTATGTAGATATATATATCCATATAAAAGTGGAAGCTCGAGCAAAAAAAGAGAAAAATAAACTATATAAAAACGTCGAGAGTCGTTAATTTTCCAATGATTCTATTTCCCTAATTAATCGTACTCTGGAGCGATCGCGACGACGCTACTCAAGCAATCACAGGTCTATTAAGCACAGAAAAATTCTGTTCCGCGTTCGCGCGCCTCTCCGCTTTCTGCAATTATTCTAAAATTATAGATGTTCTATTAAATCCTTTTTATACGATCTGGAAAACTCTGCTATAATATAGACATAAAAAAATATACTATTGAAAAAAAAAAAAAAAAACAGCAAGCTATTTATCAATGTGGGTTAAGATCTTGATTTCTTATTTGGAAAGTTTCGAAAAAGTATAATATATACGCGTGTAAAATCTCGAGAATTGTTCGTGTTCACGGGATTGTTTTGCCTAAAAGACTTTTGTTTGCCGGTCAATAAGGTTTACACGTACCTATAATGTATGCATATGAGATATTACGTATGCGTCGTATGGTTTTATGGATGCGTGCCAGTTAAACGATGCAGACAGTGTCAACGGTAAATAGTTATGACTTATGATTCACGTTGCATCTTTGATTTCCTCTGTGCAATGGTACTTATACTCCCAATATATGTGCATATACATACCGATATATTTAAACATATTTATATAATTATATTAATGTATTTATATTGACAAGATCTGCGAGCAGGTAATTTTTCGACGTAAGCAACAAATTAGAATAATTGTAGTACATTAATTTTGACGAGGGATGCGAAAAACAACGGGTCTTTTAATATTTATTTGAATTTTGAAACTCCCGACAATGAATTCTCAGAAAGAACAATTAATTAAAAAACTTTCGGTTTGCTTTGAGTTCGGGTTATCTCAATTGCATCATTTCCTCGTAGTAATGTCTCTCTCTCTCTCTCTCTCTCTCTCTCTCTCTCTCTCTCTCTCTCTCTCTCTCTCTCTCTCTCTCTCTCTCTCTCTCTCTCTCTCTCTCTCTCTCTCTCTCTCTCTCTCTCTCTCTCTCTCTCTCTCTCTCTCTCTCTCTCTCTCTCTCTCTCTCTCTCTCTCTCTCTCTCTCTCTCTCTCTCTCTCTCATATTTCTGCATTAACGGGAGAAACCAGTTTAGGAGGCCGAAATTTTGGTGTTATTCGTGAATTTTTTGAACAGGGAAGGAATAATGAGAATTTGTTTAAACTTGGAAGATATTTTATTCATGTTTTGAAGTACACTTTGTAATTTTTTCAAGTCATTTCCGCCGGAAATAGTGGAGTTAGAAGCTGCTGTCCATGGACGATCGCCATCCGAGTTTTTTGCTGGTGGGCATTCCTGAAGTCACAATTTTTATCTGTAATCATTAAAATTTTCTTTTTTCGTTAACAACAGATTTCCTAAGAATATGAACCTAATTGTGATCAAAAAAGTTGAAAATTGCATGTTTTTGAGGTGTTTGAATACAATGTCATGTTTTTATACCATGTTTTTTCACCTTTTTTGCATAAAAAAAATATTTTTAATAATAATATCATCCCAGAGTTAGGTTCATATAGATTGTAATTGAATAAAGAATATTCACACAAATTTTCAGAACGATTGGTCAATAACTTTTTGAGCTAGAATGTCCACCAGTTGAAAAAAAGTCGTCCATGGACAGCAGCTTCTAACTCCACTATTTCTGACGGAAATGACTTGAAAAAATTACAAAGTGTACTTCAAAACATGAATAAAATATCCTCCAAGTTTAAACAAATTCTGATTATTCCTTCCCTGTTAAAAAAAATTCACGAAAAACTTCGGCCTCCTAAACTGGTTTCTCCCGTTAAAAGCAAAGTAACATATCTTAAATACTCATATGTGTATACAAGTATATACCTAAATGTATTCGCACATAAAGAAGGAATGAACAACGCACGTGTGTGTTGTACTCCAAACTCGTCCCGTTTAATTCCAAAGTCATTATATACACAAAGTACACGCTATCTTGGAACGAAGCTTTACGTATGTATTTACATGTACATATAGTGAAGAAACGAGACGCCGCTAATGGACTATTAATTATGAGATAATAGAATCGAGATAGAGAACGAACGGTCGTTCGACGATTTCGCACGCGAACCGATTACACACATCGTCTGGGACGGGGAGCGAAAAGGGTTGATATTCCGTCTCTCTTTCGATCTTATTCTCTTGCAAACCAAGCCAAGCCTCGCGTGGGTGGTTAAACAAACTTCTCACGAATTTGCCTCACCACCCTCTTTCTACTCGGCCTTAATTTTCAACGTACTAACTCGAATGAAATGCGCTCCGTAAAAGTGCACGAAGAAAGGGGAAATTAGTGAGCGATCGATGTACAAAAAAGGGAGCACAAATGCTTAACCTTCGAGAGAAATATGAAGATAAATATTTTCTCGCGTGTATGATTTGCGATAAAATATTGAAATTATTCTTTCAGCAGGTTTGATAAATTACACACAATACAATTGTTATAATTTATTATTCACTCAGGTGATACGACAGAAAAAAAATATAATTTGTTTCGTAAGAAAAATTAGTTAACTACCTTGATTGAAATCGGTTAGTTTGGTAAAATCCTTGTTTTACCAATGACATCAGGACGTTTTTATTGAGAACATAGAAATTTATGAAGAAGCTATGGGCCATGAAACATTAGAACAGAATATGGAGTTCCTTAGTATCGGTTAAAGTCGCTTTTGTGGTGTTCGCGATAATTCTACGTACCCATGAACGATCAATCTCCGTAGTTCCCTCTGGGAGAACTTGATACACGCTTTAACTCACGAAAATCTCGGCCAAATAAGATTTACACACGATTGACCACGCTTTACGTATCGCGGTTTCGTATCAGGCAAAAAAAAACATAATAATCTTAATTAACAAAACATAAATTAAAATTTATCTAATTTTTGCCATCAAAAATAAATTTTATTCCACCTTAAATCATAATTTGATTATTATAACAATTAATTCAACTAAGAGTAGAATGTAATAGACAGTGATTGCAAAACAGTATGGCAATAAAAAATTCGTTGCATTCCAACAACGCGAACTTCAATATTATCAATGTTCAATATAACAACAATGGTTGCAAAATAATATGACAGTAAAAAATACATTGCATTCCAACAATGCGAACTTCAATATCATTAATGTTTTCGTATCTTCATTGGTATTTTATCATCTGATCTCAAGTCACAGCGACGAATTAAACACTTTGCCGAAAGTCTTAAAGATTTGAGGGATCTTAATCGACACTCGTTTCTCGAGAAAACATGCTTCGTTCAGTCAAACTTCCGTCCATTATGAGGTTTTACAAGATAAATTACTTTGGTATAAAATCCACAAAAGACTAGAACGAGATACGTACATCGTAGAAAATTTAACTTTAAACTAAAACCTGATTGTGTTCTTTTTATACATTCATATTATACTCACCAGCTCTTCTCACCTTTACATATATATATGTATGTATTAGTGACCTCGAGACATAAAAAGTAGAAGCGTTGGAAATAATAAGTACTCCCTGTTGGATGGAAGATAATATCTCGGTATAGTTACGAGAGTTGGTAAAGCCATTACACAGCATTGTAGCTGATATCATTAAATGGTTGAAGTAACTGTCCAACTAATTTCTCGCTACCCCGTAAAACGCCTAGATCTCCCCGGTGTATACGATCCTATATAGTAGTACGAAGACGGTCACGTGCGAGAGTACCCACAGCTGCAATTATATGACGCTATCTCTCTCACTGTCTTTTTTTCTTCTTTTTCCTGTCTTTCTTATTATTTTTTCTCTTTATACGTGTACTACATGGTGCGAAAGTTGCAAGATTTCAGAAGGTAAGAGATTTTTTAATGTTTCGAAGTGACGATTCGTGTTAGGAAGAAAAACGTCAATGAGGATGGTGACAATGATCGAATTCAAGAACAGGTATGACTAAACGTTCACACATTCAGACGAACCAACGGATGAGAAAAAAAACGAAAGCATATCGCCGTGAGAGAAAGAAAGATAAAAGGGAAGAAGGGACGAGGGAATAAAGAAAGACAGTGAACAATATAGAGGCAGAAAACGAAGGCAATGAAAGAGATCGAACGAATTTAAAGGACATGAAGACATGAACAAGGAAGAAAATTAAAAATAGTGAGGGTAATAAGGGAAAGCCGAAAAGAGAAAAAGAATAAACATGCAAAAAGAGAGAGAGAAATAAAAAGTGATAAGAGAGATAGAGAGAAAACGAGAAAGAGAAACTATAGAACGAATGAAAAATAGAGACAGAAATTGAGAAAGAGGCAGTGTCCATTCAGAGTGAACGAGGAGACAATTTTTACGTGCAGGGGTGTCAAGCGTTTACAAATGGCTTATTAATCACACGAGGACAATGGAAACAGTACGCGAAGTTTTACTGCGCGAGAGACGAGTGTATTTTTTTTTTTTTTTTTTTTGAGAAAGGCAGCACGTTGACCGAAGTTACCGGGAAGCTGTCGATTGATCACCGAACGTGCGAGTACGCGCTCACTCTCACAGCCGCACACCTGTAACTCTTTCATGTTTGTTACAGGTTCGAGATCTATAGGAAACCCTAGACCCATCGTATACAAAACTCCTCTTTGCTAGTTTTACCATTCGCCATCATCTAAGTGCGTCTCACACGCGAGAGGACACGGGCGTTTGTAAATTACGGTCGAGGTGTGACTAATTTGCCTAATGAACGAAATGGCACACAGGAAGGAACTGAGGAAGTCCTGCAGACTTACACACTCGGGGTTTTTTTGTTTTTGCATCATCGATTATCTCTGCTTGTAAAGTCGCGACGTGAAATTATTAATTTCATACGATAATACGATCAATACGATTCAATGCAGTTGGAGGAAGATTGCTGCAAAATTGTTGTTAATCTAGTGAAAATTGCTTTAATAATTTTTCATCCAATTAAATTTCAATATTAGTGTAGTAGTTCAATGGACTAATGCGCAATACATTTCGGAGCAAATTTTAGTTCAAGTATTTTCATTTTCGAGATGAAATATTTTTATTTAATTTTATTGGAAACCGTTTGGAGATTCTAGCTGAAAGAAACACGTGTAAAGTGGATAACCGAAGGAAAGAGAGGAGGCTCAATAAATATACGGAACATAAGTTCGATAACCAAAGGTATTAAACGCTTGGTGAACTTGTTGAGAAGCAATCCGCGTACCACGCGAGCAAGCTTGTATTCACGATTCTGCAGGTATAAAATCACTCGGACTGTCAAATCATCGGTAAATCGTGACTTTCGTCGCTGAACGATAATATAGTACGGTATATAAATTTCAAACAGTGCGCGGTAGCCTTCGAAGGCTGTCGAATATATGTGGATATTAAATATATTCCCGGAAAGGATTTCTCTCTCAAAATGGCGGAAAAACTCCTACCTTTTGAATGCGTAGCACTGACATTTAAATTACATTAAAAGACGACATTTTCTGAACGTTGAATACTTGAAATCAAAACCAAATGAAGATATAAGCAAAATGCATACAGTTCGTTTAAAAACTCACATGCACCGTTTACAGATTAGGTAGCTCATAAGATTCTGAAGCGAAAAGTTTTTGGCAATTTTTTTGTCGGATGTACCGTTGATGAGAGATCCATTAATTAGTATCAGCGAATCCGGTGTACCGTTAAAAAGAAGCTTGGAGTGGGAGAAATGCTTCCCACCCTCTGAGCCACAGCGGATAGGCTCGAGCGTTATCACTTTCCACTCACCACTCCCTCCTCTTCTTATCAGCACAGCGCATTGGCTGCTGCACAAATTAATTAATATCTCATGAACGGCGCATCGGAGAGAGAAACCCCCAAGGACTTTTCTCTTTAGAATTTCACGATCCAACTATTCTCCGAACCTGGTGACTTTTGGGATAGCCGGTATAAATGCAGAGAGCGAGGAAGATCGTAGAAGTTGAAGGAAGAAGCGAGTGGGACTTTTCGATCGAACGTGCGAGACTCTTCGGGATCGGCTGCAAATGAATAATCCTTCTGAGATCGTATCGTTAATTATATAGGTACTGGGGGCGAGAGCGGTCTCTCGGGCAACAATGGTGCGATTGTCCGGGACGATAGCCTCGCACTCTCTCCACCTATTTTTCTCGTTGGCGAGAAGGAGCAATTCGCGCATGAGGGAAGCGCACACGTTTGCAACTTCTCGCACGTTTTGCAGTTCATACTCAATCAATATGTATATATATATATATATATATCCATATATATTTACACATAGAAGAGGTTTAACCGAAAGAATTACACGTAAAATACAGAGAGATATCACGCGCAAAATGACTTTGTGTAGGTGCCATTATGGTCTTGCGCGAATCCTCGCGTAAAAAAAAACACTGTTAAACGGAGAGGCAGGAGGGGCGCCAAAGTTTTAACCGACGCCTCCGCAATCAAATTACAGCTCGAGACACGAGAGGCCCATGAATTATTTATGGATAAACGGCCGCGTGCGCCTTTTTCTTGTATTTATGTATATGTATGTGTACATATGTGTATATATGGTGCACACACGCAGAACGCACGACATATGTCCCATGAAATATACCCAGTTGTACACACGTTTTTGTCTCGAAGTATTCTTCTAAAGACTTTTCCAGTTACACGACAATGAAGTAACTTTTACGGAGGTTTGCGATACAATGCTTTACCAACTCGTTGTAGTTTTTCAAAGTCACAACGAGTCGTTTGTTCATTCTCAAAGAAACTCCCAACCTATTTATACGATTTATATTAAGACTGTTATGATATGAAAGTGGTATTATTTTGCATTGTTGGCTAATTAAATACGTGTCGATGCTTTAAAACAAAAAGTGATATTATTCATAGGTTTTTGTGATTTTCTGAATCCATCTACGTCATTACGTTTTTTTAAAATAGCATTTAGTTTTGATAGTGTCTTATTTTGTTTTGACGGAAAAAAATATGAAAATACACGATACAGAGTGGTCGCAAAAAAAAATTATTTTTAATTCAACGATGGATTTTCCGAACGACCGGAAATCCTTGCTGGTTACGAGTAAAAGAAATGTGTCTGTTGCGAATATTTGGAATCATCGACAACTTAATAACCTGCGAGGAACGGTAGCCCCCATGAAGGATCTCAATGTCACAATGCACAATGGACGAGGTAACGAGACAGACGTCACGTACCGGTGGTTAAGCATGTTTAACGTTTATTACTGAAGCTCGCCTGACGGGAATAATTGTCAACTGCCCACCCATGCAGGAGAAAACGCGCAGTTTAGGTTTCCTCCACGAAGAACACGAATTTTAATAATTTAATAATATAGTTTTTCCTTCAGCGTTATTGAGGACTGAAGAACAAACTCTTCAATGAACGAAAAAAAGGAAGTACGAAAATAAAATTAACATTATTCATAGCTATTTTATACGGAGAAGAATCTTAATTGTATGAGGCATATTAAAATGAATAAATAACAAAAAATAAAAGAACTGGTAAAATCAAACAAGAATTGTGCAGAATAAAATATTCAAATTATTTATCATTTTTAATAGAGAAGAGTCTTAATTAATTCACCTGAAAACAAACATTTTGAAAACTGATTTAACACAATATAGAAATAAATCCAGTATGAAGCGGAATTATCATATTTATATGTGATTCCTTATGGAAATCATACACTTAGTAAAATTAATGTGATTGAATTAAGATTCAAAAGACGAGTCAACATAAAGGCAGTAAGTTGAATTTTATTCACAGAGGCTAAAGCGGAGCTAATTTTTAGCCCCCTTATATTTGTAAGTCATCGGCTGCTCGTTGGGTTCGAAGAGTATTTTTTTCCTTCGAATGGAAGAGGAGGCTGTTGTTAGAAAATTTGAAAGCGATAATAGCCATGATTGTTCGTGGCCTCGGGACAGTAGTCACTTTTCGTCAGCTGCTGAACGGCTCTAATAAATTGACTATACATATTCAAACACACACACACATATATATATATATGTTTATTTTGTATTACAATATACCCCCACCACCACGAATCGTTTTGTTTCGAGATAATATAGACTGGGCGAGCGCTCGGGATAGCAAACGACAGAGCTGCAAATGTACTTGTCCCGAGACTACCGAGTCTCTTGATAATGGAGGATTGAAAGCGTCAAAAGAAAAAATTCCACACCCTCTCATTATGCTCTTCGCAAACGATAGACTCTCGTATAACTCGGTGTGGGTTTGAGCACAGTTTATACAGAGAATATCAAGATTCACGCACGCGAGGGCATCAAAAGCGGTGAAACGCTCGTAATGCACCCTGCGGTCGGTTTCAGAAGCGACCACAGTTGTCCACTACCATAAATTTGCACACTTCTTCGTCACTATGTATTTCACATATGCATACAAATATATATATGTGTGTGTGAGTGTAAATAAAAGAATACATATGCACGAGCACTATTACCTATACATATGTGTTTATTTGGTCTGTGTATATGTGCTATTCCTCGTTCTGAATGCCTGCACGCCGCGTTAGCATCATAACCAATTCAGGAGATGCTACTGGATTTTCGCCACATCGTCTATTGGATTTATATATGTTATAAACATTTTTACTCATATAAACTGTTTTTTTAATATAAGAAAATATTTTTCTATCGTTCTACTGATGAAATTTTCGGGCTACGATTACAGGAACTTAATCATCGAAGGAACGGTTTGAGTCAATAGAATATGCATGTCATTTATTTTGGGTTTAAATAAAAATGAGCAAAAACGCTATTCAAGAATTTCATCCTTGTCATTTTTTATCTTGATTACAATAGTTTTAACTTTATGAACTTTTATTTCAAAATAAAAATGTTACGGCTTCATTTTTATTTGATCCTTTTCGTTTCTGGACGTTTTGCATGTTTCAGCAGAATTTTCCTCGTCTCAGAGTGTGAACGATGCTCAGACGCAGGGATTTCCACAAATTCATTGCACGTTCTCGCGGAACGAGAAGGTATTCTGGCCAAGCACTGGAGAGAAAAACGCGTGCTGATGTACGGACGGACGAATCTCTTGATTCCTTTTCGTTTTGCAGGTGGAAAAAAGTTCGATCTCCTAGAAAATACGCGACGTGGATTTACGAAAACTCAGCAAAAGTGTGTGTGACTTTTTGTATTTGTATATATATATAATTTGGCTGAGCAGGTGAAGGGAGAAAAGGGCACAGAGTTGAAACGCTCGAACTGGTAAAAGAACAAATCAGGAAATTAAATCTCGTCGAAAGAGAAAGAGCAAGAAGATTTTTTTTCGGAGAGGAGATCAAAGGAATGAGAAAGAAAAAACATGGCACGAGAATAAAAAGAAGAAAAGTCGAGATGCTGGGAGGTGAAGCAGGAAAAAATACGGTAAAAGTATGAGAAGAGATTTTTCGGATGAAAATAGGGAGAAGGTGAGAGGAGGAGGATTTGTGCAGCATTATTATTATATTCTCTAGAAACTGGCCCGATTTTCTCGAAGGGACTCTTAACTGCAAAGTCAAACCGCATTTGGTGTACCTTTGTCGGGTCCTTAACAAGATTAAAGGGGGGACACATTGAAGCTGACCATTCGCCCGGATGCTCCGATCACAACGGGAAAAATAAATATTTTGAGAACGCATTGTCACGAGAGGCAAGAGTCGCGCGCGCGTTCAACCACAGATTCATTCTTGCTATTTATTCTCGCGTCTCCGATCTTTAGTTGGCGGTCGATTGAAAAGAAAAATCATGATTTTCTAACAGTTTGAATAGATGGCGAACGCGCGCGCCGTTGGTAAAGTCAAAAATGGGACGCAGTCAAAAACTCTCGATGTTTTGCCAAACACGAAGGGAAATAATGGACCGATACATATTCACGGAAATACTTTGTCTGTTTTTCTCGCGAGAAATGTGCGAATGCGAGAACAAGCTCGAGTTTTCGAGGGATCTCATGGTTCTTACGGTCAGAAATTGTAGAAAAGACAGGATTGAAACGTCAAACGAATGCGCTCGCCCATGTAAAATCTCTCGCTTTGTTATCTCTTGCACAAAGTTAGTTTTATGACACCTTCACCCCCTCCCCCCTTTTCTCCCTTCAACGACTTTTCAAATTTTCCATTTTTTCAATTCTTCGTGAACCAAAAACCACTGAACATATTTTTCTAACTCTTGAATACAATAGGACGAATTATTTTTTTGCGCTTTTAGATCCCAAATTGAAAGGAACGGTTGTAAAAAAATAGATGGGAAAATTTGTAAAACGGTGTGAGAAAAAAATGTAAGGCCCACGAAAAGGTTGAGGGTAAAATTAGCTTGAAGGTGTTGCAGATGTGGCTCGGGCTTTGAGAGTGGCAAATTCAACATTTCTTATCAGTCGAGGACTTGTATACCTGGTAATTAGTCGATAAGATTAAGTGGCATGGTCAAACCTGACTTCTTTTTCTAAGATATATGTGGGTAAATGTACTTTTTTGTTTTGGGATGGATAAGAAAACTGGAAGATGAGGGGGACAACGAAAAGGGAGAAACGAGAAGATCGTTTACCGCACCGTGAGTCCGAGAACAGAAAGCCCCTGGTGGTCCTCGTCCTTCCGTAGCGGCTAATCTAATCTGACAGGTCACCACCAATATATATATGTTTTCTCGAACGACTTTGGATCGACTACACCGTTTTGTTAACTTTAGCCTACCGATAATATGACCATGATTTTCGATTATTTCTCTGGAGAGTGTCATTTCTTTTACGTTATTATTTCGGCAATAAATAAATAATGCTACTTGTAAAATTGTTTAGAAAGTTACAATATTGTGATACTCACGCGAAATCGAAAGAAAATAACGGTGGAATTGATTGATGATGACTAAATATTCAACAATTACTCGAATAACTAACTTTGGATTGAATAAAACTGTAAAATTGACGAAAAATCCAAAGATGTTTCGAATGACTGCATTCACGACGGTCAACATTTTACAAATTATACAGAGTAACTATTCATCTGGAATAATGTTTTGAAATTCATAGGAAATCGATTAAAAATGACAATCGACGTGATTGACTATATACAAAAATGTTTTAATTATTTCACGATAATTATTCGACTAGAAAAAAATAGTCTAACTGACAAGAAATCGAATAAAAGTACACCGATCGCGTCGAACTAAATATAGCTAAATTTTCAGTACCTTTTCGAGCGTTCAATGATGCATAAAATTTAGTGAAATTCAAAAAAACAAAAACTAATTCGACGTAATCGAAAGGCAGTTGAGATTTTTCTTCTGGTCGCTAAAGAACAATTGTGTTTTACATTGGATTGCCTGATTAACGTATTACTATCACAAAGTTACTTTATTTAGGATTCTTTAATGATTTTGTATGAATATTCTTGACACCAAAACTAACAATTTTCTCCTATGAAGAAAAATTTGCTGACGTCAAGAATTTGAGATATTCAATTTCCAATTTTTAACTTTTCCCATCTAAACGCGTGTAAATTTAAGTCGCGTATCGTTTATGAGTTGCAAAAAAATGTGTTTAGGATTTTTCTTTAAAAATTTCGGCTCATGGCCTTTCTGGCTATCTGCAAGAAAAATCTTAAATACATTTTTTTTTGCAATTCGATTTTTGCAACTTTTTAATGAAATGCGACTTTAATTTACACGCGTTTAGGTGGAGAAAATAAAAAATTGCAAATTAAATATCTCAAATTCTTGACGTCAGAAAATTTTCCTTCATAGGAGAAAACCGTTAGTTTTGGTGCCAAGAACGTTTATGCAAAATTTTGCAAGGACCCTAAATGAAGTCGTTTTGTGATAGTAATACCTTAATATAATTAATGATTTAATGTTTTAAGCGAGAAAAAAAAGGAAAAAAAACGATGAAACGACGCGAGAACGGAAATAAGAAGTGCCGCTGGATTTCAGATTCCCTGCCGGTCTCTGCCAAGAGGTATGTAAACCTGGCCAAAAATCCCCTCCCCGGGGAAAAAACCTTGGACAAGTACATTTGTTGACCCCTGTTTCCATTTGTTTTCACAGAAAAAAACTACCCAAAAAAGTACAAAATTTTTAAAAAATTGGCAAGATTGAGATAGGAAAAAGAAGATTGTTTCTATAAAATAACTATACTCCAAATGACAAATAGAAATGAAAAACTTCATATATTTTATCGAGATCCCAAGAAATAAAGCAACAATGCCCATCGTGAATGTCTGGTAAAAAATAGAGTCTACAAGTAAATGATCAATTTGCGCACAAAAAAAATAATTACTTTACAAAAACAGAAATGGAAAAGCCAATGATTTACGTTCAGCATTAAAATTGATAATATCAATAATAGGACAAGTATTTTATTGTCGCTTGAGGATGGAGTATTTAAAAAAAAGCAAAAATTAGTTGGTTATTGAAAAAAGTCACCAATGTACAAAAATAAAAATCGGTCAAGAGAACAGAGTCCAGAAAAAAAAATCGGGATGAAAAAAAACTTGAAGAAAAAAATTTCAAACGAAAAAAATTAGATTGAAAAAAAAATTTCGGCCGAAGTACTTGGCGAGTTTATAACATATACAACATTACGTGATCCAAGCTAAGCAAAAAAACTCGCCAAGTACTTCGGCCGAAATTTTTTTTTCAATCTAATTTTTTTCGTTTGAAATTTTTTTCTTCAAGTTTTTTTTCATCCCGATTTTTTTTTCTGGACTCTGTTCTCTTGACCGATTTTTATTTTTGTACATTGGTGACTTTTTTCAATAACCAACTAATTTTTGCTTTTTTTTAAATACTCCATCCTCAAGCGACAATAAAATACTTGTCCTATTATTGATATTATCAATTTTAATGCTGAACGTAAATCATTGGCTTTTCCATTTCTGTTTTTGTAAAGTAATTATTTTTTTTGTGCGCAAATTGATCATTTACTTGTAGACTCTATTTTTTACCAGACATTCACGATGGGCATTGTTGCTTTATTTCTTGGGATCTCGATAAAATATATGAAGTTTTTCATTTCTATTTGTCATTTGGAGTATAGTTATTTTATAGAAACAATCTTCTTTTTCCTATCTCAATCTTGCCAATTTTTTAAAAATTTTGTACTTTTTTGGGTAGTTTTTTTCTGTGAAAACAAATGGAAACAGGGGTCAACAAATGTACTTGTCCAAGGTTTTTTCCCCGGGGAGGGGATTTTTGGCCAGGATATAACTTCTTTTTTTCTGAACAGCTCTGAATCCTAGAATTTTTACATTATAACAGATAATCCTTGATTATTTACGCTGACATAACCAGTAAAACCCTAGCTCAATATCAAATATGCAATGCGATGCTATAAAGAAAAAGCGAACGAACTTAGTACAGCTTGCACAAACAAAGCGCAGAAATTCATTTCAGTTAACACCTCGCGTTTCCTGCAGTATATTGAGAAATTCGATACATATATTTGGTGCGTCTCAGCAATGTGCATTTCACTAATATGAGAAAAACATGAGCGAAAGACCAAAAATGAAACCGTATAGAAATATTTGTGGAACCCTTTTTTTTTTAACAAATCATATCACAATGCACACTAAAAACTTGAATGAATATTGAATTTTTACATTGTTTTCTCATGCTTTTATTTCCACTTATATCTTTTGCACAAGCCTGACCGAGCAATGCCATTACACTATTGCTGAATTTCTGATCCTTCGGCTTGTTGTGAAATATGATAACAGATGATCCTTGAATATTTATGCTGACATAATCAGTAAAACCCCAGCTCAATATAAAATATGTAGTGCGATGCCAAAAAGAAAGAGCGAAGGAACTTAGCACAGCTCGCAGTAACGAAGCGGTGATCCTTGTATGCAAAGGAAATAAGGCATCTCTTGTTTCCGCAAGGAATAGCAAATGCTTCATTGCTTTAAGTTTCACCAGTTTTTTAGATCAAATTGTCGAAGCAGAGAATCTCAGCCCAATTCACAGCTCGCAGCGCCTTTAGTATATTGGTAAATTTCTTGAAGCCAGAAAGAAAAATCGAAGAAACTGAACACAGCCTGCAGAATATTGGAAATTTTATGTTTATTTGTAGACCGCACCTGAAAAGTATTGAAAATCATGATTTCACGACAAAAGTTATTTGTCAAATTTTTATAATTAAAGTATTTCATCAACAATTAATATTTTTACAGGTTTTTATTTATGAGCACATGATACATCTTGTCACAACTATTTTCATACACTCACTTTTGGAAAAAAAACACAGTCTTTTGATCTGTAAGAAAAATTTAAGTGACATGATTAAAAAAAAAATCGTGGCGTTCTAGATTGAAACTTCAACAACATTATTTCCGAGTTCACACATTTTCAGAACGTATAACACTGATTTTTATGGTTATGTTCGTTGTATTTTCTAGCACTTATTCCGGCCACACTAATTAACGGTTTTATTCGGATTATTTTATACGGAAAAATAAAAATGATAACCTCAACGAGTGGTGAGATTTGTTTTTATTTGGCTTTTCTGGAATCCGAAACAAAAATGATTTCACCAGCGGGTGCGAGGTTATCTTTTTTAATTTCGCTGATGATTAATTCCGAGATATTAAAAAATATTATTATCACATTTCGCAATTTATTTGGCTTTTCTGGAATCCGAAACAAAAATGATTTCACCAGCGGGTGCGAGGTTATCTTTTTTAATTTCGCTGATGATTAATTCCGAGATATTAAAAAAACATATAAAACTTTGCCGACGACGGATCCATTGGAAACATCGCAGCTGTGACCAATCAGGAATTTCGTTGCCAGGGATTGGCTAACATGGGTGAACAGACCCCTTTGAATGTATTGTTGGACGCGCATATACAGACACGTCAAATCCTTCGATGTAGCGTAGTTTGACAAAGTCCGAGATAGGACTATCCCCGTGCAAAGTTTTTTCTCAGCAATTACTTTATTAATCGTACTGATTTTGGGCTCAATCGAAAGAGCATCGCGTAATCAGTCTCCATGTCAATTTCCAGGTCGCTAGACGACTCCTGGGCTTTGCAGATAGCTGAAATAACATCGAATTTTTTCCCCCACCACCGCGAATCGCTTTACTACGAGAAAGTATCGACTCGGCGAGCGCTCGGAACAAGCAGACGACGCACAGCTGTCAAATGTACTTGTCCCGAGACTCTGCCGAGTCTCTTGACAAGAGCCCGCGACCAACGTGATCCCCATTAAAGATCGATCGCCTCAAACTCTTTTGAAACCCCTTCAAGGCGTATAGAGGTTAGAATATATATATATGAATACATGTGTATATATAGTCAAAGAGATCGTTTTTCGTGGAACGATCAACGAAAGCAATGACCCAAGAGCGCATAATTACGGTCGGGCTACCGATATCTCTCATGGTCCCCGTGGTTCGCGGGACAAGAGCTCGTAAAGTCGATCCATGAATCCCTCTTTTCCCTTTGTCCCTGTTGAAAATAATTTCTACCGCAAACATTTTATAAAATCGACAATTTAGCGAGGACATCGCGTCGTGATTTGTACTGAACAATTTTGCAGAAAAAGAGATGGATGCCATTGAAGAAGAAAGAAAAGTTGAGAAAATATTGGCTGGAAAATGTCGCGTTTCTGAGAACGTTTTAATGGCTGATCACAAGATTTTCCAAAAACTTCGAAAGATCCTTTTTTTCTTTTTTTTTCAGACATTTTTCAAATAAATTTTCGGACATCTATCAAATAAATGATACGTAAAATGATTGGGTAATAAATAAATTATAATTTTGTTAAAAAATGGTTTATATGGATTAACAATAAATTTCGGTAGTTACTACATTCCTAAAGAATGATTCCTAAAGAATGAGTTTCTTTTCGAGCTTCTGAAAAAATTTGTTCCTGAATATATTCGTCGTTATTTTGAATATTTTTCTTCCAAGTCGTAACATTTTCGGGTAAATTGCTTGATGGGATTTTCATTCGCTGGAAAAGCCACTATTTGTCGCTTCTCGAAAAAAATAGTCTTTTGATCCTTTTTTTGAGTGGTTTTTGAACTCGTCATCACTCTTCAGCTTCAAGACTCTTGTCGCTTTTCTCTCTTTCTCTCTCTTTCCCTTTCTCTCGAGGGGGTCAGTATCAGTTGGTGTGGCATTTGGAGTCGTTCAGCAAGCGACTTTTTACGGTCGTTCCGTACTCATAAACAGCAGGGGGTTTACACGCTTACCGCTCAGAAATTTCTGGAGGTTCCTTCAGTCCTCTTTTTCTCTCGTGGAAGAGGCGAGAACAACTTCACCGCAGTTTTGGTCCACGTGGATGAGATGCGCCAATGTATACATATATATGTGTGAAATTCTTGTTCAGCAGCATGGAAGAACGATTTACAGAACGAAAATTCGCGTACAACGAGAAAATATATCCACTGACAAAAGAATGTAACGATTCGTACGACGCGTACCATAAATTTACTTTTAAATAAAGTATCGATTCGAGCGTCTTTCGTGATAACCATCAGGACATTTCACACGCTCGATTCGACTCTCACCTCCATATAATAATATCCGTTCCCCGTCTCCGCAGCTTGTGTACATAAGGCTACATAAATAACTACAAACTATTCTCGACTTGACCAATGTCCATAACAATCTTTAATATCTTTTTACTTTTTATTTTTGACATCTTCGATGCATCTCTGTTTGGCAAGTGATTAAAAAGCTCAATTTTTCGAACGTTACTATTCAAAGCCCCATGCCATTCGCATTTAGTGTGATTAATTACAAAAGAAAATTGTGCGAGTAAATTTTTTAATTAATTTGAACATTTTATTCATTCTAATTTATGAACATGAAAAAGGTAGATTTTTGAAAACAATCGTGAAATGTTTTCCATTTCACGAAACGATGTGAAATATTCTATTAATTTGCCAAAAATGTTTCATTATGGAAAAACTACAGTCACTTTGAAAATCATATTTAGAAAAAAGTCATAAAAAAACAGGTACTTTTCAAAAATTAAACACTGAATATTCAACTTCCAATGAGAATTGAATGTTATACATTGAAATTTGAATAAAAGAATAAAAAATCAATTTGGAATTAAAAGAAGAAAAAAGAAGACAGAATTGAAAAATATTTTGACGTTGATCATATTGGAATGGAATGTCTGATTTAAATAAATGGGTTGATTTGCTCGTCCGTGGGTGAATCTGGCAATTAAACGTTCGTTGGACATGCCCACATGAGCGAGCTTAAATAATTATTTACTTAACACCTCATAGCCTCGTGTACACGATGGATTAATTCTATATGGAGAAAGATCGTCAGTTAGTCGTTCTATGGAATATTCACGGAATGTTCCGGTTGCGTAACGATCTAAAGGAGACACACGTTAACACGAACGTATTCATTCTAACGAGACGTATATTCTCTCTCTCTCTCTCTCTCTCTCTCTCTCTCTCTCTCCCTCTCTCTCTCTCTCTCTCCCGAGAAGAGTTCAGGAGAGTGAGAGTCCTTCATTAGGCAGATCGACACCAGATCATTTGGTCCCGTGACTCGGCTAGAAGTGTTTATATATGCTCGTTTCAGGCTTATGTATTCGAAGACGAAACATACGTAGGAAAGAAGATAAGTACGACGAGTCAAAGCCTCAGGAACTCCATTGAAACTGTGAGGAAACTTTCCTCATGTACTGATACGAATCTCCATCCCAGAAATTCCCATTCGAATTTTTTTCCTCAACTATTATTTTTGTTTACTTTCGGTCATTACGTATTGCATCTTTGACAAGATTGACATGGATAACTGAAAGTTTTTTGTATACGTCTCGATCTAATGGTGCCTGTTGATCCATTATAATTTCAAAAAATGTTTACATACACCGAGCAAAGAGGAACCATTGTGAATAGATTTGAAAATCAATATGATTAAAGGCTTTGAAGTAATTTATATATTAAGGCGCTCAAAAAAAAAAACGAATCGAAATTTGAATCTTAATATCACGATAAAAACATTTATGCAAAATCTGTATATAAAAATATAATGTACATCGAAGATGGCGAATTAACCAAATAAAATAAATTTTTAACGAACAGTTCATTTGAATAATTTATGGAGTATATTAATCTATATTTATTGATGATAAGTCCACATGAGCTGCATTTTTTCGATGTAATTATTCTAAAGTACCTTTTTGTCTCCTTGAAATGATTTTACTCGAATGAATTATAAGTTGTAAAGCACACAAAAAAGAACAAAAGAGGGGGTGGACGTTTTCTCGAGTAGCTTATGAATGTGGTTCTCTTGGCTGCTGTGACTCTCAGAGTGACCGCGTTTTCGCTCGGCTACCACGGTAGGTAATATTACCGCAGTAATAAAGGGCCATTTATGGTAGTACTAACAGAGAGCAGAGTGTTCTCGGCGATGAAAACGGGTCAGCATGGCCAACTCGCGCGGTCTCGGGACAATAAAAAGCCAAACAGTCTCGTCGTTGGTGGGTTATACTACTTGGTATATACTTTTTTCTCTCTCTCTCTCTCTCTCTCTCTCTCTCTCTCTCTCTCTTTCTCTCTCTCATTCTCTCTTGTCGTCATTTCTAGACATCATTTCCAAGAATTTCAACTAAAGTCCTTTACGACTTAGCTCCTTTTTCCAACGTCTTTGCACAAAATCGAGCATTTCGAGTCGTTCCTTCATCGTAATTAGGACACTTTTTCCCAGAGCATCTGCCAACGAACGATTGAAAAAAAAAAGAAAAAATACGAAAATCATTCAGAAACATCTGAACATGAATCGCAAACGATTTATCCTTAAATCGTTGGTCGGGATTGAGCTTGAAGAATTTTTTTTGTCTTAAAAGACTTGTCGGAAAACAATTAAAAAATTGGTTTGTTAAAGTCGAAATTTTGCTTTTATGTGCTTCGGTAAATTGTAAAAAAAAATCATCTTTTAAATAAAAAATTAATTTTTTTTACCGGACAAAAGATAACCATGAAATTAAGTCTGCTGAAATTATAAATTTTCTCGAGAGTGAAAAAAATCTAGTTGAAGGTGATACAAACGAAGAGAGTAGCAAAAAAAATTAGAGGTCCGCACGCACGAGGGAACTCGGTCGATGCTCAAAAAGAACGGTCAACGTTGCTCCGGTCCGCGGAGCCGTGCTCTCGTGCAGTAAATCAGATCGTCGAACATTTACGGGGCTTTTTGGGAATGTTGAACAAACGATTGACGACTAATAAACCGGCGTGGTGCGAGTCTCTGCGGGACACCACGTGGGAAGGAGAAGAAAAGAGAACGCTCTCGAATTATATGCGCTGGTAGGTATCGTCCAAATAGTACGATATCTTTATATACATATATATTGAGGAGAATATGACGTAGATGCGATTCAGCGGACCGCGAGCATCACGGAGATCGATGCGAGCAAAGATCGTAACTTTGGGTACAATATTTAAGGAATTTCTCGACTTTCCAATGTATTTATGTATTAAATTTCGTCGTTTTCTATGTATGCAATATAATCTTTCAATGTAAACGTACGTATTTATTAAATAAACGATATGTTTTCAATTGCTGAAGAAACTTATCAATCAATCATAAGTATTTAGTCAATTAAGGTATTCCTTTCACGGAGGGCCGTATTTTTTGGGCGCATAAGCAGGGCCCTCTACATTTGTTCATAAATTAGGCTGCATTTTGTTTAAAAAAGTTATAACCAATTATTAGTCTAGACTGTAAACATAAATCGAAAATTTCAGCTTAATTGTGTAAATTATGAAACTTTTTGATATTTTTTGGAGAGCTACAAATGTCAACAACTGCACTGTCAAAGAGAAAAGCTGGACTTATTGTATTTGGTTTAAAAAAATAATGAAATATAAGTGAAAATACGTATAAAGTACGCAGTGACATTGGTAAAAAGTGAGCCAATTTGTAACGGGCAAAAACAAGAATAGCGTTAAAAATATTGTAAAAACTGCCGAAGATAACATAACCTCTTGAACGTCATGGCTACGAGAAATCGTCTGCTGATCACATTCTTTCAGGTTCTATCGTGAATATTTTCTTCAAACGTCCGGTGACTCTCTGTTTTTATCGTTGCTACGGAATCTTTAGAATTTAATTTACCGCAGGACAGTTTATATCAAACATCTATCATTATTTAATATATGAATTATTAAATAGAAATGTGAGCAACAGGTTATCTCCATAAAGTGTCGTGTAAATTAGATGATTTTCAAAGTTATAATTCTTTTCTAAAGGTTCGGTAACCTGACTCGATATTTTTCCAGTGGACTGGGATGTGCTTTTACTTTTATGTACAAAAAAATCCGTGAATTGTCAAATATTTGAGTTCATGAAAGGAATACCTTAAAATGGAACAATTATAAACAAATTCTTTAAACATGTTTTTAAATGCATCATATTATACTTTTCTACATATTAATATTATTTTATTGAGTTTTACATTTGTATGGATTATTTAAATTTCGAAAAGTTGAAAATTAGGTAGAAAATTATTTGAACAGAGAATAAATTTGATAAGTTATTTTATGGTTTACACTTATATGAATACGATTTACTTATATATGTGAATGTGTGAGCAATGTCTACATATGAATAAAGTCGTAAAGTCGTTCAGAATGATCATTACCACGTCCGAAGTTTCAAGGTGCGAAGATGCAGACGAGAAAAAGTAAAAAAGAGAAAAAATTGTATATATATATGTATAAGAAAACGAATGAGAGGGAATCAAATGTATAAGAAAAAAATAAGTAAAGAGAAAGAAAAAGAAAGAGAGAGAGAGAGAGAGAGAGAGAGAGAGAGAGAGAGAGAGAGAGAATGCTCGTGACTCCTCCTCGTCGTCACGCGGATCGAGACAGGTTGTAAAAAAGATATTCACTATTCTCGGGATCGAGAAGCGCGTGCGTTGTATTACGATCTTCCCTTCGGGTGATAAAGAGTCTATCAAAACTGTATATACTGATTCACAGTATTTATACCAGAAAGTATAGTACGAGTCATTTTTCAATTATTTCTGAGTTATTTTGGAATTGTTTTGATACGATTTTTTTAATCAACACAAGAGTTTTTTAGTTACTATTTAAACCTCGTTTAACTGTTCCTTTTATTCATATCTTTAGATGATAAAAATATTTTTCTTCACAAGAGCTAAAAAATAATAATGGCAAAAGACATGAAGGATCTATTTTTTTATGTGATACTCAATCGATGTATATTGATTGGGGGAACCACCTCAAAATCGAGAGAGAGAGAGAGAGAGAGAGGAGAGAGAGATGCAGAAACAGCAGCAACGCCTGAGGCTCTCTAGGTGTCGGCTATGGGATATTGACGGCGAGCATAAAACGTCTGGTTCATTAAATGGCACGGACAAGATTGTCATAATTTATAATTTAATAACGGTTGTAAGAGGCCCATTAAAAGGCGGACTCTTTCCGAAATATTACGCGATATTTATTGCAACCAGTTTTTCGGTGTTTTTTGCCAACCTCGCACCGAAGTATGCACTCTCTATAATTTATAGTAACTCGATGTGTACACGTCTGTGTTTTGTGTATGCGTTAAAGAACAAACCTCTCAAGAGTGGAACGAAAAAAAAGTTAATGTTAAAAATAGTGCCGGCTGCTGGTTTCGTAAAAAAAGATTTTACGATTGCATTATTTTCCATAATTCCGTGATTGTTTCGCCACGTTTTTTTTCGTGAAGTTGCTCCTCCATTTTACCAACAATTTTCTGCCTAAAATTGGGTGTGCATATCACTCCTTTTGCGCCACACGTTATCGCAATAAATAGTGATAATTTAACAATTATTCATACAGTAATTCAGAGATTTTAAATTTATTTAAGCTTAATTTCTTCAAGTTAAAATTCATACATTTTAGAATAAATTCATTGAATTTCTGTTTAGTTGAAGATATTTTCAGCTCAAAAAAAGCTGACAAAAAAATCTATGTTGTTTTTCTCAGCCTTATTTCCTTGTTAGTTTCTTATAAAAGAAAATTTAATCTAAAAACAATAGTGACTGGAACCACTTTATTATTTAGTGTCTTTTTCTTGCACAAAATCACGCCAAAATGTCGATTGCTGGTAATTTCGTATATGCATATACTATAGATATATATATATATATTCGCGATAGGCGAACGCGCCGGAGCCCATTAGTTGGATTATTAAATTTCTCGGTCGTGGGGATAACGTTGCAGGGCCGAAGAACCAGCAGGTTTCGCGTTTAGGCAAGCCATTAGTCCAAGATTTACGACGAGCCGTAACTCATCGAACTCATTTGTTCCTCCTTCTCCTTCTCGTGCTTTTCGAGCTTCTTTCTCCCACAAATACATATTTTTAAATATATATACATATGTATGTATATAAGTGAGGCGATGTAGGTAGAGTTTACTATAGTAAAAGTTACGTTGCTCTGGTCCAGGACTTGCAACTTCGCAATTTAATATACATCTATATATATATATATATATATATATATATTTAATTTCGAAATATATATGTATACATATGTGGATTTTATTTGTGTAAGTTAACCCTTTCTCTCCACCTCTTTTCGCCCTTTCATCTTCTCATTCATTCGTGAACAAGCTTTTTATCGCTCTCTTTCTCTTTTTCTCCCCTCCTCCTCCCTCTCTCTTTCTTTCTTTCACTCTCGACGGGTGCCCCTCAATAAACTATCGATTCTACCAGAGACCCGATACTCGTAACTCATCCTCACTTTGCAGTCTCGTTACCATCAGCCTTTTCTCTGCCTTGTTTTATAATAATAATAATTATTATTATTGTCTATTTCGAAAAAGTAAACTTGAGACAAACGCAAAAGATTATGGATAACTATATAGATTCGTAATTATTGTGGGATATGTGAGGAGCAACCTTTTATCATCCAATGACGACTTCTTCAATGGAGGAGTTTAAGGTAAATACTGTACCGCATGCTAGTCAAATGAGTGCTAAAACTTCACAATGTTTTTATGCCAAGTTTAATGCACTAATTATACATAGTGAAGGTGAATTTGTAAGATGACATGTCTAATGAACCTAGAAAAATATTAATAACGATATACATTTACGAAACCATTAACTGATAATGGCAAATTTCCATTATGACACATCTTCATTGGGTCTTTTCAAAGAATAATTTGTATTTTTTAACCGATTTTAATGCATCGTGTCTTATTTTGTTCATCAAGAGATTCTCTACGAATTCACCGTGCAGTTTTTTCGAAGTTTATTTGTTTCGAAATTATAGCAATTTGTTTATGAAAATTTTTTTTCGCTAAATAAACAATTGGCTGCAACAGTGGAACAATTAAGCTTAGAAGAAATCTACGTGGTGAATTCGCGAAGGATCTCTTGAGAAACAAAATAAGATGTGGTGCATTGCAATCGGTTAAAAATTACGGATTATTCTTTGACGAATTCCGATGAAAATGTGCCGTTATGGAAAGTTGCATTTATCAGTTCATGGCTTCGCAAATCTATCGTTTTTAATATTTTTCTACGTTAATAAGACATGCTGTGATATAAATGCATTAACACTACTTAGTACTTATTAGTAATTAACTAATTAGTGCATTAAGCTTGGAATAAAACAATTGTGAAAATTTAGCACTCATTTGACTAGCATGCAGTACAGTATATACCTTAAATCCGAGGGAACAAGGACACGAGAGTTTGACAGAGTTGTGCATATAATATGTCTTGTTCTTGACACATTTTGAAATTTGCGTATCAATTAAAAAATGTGTTTTTTTTTTTCATATTTTCCATGTAAACAATTTTTCGTATCGAACCAATATATTTTTTTGATTCGTTGTGGAAGCAATAAATGACAAAAGCTCGAACTGCGTCAATTTTTGTTGATACGAATCTGAAATATCTTTTGAATTTCCGCTATAGCTGCAAAAAACATTATGATCTTACGTCATTTTTCTCGATCGTTTACTCAAGATTCGTATTGAAGGTCGACATAGAGAGAGAAAGGCAAAAGTTGAAATACATTTTTTAATCTGTTAATATATACATTCGTAATACAATGTCAACGAGATATATCTGTCCGTAAACGAGACATGAGGCTAATTCCCAATTAGTCGAGGTGGGTGAAGGGCACTTAAAATTAACTCGCGTTGCTCGTGAGCTACTCGATATTGGGCGATAAGATGTTGCGCAGCGGGACAGGAAGAGAAAGAAGAGAGAGAGAGAGAGAGAGAGAGAGAGAGAGAGAGAGAGAGAGAGAGAGAGAGAGAGAGAGAGAGAGAGAGAGAGAGAGAGAGAGAGAGAGAGAGAGAGAGAGAGAGAGAGAGAGAGAGAGAGAGGATGAACGAAATAAATAAATGAAGAGACGAAGGAAAAGGCAGAAAGGTGTTGGAGCGAGGTGTGACGAGTGGATCTTGGCACATGGACTTAAACCCACACCATATCAAGAAAGTTCGAGCAGGTGTAGATATCGAAGAATAATAAAAGTGCGAAAATGGAGTGCATGTGGTGACTCGAAAAAGCCAAAAAGTCCTCGTCAAAAGCCCACGAAACTACAGACCGAAAAACACGAAGAAATACGTCCGATTATCTCTTGGACTGTAGAGACTAACGAGCTGACGTTTAAACGTTTTTTAACGTTTGCAAACCTCGGAGCTCTCGCGTGTGTAAACGCAAGTATACGCGATTATTTTTCTTATTTGAACAGTATTTCGAGACTTTTCGCGAGACTTACTTTAGCTTCTTGAAAAGGGCCCCAAGTTTAAGTTCGAAAATAAATAACAACAATAATAAAACAGACAAACTGTCAAGGGTTCGATGGGATATAGTCAGTTTTTTTTAAATGCGATAAACTCCAGGTTGAGCTAACGACTCGAATGCTTTGAAAAAAATTCATTCGGCATATGATAGTTAAAGATTTTGCAAACGCCTTAAAATCTTAAAACAATCTTTGCACACTTTTTAAACAGGTGCAGAAATCTCGTTATCGGATACTGAATTTTCCTAAATTTTTTCAAATTTTTGATGTAGGATATAAATGTACAACCTTAAAATTTGGAGATTTTCTATAAACAAAGTTTCCCGTCGAAAAAATCGGAGAAAAATACGTTTTATATTTTGTAACGTGCTGTTAATTAAGAAGGATATTGAATTTTTTCCGACTATTTTTCGATCAACCAACATTGTTCAACATATTTTCCAAAATCTGAAAGTTCATTAATTTATATTGAATTACATTTCACTTGGCAGAAATTGAAAGTGGCGAATTTTTATTTGGTAACTGATTGAAATAAAAAGTTGACATCTCCAAGAAAAACATGTGCCTACTCATTAATTTTTGTAATTTTTCTTCTTCGTCAAGGGTCAATTTTTTTTTAATTCCAATCTAAATAATGAAAATTTCATACTCGTTTGAAATATATATGGTAAATACGTAAAATAGATATAGCAATGGCGAAAGTAGTTGTTTGTAGGAGGTTTGACGGATGGCACGTAATGTCGTGCCCCCGGTGAGTCCGTGGGCGCCAACAAGAGTGCGGATGAGCAAACCGAGCGAGAAAATATCACTGAGGGTATCCAGCTTAATGGCACTGGCCATTATATACCTTATACCGTGTATATACCCCATATGATACCATACTCGTACTATAAAATCAATGCTATATGTAAACAAAACATGAGATGTACGAACATTGAGCATAAATAATCAAGATAATTGACGTGAACAGTATTCCCTCGTCATCGAGTCTTCTTTCGAGATGTACAATATCGAATTTCGGCGGGTTTTCCTGCGAGCAAATACAACTGAATATCATGTGTATTTTTCGATTAAATTGTTATAAATCATAAAAGTTACGGAACGATCAATATCTATTTTCTGATTATTCCAAACAAAAACAGTTTTTTCGATAAAATATTAATTATTTACTACTTAAGGGGTTTCGGTACAATTCTATTGTTTTCAAGCAAAGCGCCAACTTCGCATAGCAATATTTCGTCGAAAACAAATGAAAAAAGCCTGTTCGTTTGGTCGATGGGAGGAAAACTCACCGTTTTCGTTGATGAATAAATGAATAATTAATAAACCATTTAGACGAATTATTTAATTTTTGGATACCGGAATTGCAATAGTATACTTAGTGGTTTGGCAGTTTTTCAATTAGTTTTTAACATTTTTTCTCAGTATTCCATTTGTAAAACTATCGGGTGGGGGTAAAATTTTCGAATGACGAAATTTCGAACAGCTAAAATAGCGAATTTTGACATACAGTTATCGATATATATATATATATAATTGTATGTTAAAATTCGCTATTTTAGCTGTTCGAAATTTCGTCATTCGAAAATTTTACCCCCACCCAAACTATCGTTCACCAATGACCGTAGGCTTCTCACCATGTTAAAAAGTGTTTTTTTGATATATAATTTCACAAAAACAGTGTAGACGATCGATTTAAAATTTGGAGGACACATCCAGTATATGTCAAAGAATATACTGTGTAAATTTGAAGTAAATGGTTACATTTTGCCACGTGTATTGAAACTCCTTAATATATTGATGATGAACGCAAATTGAAGTGTGCAATGTTTAAATGGAAAAAATGTTATTTTTTTATAGATATTTACGAAAATAATTAGATGCTTTTAATAAGTGCATTATTATTGTAAAAAAAAAACAAAAATCTCTACATTTCCAATGGTCTTTACCTTGCCTCGCACTGAGAAAAGAAATTTGTTGATTCAACAAAATTTTTGTTGAATCAACAAATTGTGGCGAACAAAACGAAATTCGTTAACATCACAAAAATTTGGTTAATTCAACCACTTAATTTGCTGGCTCAAATAAATATTGCTCATTATGACGAAAATATTGTTGAATCAACAAAATTTTCTGTTGAACTAACAAATTTCATTTTGTTCGCCACAATTTGTTGATTCAACAAAAAATTTGTTGAAACAACAAATTGCTTTTCTCAGTGCAATGATAACGCACAAGAAATAACATCCACGAATAATTGAAAGCCTAAACGAGCATGAATCACACGAAAATTATTTATTTTTTCCTACAGGCCTGAGATTGCGAGAGTTTGTGCTCCGAAAGTTGAGAGTTCGTAGGCGGGGCCGGAGGTTGGACTCTATACGAACTAATCGATTAATTTTTCAGACAAAAGATCGAGCCACGTCAGATAAATATATATACTCTTTTAAACACGAAATGTTTTATTTTCATAATGATACAAATGTGAGTTTCGTCGAGGAACGATTTATTAGTCTCTATTTTGTGAAAAAAAAAAAATTTGTTCGATGAGAACTATCCGATTGAGAAAGTTCGTTAATTTTTTTTTTTACTTATAGGAATTCTCGATTTATAAATACACGTTTCTCTCGGGCGAACAAAAAAATGATTTATCAATATCTAGATTACCACATAAACATTATTTATACATAATAAATGTATGTATTGTACACAATACACAGATATTCGTTTAAAAAAATGTACACATCAAGGCAGAATGTTTGTATATGCGCTTCTATACATAATTTCTGAATTCATTCATTATTTTTCTTTGTACTCCTTATTATATATGTGTGTGGATCTGCACACTAGGTTACTAGCTGACGAGTTTTGTTTACGACGCTCCGGGCAATTGTTTAAGTTAATTGCACGTTGTTTCAGCGCGTCCGCGGCTGACCAGCGCGCAGTCGTTCGCGAAACGCGAGATTTTACTTTCTCGTCGTATATAAGAGTTGTGTGTAACTAGCTGGAGAGAGCGAGAGAGAGAGAGAGAGAGAGGGAGAAAGAAAAGTCTCTGTCGACTATAGTGCACTACTCGGCAGTGGCAATAGAGTTATTACCTGGTCGGCACTTTTAGAGCCCACGAGCTCTCGAGGCACGCCCTTCCGATGTACCTGTTATTCGTAATGCTGACTATTAGGATTTTTAGTTGCTCAGCCGCGCAACTCTCCCGGGATAAATGCAACTAATAATATCCTCGATCCGTTGAGTTCTCGTTCTACGCAATAACTCCGCTCAGCTCAACGATTACCCACGAAAATTTATTTTGAAAAAAAAAAAAAAATTGATTTATTCGAGCACAGCCTAGTTTTGCTCTTGAATTAAATTAATTAGATCAGCCCATTTTATTAATTTGTTTCTCATATTAATCTGTATGCTTGTTGAGCAAGCGGAAGTTATTTTGAAATGTATCGTCTATTAATCAGCCTAGAATTGTGTGGCTGTTTTAATTTTTTTCATTGCGTAACTCGTTTGTTTTTTTTTTGACAGAATTCCTATGGAGTAAATATTCTTTTTCGAAACTAGGTCAATTTTTTACAATGTTATTTAAATAATCTTTGTTTGGAATTTTTTTGATATCGATTTCAAGTATTTTTATTTAAATATTGATGCTTTTATATAATTTTTAATTATCAATAGAATAAATTGGAGCAAAATATTTTCGTGATAAAAAATAAAAAATAACATAATAATTTATTTACAAAAAAAGAAGGGAACTTTCGGAACGTACTGAAAACGGCAAAGCCCAAAATAGCACGGTCCATTCATTTGATGAAAAAAAAAGATAATAAAAATGTGTCACTACACAAACGTGAATATCTTTATTTCGGTCGAATTCACAGTGAAAATTGCTAAAAAAAAAAAAGAAAAATGTAGAATCCCAAAAAAAAAATAAATAAAATCTAAATCATTTTGTGATGAAGGAACGGTGGGCCATTCGTCTTTGGTGGACGTTATGCGCCACGTCATAAAGTCCATAGAAAAGCTCGTCGGTTGTTGGAGTTGCGACGTGTGTCGCACACGGGGAACGTGCTCGAGGCACGGGTTCAAAAAGCTCGCGCGTATCTTGCGTTACGAGTCATATTTTATTGAGCAGAAAATTCTCCTATAAAGCGAGAACTTTGTTCGGATGGGCTCCTATTGTCCTGCGCTATTGGTGTGGACCCGGGCCAAGCGCGTTTTCTACCGGAGACGCGACAACGACCAGAATCGTCCAAAGATTTATTACTCTTTTTGGCATGCGTGCGTGTTTTACCGAGAAAAATCGGGCTACGTCATTCAAATAAATGTTACTTTTAATCGGACAAAAAAAACTACTACGTTTATTTTATTTTAACAAATTTTGAAAAATTTCTACATTTTTATTTCTTTCGTAAAATTGTTGGGTGGGGGTAAAATTTTCGAATGACGAAATTTCGAACAGCTAAAATAGCGAATTTTAACATACAATTATATATATATATATATCGATAACCGTATGTTAAAATTCGCTATTTTAGCTGTTCGAAATTTCGTCATTCGAAAATTTTACCCCCACCCAAATTGTTTTTCGCAATTCAAAATAACGATCCTTAATTTTTTAAGGACCGCCTAATTTCATTGTGAAAGCAAAAAAAAAACAAATGTACGGAACGATAAAATAATTTCATTATGTTTTCCATAAATTTTCTTTAAATAATCGAATATTGTTAACTAAGCAAAAAAAAGGATTTCCCTGGACGAAAGTAAGATGTGGGTGCATATATTTTGATTCCCAGCAAAAAGTAAAATTGAGTGTATTTCATTATTACAACCTGACACACCTACAAGCATGCCTTTTCACGGAAAAATGTTTAGAATCTCTGAAAATAAAAAAGAACTCTTCTAAAGGCTCTTCCATTTTGTATTTTACATATTGTGGGAGAACTTATTACGATAAAAATTTGAGAAACGAGCAACACGAACGATAGAATCGGGATGAACAGATTTATTATCATCGATCGTTTCGATGGATGCTGGCGTGACGAAAAAGTCGAACTATTGTAGCAAACACACAGGAATATATACGTATATATATGCATGTATATTATATAGGCTTAAAAAGACATTTTAGAGTGCCAGCGTGTCGAGCAGCACACTTTCCAAATGAATTGCTCTCCCCGCTTGACGTCTCAATCTTTCCCTCGTATTCAAGTAACGAACATTATACCTGGTTACATTATACACGAAATATCCCTGACACACATACTGCGAAAAGACGGCGCTATGTCCATTTATTCTTCTTGATGTCCACGAAGGAGAAAATTAGATTCTTATAGAGGCAACGAGTGCGCGGTTTTCTCGAGAGGGCTCCATAGAAAATTTGTTTGCATTCAAGCAAAAAGGGGCGCCAGGTGAGACCATGCAGTCCTCCAGACATATATACATGTAAGTATATCGAGTGTATAATAAAGGTGACCACTTTGTCATTCATATATAAGGTGAACTTTCATATACATAACCCTGGCCCAGCGACAACTAAATCTTCATTGGTCTCTCTTAACTGGCATATAATATCAATTCTGGCCGCTCTCCCTTAAAAGATTTCTTCTTACTCCACCAAGTTTTTCTTCTCATTTCGTGGTACTTTGGACGTTTTTGAGGATGGAATAAGGAGGAGTCAACCTGCGAATTTCCGCGTGACCAAATCCATTGTATTCGATGCGGGATGAATCTATGCTCGTCGAAGTCCTGGCACGTTCTTTTGTCGCAAATGCGAGTAACGATTGGGACAACGAAATCTTCTGGATACAGAGTGCCCCGAAAATAATGCTTAAGATTCGAGAGATGATCGAGTCCCGAAATTCTGAATAGCAAACTTTTGGGGCATTTTTGTATACGATGTAGCATTGACGAGATATTAACTAATTGTTAATTTCCAATTTTGACGGATTTTCCTTATTCCGTGTGGACTGGGAAAAGCGTGCCATGCCATTTAAGTCGTAGCGGATAGACTGAGACGTTATCGCTATACGAGCACCACTCCGCTTCTTTATCAGCGTACCAGATTGGTTGGCAGTCGTCAATAAATATTCCATCAATGGTAGCTCGTAGTGAAAAGTGTGTAAAAACTTTTCTCCTTATAATTTCATGGTGTAATGACATTATGAAGTTTTCACGTAATTTTTGGAACAACCTGTATATACCAGCGTATCTCGCGGTCACAGGGTGTACCAGAGGACGGGAACGGCCCTCTGGAGCTACTCTTCACTAAGGGTGACCGTGTTACCCTCTTTGTGATACTCACACTATACGAGCTTTTATTCCCTTCTCATTCTCGCGTCATTTTTCGAATAGATCCGGAGTGTGGATTTCATGCCTATTGTCGAGGCAAAGGACCTCTTTTACAAAGCTAAAAGTGAGTAAGAATCCCCGCAGGAATCTTTCATCTTTATATATATGTATATTGTGAAAAACTCTCGGCTTATTTTTCGCTGCTCTGAACGATTTTTGCCCCCTTCGAGTGGTTTCCCATTGTATCCGGTCAATCTTTGCCTCGTTAAGAGCTTATTTTCGCACTTGTTGTACGTCCCGAGAATACACGCTTTTTATTGTATTGTCAGGAAAGAATCGTAAAGTAGAAGAGGACATATATATGTATCGCTTTCGAAATATATGTCGTTTTGGACATTTACAATAATGTATATGTATCTATATGGGAAGAAGAAGAATTTGTGGATATTTCATGTATCCTCGAGGGAATGACTTCATCGACGCGTACCCACGCGTGACTGTATATTCTCCCCCGCATCGTGGAGAGGTCAGAGTTAAGTCGAAAAACGATACATATATTTCGAAAAGATCAACCTCTCGCTGTGAGCCTCTCTAAGACGTATCGATGTCCACTGAAAGAGGTTTCTCTCCCATTTTTTTGCTAGGATCTTCTTCGTGGAAGAATACTTTTCATCCCTTGTCGGAATACAATCCACATTTGTACTCTTATATTAATAATAATAATAATAAATAATACATGATCCTTATGAGAATGAAAACGTTGAGTGACTTTTAAGAATGAAAATACTTACGATCATCCCTTATTCATTGGCAACGCAAAAGGTGTCAAGAGGCCCTTAAATTTCATGGTTTTTTTTTTGTTGGAACTGGATCGATTACTTAACGGACATGACTTCTCGTTATTCTATTTTATATTTAACAATCGTAAAAAGGATACTGTATGAAGTTGATAGGCTTAACCATAAACGAAGCATTGGGGAATCAATTAGGCATCTCATCAAGTTGAAATAACTCACGATAAATAACACGAGGGAATTGCCATGTTAGGTTTCAGTTTTCGAGGTCAAAAGTCGTCATTCGAGTAAACGGCGTTTTGTAAAATCGTGAAACAGTCTGGTACAACATGGAGATGAGTGTATGGGAGGGGACTGAATCCGAGAGTGTAAGCTCGTTTGGCCGTGAAACGCGAGCCTAATTTCGTCATCAGTCATCCTGATTCCAAGAAGGCGGAGGAAGAGGAAGAGAGAACAAGAGGTCCGGTTTTTACTAAGGACAAAGGTTAGGTATGTAGACGTCGAGGAGACCTGGAAAGAATATTTCTCCTTTTTCCCTCTTCTCTTTTCTCTCTCTCTCTCTCTCTCTCTCTCTCTCTCTCTCTCTCTCTCTTTCTCTTCCTCATGAAGGCTTCAAATGCCTTTAACATTTTCTCGTACTCTCGAGGCCAAAGGACCAATCTCATCAGAGTTAGTGACGGTTTAACTCGACGAACAATAGACGAAGATCTCCAGGATCCTAGAATTTCGTAGCCATACTGTTTAAGCTGGTGGCGCACAGCGGTCTCGGGTCTTGCCTATTAAAAACCCCAAAGTGTTCCTGCTGGTATAAGTCACGCGCGTCTTTTTCCTCATCTCGCCGACAGGACAAACTATGTCAGTGTCTCTTGGAGTAAAGCTTGCCCGAGATCTTGCCAAACCCTCTGGGGGGGGGGGGGGGGGCTTTCTCGATTCGGGTATTATTCAGCCACGCATTTACTTGCTTTTTCTTTACACCCTCATGCAGAAAAACATATTCGCATCCTGGTTCTGTTTCAACCGAGTTTCGACAAGATGCGAAGGTACAAGACATAAATTGTCTTAGAAGTAAAAACATACGAGAGCGAGCTTACGTAAGCGGAGATCAAGTTTTTGAGCTACGTTTCGGAAACACTGCACTTTTTACTGAAATTATATAATTTAGAATCTAATATTAATAATTCAAACGTGGCGAGTTATTAATATACAAATTTTAATTACGCGCTTCGATTAATGTCGTATGATTTCATTTGAGTGACAGAAGCGAGTTGACGTTAGTTGATGTTATAATTTCAATCATCTCGAGATCTTGTTACGTTTCATAGACCAACGGATGAGCCTGTCATATCTAGCCTCACGTATATGAATAATTAAAACTAATCCAGTGCGCAGAATAATTAATTATATATAACAAGAAATGAAAACGATATGTCAGAAGATTAATTGAATTCATTTGTACTATCGAGGCACACATTTTTCAAAGATTGTGCGACGAAGAAAGAAGAGAAGATACATGAAGAAGAAGAAGAAGAAGCGGAGGAAGAAGAAAAAAGGGGAAATTCTGGACGTGTCTTAAACCGCAAACTGCTCGGCCAATTTGAAGAGTGAGCAGAACACAAAAAAGCTATACAAAGAAAGAGATCACGTTCTGCAAGACTTTGCGGAGTGTTGCAGTCTCATGAAGACTCCGCTTTAATTTGCATCCTGCCGGTACAACCACATCAAAACGATACGTACCGTCCACGTGCCCTCGTTCTTTCTTACTTCATTTATTTATTTACGTAATTATTTATTGGCACCAAACTTACAGCCGCCTTTTTTATTCTCTTTCCCGCTCTCTCTCTCTCTCTCTCTCCCTTTCTTTTCTCTTTCTTTTTCGGCTTATCTCTCGCAAGGTGGTCGTTTTACGAGCGAGGGATGCACGAGGAGGGCGCGAAAAAGTGTGGGCCCAAAATGTGAGTTGGCGCGTTCTTCATCAGGTAGCAGATGATGAGGAACACTTCGAATTTCACGAATTTTTTTTACATATTCATTTATATATACGGATATACACACGCATATGTATACGCATGAAAATTTTATATCTGTTTGTCGTCTCTTAACACTTTTTTATTTCATTTTTATTGGGTTTGCGGTTTATCGTCTTTTTTCTTCCTCTCCTTCTCCTTCTTCTTTATTTATATCTCATACGCTACGAGACGTCATAGTTTCGTTATGATCGCCATAACGTCCGAGGGCGAAACGGCCGAGCGAGTTTGCTAAAGCGAAATGGCGCTATACCTTAGCAGCCCGAAGTTAAAATGGTAAAAGCAAGTGAGAGAGAGAGATATTGAGAGAGAAAGAGAGAGGGAAAATGAGAAAAGAGAGTGGCGCGCGTTAAGGGAGCAGAAACGAAGCGCCCGCGGGATTCTCTCTCGCTAATATACGTACGGTCCATAAACAATCATCATAAATATTTCGGTCGACACATTAGCCAGCCGGTCTGCCAACACGGGCAGCCAACCCCCTCACTCGTTGACTTTATTTTTCTTTTTTTCCAGTTTTTGTCTTTTTTACAGCTCGATGTTTTCTTGTTTTGTTTTTTCTTCTTTTCACAACTCCTCGTACTGGCTTATCCTCTGAACTCACGAGTGTATTATATCGCAATAAACGACCTACAAAACGATCATTTTTTAGTACACGTCTCACGAATTTAATAGTAAATTTTTAATGTTTATCAAGTGTTATTAATTTCTTGTTGGGCGATGAAAAATTCCGCATATATTTGCCCCTATAAAGTTCATTTCCTGATTATTTATCATAAATAATTACTCGCGGAAGCCACTAATTATTATTTTTAAACCTAATATATCCTTTATCATTATTCTCAAGATTTTATTCACCGAACAGAAGTTATGAATCTCGCTATTAACGATCTAGCAAATTTGCGAATACTCGATCGTTTTGTTTTTAATTGCTAGCGATAGGTTTCGAGCCCGTAATTATTGTAAAATATGGCTCTAAACGTTGGAGATCGTGGTGTGGCTTTCACCTCTCTCAACACGGAGCCCACTTGGCCTGCAGCGAACCAAGTTCTCGTATAATCCTGTGTACACACATATACTCGATATCGTATGGAACATACACGTTTACACACACTCGAATGTATATGTATAGGAAAAAGCGAGAGCTAATGATATTGAAATGGATGCGAGTTATGCACCGGCTCTCGTTTCGGCTCTCCCGCGGAGAAGTTGCAAGCCGCGGTTTGCTTGCTCCTCGTCGTCGTCGTCGGCGTCCTCGTTGTCGTAGTAAACCCACGTGTGCGAGAGGCCTGTTTCGGTCCTCGGGGTTCAGGTTACCTTGTTAGTTCTCCTCGCTGACCTGTTCCTCCATTCGTTCGGCGCGAACGCCCTCTGGCATTGCCACAGTAGAAAACCACTGATCAGACACATTATATATACATACACATAGAGTTTTAGATACAGGATGTCTCAAAAAAGACATCCTGCAGCTCTAAGACTCCAAATAGTAGAGGTAGTGAAATGTTGAAGAGTCAAATTTTTTATCATGTTTTTCTAGGATACACCGTTGCCGAGATATTAATTAACCAGCGATTGCCAATCCATACCGAGACAAGAGTCATCTAGAGTGGGGAAAGCGCATTGCTCCCCTATTAGCTGCACCGATTGGTTCGAACCATAAGCCATTAGCATCTTATATCAACGGTTGATTAGAGAGGAAAAAAATCGAGGGATTTTCATGTCAGAATTTCGAAAGGAACGTGCCGGATACATTTAGGTGATGAATTTTTGGATAGCGTTAATTTTATACAAGTATTCAACTAATTGCAACTTAAAAAAATTCTTAACATTATTATTATTATTTTTTATGTTCAATATTCTAAAAAAAGATGATTTCTTTTTGGAGCGATGATCAGTTGTTTGGATACTCGTTACGAGAAGCGTCAGTGTCATGTTCGAAAACCAATAAAACTGGGTACCGCGACGAGGAGCAGCGAGAGAAAAGAGAGCAGCGAGACTTCGGGGCACATAAGGAAGAAAAAAGAGCTTGTGGCAGGAGGGGGGAAAAGAGAAAAAAAATTGCGAAAGAATCGAGAAGGAAGGTTGAGGTGCATAATTCAAACTTCGTACCTCATTAAAGTAGACTGTATACCTTTTGGTATATCCTTCTTGGCTGTTTTTGTGTGTTGGGTTATTGTGCACAAGAGTGTCCATGCAACGAAGAGGGATTAAACTCCGAGCCTCACGGCCTCAACGGCCAAATTTGTAGCCACTAAACCAGCCGGTTTTATGGACGAAAATGTGTACAGTATTTTCACGCCCAAATAACAATGTAACAGCGATGATTCGACAGAGGAAAAAAAGACAAGGAGATATAAATTGATTTACTTCAAGTTGATAAATGTCAATATTCTATTCAACAAAATATTATAACGGTAATTAAACAAGTTTCAAAAATCATTAACATCGCTTTTTGAGGGTGCTGGAGAATTCTGAAATGTAAAAAAATACATTTGTTGACTATTTCCGTGAACTATGTCAATTTTACAAATATTTACTAGGTTTCAA
Source organism: Rhimphoctona megacephalus (assembly GCA_963989365.1). Classification (NCBI taxonomy): domain Eukaryota; kingdom Metazoa; phylum Arthropoda; class Insecta; order Hymenoptera; family Ichneumonidae; genus Rhimphoctona; species Rhimphoctona megacephalus. The sequence continues at coordinate 45,416,464 of OZ022415.1, read as the reverse complement.
TATACGCCTCTTAAATTCGATTGCAATGTCATTGGATTTAATCACGAAAACTGACGGGTCAATTAATATATTAATAAAGTTATAACTTCGTAAGGAATATAAATTGTATTAGACTAATTCTTATGATTTAGTCTAACATGGACTTACTTAAATCACTACCTATTGTGATTTTTCACCCATGATTTACGAGTGAATTTATTTTTAATTATCATTATTGTTTTTCGAGCACGATTGTATTCTGAAACTTATTATGACATTCAACCATACATCAAATACAGTGTTTGGTCGATTGCTAAATAATCGTTCTGTCGTCGAGTCGTTTCGTATAGAAAGCGTCGTCTAATGTTCCAACAACAAAAATTAAAACCGAGCATTAAATTGGAGTGACGTGTTTGAACAGCACACGTGAAAAGCCTGACGTCAAAGCAACAAAAGTCAATTCGTGTATTGTTTTAACAATATTTATAACAACAGTAAAGTTGACTAGCTAAATGGGCTTGAAGATTAATGATTTTTCCATTCAGTAATTTATTCGACGATAAGAGTTGCTTAATTGGAGATATTACAAATTTTAATCAGCTAAACTTTACTTAAGGCATTACGGATAAAATAATTTACTCATAATTGGTTAAACATTTTTCATTAACGGACAACACCATTGAAACCCCCTATTTTTTTCACATTTTTCAAGAATTTTTTTTGTGGGGAAAAAAGAGATATTCGAAAAAATTTTTTTGGGTTTTGTTCCTTGTTTATTAATGTATTAAAAAACATTTTTTTCACATTTTTCACGCCGCATGGTGGCGCTGGGGAAGCTCTCGCGTCATCTCCGCAGTGGATCACGGCACGCAGCAGAACTCTCTTCAACGTCGATCTGAAAAAAAATACCGAGTGTTTTCGTTAATAATATGATATTTTGAAGAGAAGTACATAGGGATTTGGAAAAATATTGATTTTTAAAAAATAGGCACGCCTTTGAAATTAAAGAATGATTTTTGAGCAAAATTTCTCGTCGAAAATAGGCTATAACTTTTATAATTATTGAGATATCGAAAAAATCTTATGTACTTCTTTAGATAATCTACTTTTATTAATACAGTAAAAATTTGAAGTCGATCGAATAAAAATTGCTCGAGTTCTGCTGCGTGCCGACTCAAAAAAGTGGTTTTGAAAAAAACGCGTTCAAAGTTGGGACCCCGAGCGTCGCGGACCGCTGCACCGCTCCACAAAATATTCAATATCTACGAAAATAATTATTTTTTCGACCTGGGTCCAACGGCATTTCAATCTTAAAAGTATTTTAGATTTTTTAAAATGGTTTTCAAAAAATCGATTTTTTGAAGCCGTCACAGTGGTGTTGTCCGTTAAAATAACCGAAATCTTCAGTAATCTCAACCATTTAATGAATTATTATAAATAAGTCTTGATATATTTAACAAGCTATAATCATTATGTTTAAAATAAAGCGTTTATAACTGTGAAGAAAAAAATTATATTAACTCGACCTATTACCAAATGACGAGGGCAATAAATATAATAATGAATGTACTAGTAATATTAAAAAAACATATTGGAAAAAATTAACTAAAAATGATTTTTCTTGGAAACATAGCCATAAAAAAATTCTCCGAATAATTTCAAGTATTGACTTTTGACCTATACTAAATATAGGAATTTTGTTTATAGTTTATTTACAATTATTACTATAATAAAATTTTTTATGTATTTTTTTAAATGGTTCTCGATCGAGGGGGTCCTCGTTGGGAAAGATGAATCCTCGAGAAGAGGCGAACGAAGTGGTCAAAGCCACGGAGTTAAAAACTCACAGGGGCTTTCGAATTCACGCGGCCTACCGAAATCCCCGTGGAGCACGATCATTCGTCATGCTTAAGTGTACTAATGCAAGCATAACGTATTAATAAACCGGCATCCTCGGTTATAGAGCCACGACATCATAAATATATATATCTGAGGATGAGAGAATAGAAAAAAAGAGAGAGAAACGAAACGAACTGGCTCGTATTCACATACTTATGCTAATGCCAAAAAACTTATCTCTCTTTCTCTCTTCCTTTCTCTTTCTTTAGCTCCATTAAAAAAAATTGAGACGATATAGAAATAAGGTGTAAGCCTTTTCCCACCTGCCAACTTCGAATTCTACGCGACCCCTATGGCGTTCAACGGAATTCATGCTCCGCACATCCGTAAGCAATCAATAATCAAATATTCTTGATTTCCGTATTATTATATCAGAAATTGAATGGACACCCGCGCAAAAAAAATTAGTCTCGCCGAGATGCTCGCTGGGATCTCGCATAGTCCTGTACGCGAGACTTTTCCGAATTCGTTTCGAGAGTCTCGCCGTGACTCTTTCCAAGACTTATGAATTATTAACGAGTCTCGCCGATACTCTTTCCGAGATTTTCCGAAATTCTTTTGAAGAGTCTCGCCGAGACTCTTTCCAAGCATTTTCTAAAGTCTTTTTCGACAATCTCGCCGAGAGTTTTTGCGAGATTTCCCGAAACTTCTTTTTTTCTCTTTACATTGATTGATGGTGATAATGAATGACATTGGATGTGAAAAAAAAAAATTGAAATCATTTCAAGGCCTTAGGCAAGACAAAGTCCATTGGTGTAATGTCTTTGGTCTTTGAGAGCAGACCATAGCCTGTGATTTGATAATATTGAGTCGAAATCTCGACGAAACTGTATAGAAATCGGGCGGACTATCGGTGGACGCGAAAGAAGGCTACATGTTGAGTAAAATTGGGAGCTCTGCAAACTTTTGTTTTTCCGGCCGGTAGGCGGCATCAAGCTGTTGTCGTTCGCGTCTTCGTATAGCCTACCCGATTCTTATATAGTCCAGTCAGGGTTTTATTTTGATATAAAAAATCGCATCACTGATCGCGTTGTTTGATCTTATTTTGATCAATACCAACATTTTGTGTTGCCTGAAAGAATCGGATGTTTCTTCTATCTCTTATGTTAATCTTTCAATCGTGTATAGACTATGCAATATATCGCAGAGATTCCCAAAAAATCGCGCCATGAATCTCGGATAGATTTTTCTATCCAAGATTCATGGCTAGATAGAAAGTATCGGAAAGAATCCCGGCGAGACTGTCGAAAAAGAATTTGAAAAAGTCTTGGAAAGAGTCTCGGCAAAGCTCTAAAAGAATTCATAAAAGTCTCCGAAAGAATCTCAGCGAGACTCTCGAAATGAATTCGGAAAAGTCTCGCATACGAGACTATGCAAAATCCCGGCAAGACATTCCGGCGAAACTCCCGGCGAGACTATTTTTTTTTGCGCGATCATGACGTTAATTTAATTCTTATTTATAAAGTTAAAAAACATCTACATCTATTTTTATATCGTCATAGATTTAAATACAGAAATGGTGGAACAAATTATTTAATAGGAATAAAAATGAAATATGTTATTTTTGGAATTTTTTTTAGTCATCATTATAATCATTGTGTAATGTAAAAATTGTAATTATTGTAAAAGTTCTAAAAGTTGCTGATTCCATTACGTAAGCTTGTCACGAAATGTTCCAAATATCTTATTATATCTCGAACGTGAGAAAATTACTCAAACATGCAATAATTCAAGGCGGTAATCGTTGTTAACAGTACCTTACAACACATCGCTCGACGTAGTTGATAAAAAGGCGGAAATTTTGTATCGCTAAGGACGCCCTTTGTGACGATAAAAAAATGTATAATTGAAATAATGAGTAGGAAGGAAAATTGGTGCTGGCTTATTAAAAAAAATTGGCCCCCATACGCCAATGTTTTCTTTTACCCTGATCACATATGTTGTATAAATACACACATGTAAACTTGTATATAAATATTATGTATATACCTAAATATATATCTATATAGATGTAATAAGGTAGAATAAATCGAAGGCATCGTCCTCACCCTGGTATAGCCGAAGCTAACACGTACAGAAGTGATAATTTCGTGATTGAATATATCGAACTGGCCCCATGCTGTGTCGAACTTGTTCGAGGCGTCCAGGGATTCTTTTTCTTCATTCTTTTCGAACGCTTCTTTTATCCTCGCACTTCGTATTCACACTTCTTTGGAAATATACACAGTGTCCTCAAACTCACGCCCAAGGTGAACGGTATAAGGAAATCATCAGATTTTAGAGAGAAAAGTCTTTGACGATTTTTCTCTCTGATGAACCGTTGATGATGTGTTAATTAAGTAATGATAGCCAATCCGCGACGCTTCGAAAACGCAGTGCGCAGTAACGAGAATCGGCTTCGCCCCTGTACTCGCAACACGCTGCACGTTTGCCCCGCCCACTTCTTTATACCAAAACGCACGAGATGGGCTATCTCTAATGGATTAATATCTCATGATCGGTGCATCGGAGAGAAAAATGACTAAGGACATTTCCCTTCAGGATTTCGCGATTAAGCTATTCCTGAAGATTGAGCTCGACATTTCGGACAGCTTATGAATACGGGAAGACTCGAACCACGCAAGCTTTAAGATTGGCGATGGTAAAACATACATACATTATAACACCATTAAAAGATCTCGTGCGAAACACCATGGCCCCATTTACATATCCTCATATGCGTATATTAATTCTATATGTATATTCAATAATGAAAACTCGCAAGGGCGTATCTCGGATAATTTGAACACTCGGAAACGACATTTCATGACTCCTTTTGAGTTTTCGGAGTGCACGCACATATGCTGTACAGCCCACACAAGAAAACAGACATACACTAATGCATACCGTAAAAACAGCATATATAGTGTTATACCGGGCGGCACGTCGTTAAACGTTGTAATTTTATTTAATGCGAGGTCGAACCACGACGAAAACAAGCGTTTCTTGCCGCCGCTCTCCTTATTTTTCCTTCGTTTCTCTCGAAAGTTTCTTCGTCGTCATTCCTGGTGCAAAAGCGATGTTTTCACATGACCGTATGTGTACGAACGCGCGAGGACATTCCCATCATCGTTTTTTCTTATATAAATATTTTTTGCTTTTCCTGGGCTATTATTCGTTGAAAAAAAATTTGGAATTCGAGAGAGAAAAAGGTAAAAATGAGAGACTCAATAAAAATAGCGAGAGTGAGAAAGAGAAAAGGGAAAATGAGAGTCTCAAAAATAGCGAGAGTGAGAAAGAGAAAAGGGGAATTCTCATCGATGTCAGCCCGGGAGGGGAAAATATTGGAGGGCTTATAATAAAAATAGAAAATAAAAAGTCACTATACAGAAAGAGAGGCGAGAATTTTACGGACGCGAATGTGACATTGCAAGATGAGGGGTTGTTTCGAATCGGAGCTCGATTATTCAAACTATGTAAGTACCTATAGATATACATATATAATTGTATCTATATATATTTATTTAAGGCAATAAGAAAGAGGGAGAGAGAGAATGAGAGAAGTATGCATAGTCAGAGCGTCATTAGATTCCTTTTAGGATACGATATCTCACTCGTAATGCCTACCGAGCGTTTCTCATATCGTATACGAGGTGATAAGTATCAACGCGATATATCAACTAAACAAACAGTTTATAGGAACGCGCGTTCACCGTGGACGGGAAGTTCGAGGAGAGCAAAACCAGAAGGGGTGCAGGAAAGGGGGGACGCAGGATCGCTATATCAGAAACTTAAGAGAGAAAGAGAGACGAATAGTGGCATACGCGATGCGGGGTACGGCAGGGACGAGAGAAGAACCAAGAGAGACATCCATCCCTGCCGCGGGGGGTCCCTGGAGTAATTGTCTGCCAAACACCGGCCAATCCAGCTATCCATATATATATATTTATATATTTATATAGTAGATATGGTGGTTCTCATCCTTCTCCATTTTGCAACAATTATTTACGAGTATTAAAAAATTACCCGTTCGAGTGTGCCTATAATTGTGCTTGATAATCGTGGAAATAAAACGAAAATAAAACATTACAGTAAGTAAATACTCATCTAAAAATATAGCTATCAAGCTGGTGTTCATTGATTACAAGATCGATAAAATATATATTTCTTTTTATCCATCTCTCAATTAACAAAAAAATCCGGTGTAATAATTAAAAATTAGAAAATTCATGACTTAATAAAATAATGAGGGGTCGTAACATTTTATCGAATTAATTGATGTTCAAGGGGAATCTCGATAATAGAGTTGTCCGACATTCTTGTGGTACTCAAGTCGATATGATAATTAGATTAAAAATAATGTCGAATTAGCAGATATTTTGGTGTCGGGAATTTTTTAAATGGGAAATTAAAGCGAATCTTCGAATGGAGAACCGTGAGAGAAGAGAGAGAGAAAAGGAGAGGTTGAAACAAGCGATTTAACGCGGCCAAAAAATGGCGTAAGGCCCCGCTGAGATTCGTACAAAATTAGCATATTAGCATTTGAAACACCAAACGAGCGTAAGAGAGTCAGAAAAAATATAAGCGCAGATTTGTCTATTGACCCGATCGCATCATCGAGTATCCCAATAATTCCGGCAGAATGTTTTTCATTTTTCAATTTTTTTCCCCCAAATACACGTCGAGTATGGTAATATGGTAATCATTTTAACGAATTATGACTAATTAGCGGACATTTCGAGTCCGATGCGAGGATTAAAATTGAGGGGAGGAAAAAGGATCAAATAAAAATTGAGAACCGTGAGACGAGAAAAAGAGACGTCGAAACGATCGCTCATGCGATTTAACGCGTATACAAATAATATTGTAAGGTCCTGCTAACACCAGAGAATATTACCATAAGACACGCGTTCGGCAACCATTTTATCCTTTAGATATATATATATATATATATATATATATATATATATATATATATCCAATGTTTGCAACAAAAGAGCGTAAGATACATGATTGAGCACGAAAAAGTGGTAAAAGATACACCTTTTTTGTTTGCCTCCAGTAAATGTAATGTAAAACAGAGTATGTGTACATTATTAACTGTTATATAGCGCACACATCGTTCCCGATCGCACATTTACTCCTCTACTTTACCACTACTACTTATAAAGTATAATGTGGATCTTAAGAGAGAAAGAAAGACTCACGGTGACGATGATATTTATGCGTTTATGTATATATTCACACGTGCGCTTCGCTGCCGCTCGACGTCTCCCGCCGTGTGTTAGTATTTATGTATTTGTATCTTAATACGCATGTACAGGGTGTGTTGGAACGTTAAATACCGTGAAGTTAGGTGCGAGATAAAATTCCGAGTCGAAAAGTCTTCGGACGTTTTTTGATGCGATGGAGTGCTGATGAGTTATGAAGTGTTGAAGTCGGACGAATCCAAGCCGCGCGCGGGCGCTATCCCCTCTATGTGGCCCCTCGCGGCGTCCCCTGGCGAGACTCTGATTGGCTGAATTTTGGTACTTAATAACTCCTCAGCGCTTCATTGAATCAAAAAATATCTAAAGACTTTTCTGCTTCAATTTTAATAATGAACTCAACGCTACATATATAACGCTTTTTTGCGATCTTTTAAAGAAACAACAGCATTTTGTTTCTAGCTCGTTACAGTATCTCGTTTATAGCATGATTTTTCTCCATACCGTTGGAACGCATCAAAAAGTTTTACTCAACGTGTATATATTTGTGTGCGTTTACACATATAAACATTTAATACATCTGTGTAATTGTATGCACGATACCTGTGCTTACCGCTGCACAATTAAGCCACCATTATCCGCCATAAGCAACGTGTAAAAGCTTATTACTCAAGATTTATGAAATCCGATGATATTAATGAGGACAATTTTTATAGTCAGATTCCACATGTCCCTGCCTCTTTTAAGCGCATACACAAGGATATGCAATGAGATCCAAAATCCCATAACATAAATAAAAAGTAATGGCCATTTTTTTCAAATCTCTCGTTTGTTTTCTTTGTAATCTCCACCAAGATCAAACTTCAAAGAGCTTTGCACATTCAAAAAAAAGATCATCAGGTGAACAAGACTCGACAGAAGCATTATTTCCCTTCAAATCGAAACAAAATATGTTCCTCTCATCGAAAAGAATTTCTCCTCACTTATATGAAAATATTTTCCATTAATAGAGGCAAAAGTCTCTCTCTTTCGTTACAAATATATCCTATTAAATTAGTATACTCTAGAACACAAAATAGAGAGCGCGGATCATGTATCTATACCGCGACGACGTTGTATTTTATTGTAGATCATAAAATTGTTTATCTACATGGTGTAATTTCCGTCTGGAGTTGAAAGGCGTTACTCTCGCATATACTGCCTCATTGTAACGAAGATTAAAATTATAACGTCGCAAGAAGAGCAAAGATTTTCGAGGCAAAGAGAGAGAGAGAGAGAAGGAGAGAAGGAGGGAGGGAAAAGGTGCATAATACACGTCGTCATGGAGAGCGATAACGGGATCGGTAGCCGTGTGAGGCTCGGAAATACGCGAATGAGCACTTCAACATACAATGCACAATATATATACATATATTTATAAGTAGCAAAGTGGCTGGGCAACGACGTTACTTATTTTGCCGGAACGGTATATAGAATAGCCTTGTCCCGTAGTTATCCACGATCATTGCAACTCGCAAATTTTCGTGAGCATCCTCGGTTTGTAATGTAAATTACACGAGGGCGAGAGAAAAGTGTATATAATACGTAGCCGGCAAAAGTTACAGTGGCACAGAATAATACAAACACCGAGCGAGCATTTCGCATAAAATTAAAAGCTCGAGCTCACTCTGTCGGTATAAAACGATCTTGTTGCAGTGCACGTACTTTTACACATCTATATAGACACATATATATGTGTGTCTGTGTGTATATGTAAAATGACGTGAACGATTTTACGCTGCACTCCTTTATTTTATTATTCTCATAGCGAGCACAGCGTGTGCAATAATTCGCTATTCCCCTAATTGACAAGCGTTCCTTACAAACGTTTATTTTATGACGCGGATTAAGTGCGTTTTGGATTTTACTAGCTAACGAAATGGGAGGCTGGTATAAGGCAATCGAATCGGGATCAACCCCATTCTCGCGAAAATATGACGCTGTGGATCGCCGATCGTATTTTATCGAGATGTATAAGAGATCGATAAAGAAGCGTTATCGCGTCAATAAAAAAGAAGTAGAAACCAGATGGATCGTTTATGGCTAGTTTTGTATGGATTTTACTGGTTTTGTTGCAATGGGAAGAAATTTTGGTGCAATTAAATTGAAGGGTAATTTCAGAGATTCGTTCGCGCGCGATCCAAGCTTTTGTGATGAGAATACCTAAAAAGAAATTTTAGACATTTTCACATAGTGGAGAAAATCGGCAAAGACTATGCAGTATCTAAAAATGGAATTCCATTCTGCGTCAGTTGATATAGAATTTCGATTTTTCTCTTATAATGACGGCCCCATGGAGTTTACAATTCGGAATTAATTCCTATCCATCTCGAACGAAAAATGGTGGATGTTTGTTATCGTCTTACGTCAATCGATTGGTCAAAGGATGATTATCAATTCGACGATATTATTGATCGATTACTTTAGAGGAATTTTCGAAACACCGCAAAACACAAGAAGAGAAAACGAGAATGATCATGGCCGCCATGAGAAATGACCATGGCTCACATTTAAAAAGAAAAAAAAAAAGAAAAAAGGCGTGCCCCAGATTAAAAGGATGGGATTAGCCGCTAATTGTTGTTAAGGAATTGGATTTGTTCCTGCAGTGAGGGTTTTACGTTAAGCCAATTTTCGACGGAGGTTAACCCCATGTTGACCGGTCGAAAGACACGCCACAGCTGGATCCACGGGAGGGGGTGAGAAATGACAGGATAATTGTCAAAAGGTTAACGCATCGCTGAAGCATCACAAGAAATATACATAGAAATATAGAAATAAGAAGAGACCTCTCCAGGTATTCTTTGCACAGCGTGTCTTATCCCACTAAGCAAAGAACCACATTATTTCGTTAGACAAAGCGTCAAAAATGCTCTCACGCTTCGTTGCAGAAGCTAAAAATTGATTATTTTTTCGAAGAAGTTTTTAAATACTAATCGTCGGCAGGGTATAATAGATGATTGTTTTCCAAAAAAGAATTTCATAAGACTATGGTGCAAATATAACGTATTCGTGATATTGCAGCTGAAGAATTTTATTAATTATTCATTTAGCTTAAATTTCAATTCAGGTAAATTCTAATAAAAGTGAAAATCTTTATGCTTAAGAATACTACACTTGATAATGAATTACATGGAGTCAGAGTCGATGATGTTGATTTTGATTATGCAAGACAAAAAACACCAACCTTCTTTGAAAGGTACAAAAAAAGAGAGAAAATAGACATTGTACTTGTCGAGTTGGTTAAATGAAAGATTTTGCTGGTTTGTAGTATATTATGAATTCCTCAATGGGTCTTTTAATCCGGTTAATCTGGTGGTACAGGCATCGAAGAGACAGAAAGAGAGCGCAAAATAAAAGGTGAGAACTGCAGGTTCACGAAGATTAAACCTTCGGTCGCTACAATCGGTCCGTACACTGTTCAACTTAAAGGTAAATCCGTTGCGTACACACTGAAACATTGGAAATCTGTATTAAGGGGTTTCGAATAGCCACCAGTCAATGACCTGAGTTTCTTATTCTCGTTGCTTAGAGGCGATTAACTCGGATATCATTGCATCGCGGAAAAGGGAGAAAGAGAGTAAAAGCAAGACCAGCAACTCGAAATGATGGGGAGAAGAGAGCAGAAGAAAGAGAGAGAGAGAGAGAGAGAGAGAGAGAGAGAGAGAGAGAGAGAGAGAGAGAGAGAGAGAGAGAGAGATGAACAGAGAGAAACGCGGTTATCCTAAACCGGTTTAAAACCATCTGTACCAGCTGGGTTGTGATCGACCATCCCAGGACTAATTGAACCGGTCCTCGCGTGGAATTAGCCAAGCCGTGCAAAACCCAAAATATTTTGGTATTGTCAATACGATGGACTGGTGAATTGTCATCACGTAACATATTAAATTCCATCTCGACGTATTTAAATTCTACAAATATGTACAACGTTTTACATTATTAATTTAAAAAAGGCATGCGAACAATCAGAATCAACTGAAGTTAATAAAGGCATTTGAAATGCGTCTTGAGTTCATATTATTTTGTGGAATCTTTTATCTCTGGAATACCAGAAGAGAGTTCTGTCCCAGGAATCAGGATCGTTATAATGGAGAACATACATATCCATTACCATTTGGAATAAATAATTAAACGAACTAGTAACGTGTTTGGAATGACTGAAAACGATTTGTAATTTTATGCATACCTTCGGGCATATTTACCTCTCCACACTCACGCACTCGTTGTGTATGTATTTGAATATATAAATGTAGACAACGGCTCGTCAAACCTGACGTATGTAACGGAGGGTTATTTGGAAAAAAATTCCCATCTTTCATCAGTGAATAGTATATCAGTTCGGATTAGTCGTCAACAAGGTATAATCATTATTTTTGGAATAAACGCAGAGGAGGCGAGTGTAAAAAAAAGTTTAATGCTGTCGAGTGTTGGTTTAAATATTACGAATATACATATTTTAGAATTGAATTAAACTCATTTGAGTTCCAAATATGTAGGTATGTGTATATATGTATATGTATGTATGTATAAATGTATATATGTTTGAAAGAGCTTTCCTCACTGAAAACCGGCTAAACGGGCTAATCACCAGAGATGAAGAGACGCCCTGACCAATTTTCGTATGCGGGGCCAATTATATGATGTGTTTAAAATTAATTACGAGATCGGACCGAGATACGGAGTGCTTGACCGAGGAACAGAAATCCAGAGGTAGAGAAATCGAACGAGACTCATAAGAGTGACGAGGGACGTCCTTTGGCACGATTTTAGTCTCTCTTTCTTTTTTATACGTTCCATGATTTTCTTTCTTTCTCTTTACTTTTAACGCTCGTTCAACCAACGAAAATCCTACGTTATCTTTTCAGAGTATCGCCGAAACGTCGATCGCCAATCATTATTATTCCCACAAATTAATCTCTTGGGACTTTCCGCTGACACGGACTGTCTTCTCTCCCTTTTTCTCCCCCTTTTTCCTCGATCGATTTACGCTCAACGACGCGTTCCCCAAGTAGAAAATCAACGTTCCTCTCTCTCTCTCTCTCTCTCTCTCTCTCTCTCTCTCTCTTCCTCTCTCTTTCCTCCTGCACTTATTACACTCCATGACTCTCTTCTTCAATCTCGACGTGTTGGAACCTCCGTGCTACATTATGTACTCGTAATCGGATTAATCAGAGCCATAACGAATTTGCAAATACGACGACGACACCTGATGCACCAGAACCTTCTCTCCCCCTCCCCCCTCCGCGGTCCATTCAAGATATAATGACTTTCCGATTCAACGATAAATCTCGTTACTTTGTAGCCTTTCAATTTGATTGCTGACCCTTTCAGGGATTCCTTTGTCACATGACGTTATGGAACGCTTTCGGAGTAACAACGAAAAACATTCCTTCGTATAATAAAAATATATAAAATGTTGAACACTTTCACAAGTGTTAATAAATGCCATGGTGAAAATATGAGAATACGTTGTAAATATTACCGAGCCTAGTTTTGTGGTATATATCTAATAATACCTCATAAGATAATCAGCTTTTGTATAGTCAAAGTTCGTTGATCTTTGACTAAGAGATTTACGTCGCTGGGTTTGATTTACGCGCCGGTTTCCGCTCGAGGGCTGCACAACTACGCCAAGAAATGGCGGTACTTGTGACGGGGCCTACGCGCTCGATGGCTCAATTGAGAAAGGAGAAGCCTTTGGGAAAGTTATGTACTCGAAACTACGTACATTTCTCGATATGTAAATTAACGTTTATGATATATATAAGCGTTAAATTAAAAAATGTAATATAAGCTTTAATTAAGTGGAGTTATGGCATATTCAAGGCCATTGAATGACGTAAATAGTAAATCCTGTTTATAAACAATTATTAAATTACAATGATTGCTAAAAATATGAATCGTGATTGCTAAAAAATTCCTTTGATGCAGTATATTTCTTATTATCCATAAACATCAATCAGAGAACGAATTATGTAAAAGAAAAGCGGATTATATTTCAATCACTTTTTGTTTTTATTTTCCCAAATTTTTATATTATTTAAATCCCACCACCATGCAATAAATCCGATCGTAGAAACAATTTTTGCGTATGATTGTACCACCTATATAAATCTCTAAGTGTAATCAATTCATGAATTAAATTCTCCGTTGTTGGACAAAGTATTTCGCGATTTTGCTCTTTCTCCAATCTCGCGGTTGTGGTGGCGAACAAAAAAATGTGAATTCAAGAATTCCCAAGTGATTCAACGCGTATAAACGTAAGTTTATTTATATATATATATATATATATATCTGCAGATCGCGCGCGTGAGATCCTTCGGCAAAGCGCGAGAGAGGGTCTTTCGATCTTTCCGCGGGTATAATACTTTGCTGTACGATCCACCGGAGTTTCGTTGAATTTATTCTTATTCTTCTCTTTATTTCTCATTCATCGTTTTCGTTGGTGCGCGCAGCGGTTCGAGTGCAGACTGCAGGTCGCCAATCGTCGAGGAATTCTCGCGCGATTTAGACTCTTTTCTCGTTATTTCTTTTCTCGTCTACGTCCAAGAGCCGGAGGATCCCATCGGCTGGCCCACAGATCTCGCGCATTAAAAATGTATCAATCTAGCGAGCGTTCCTCCCGAATATGTGCATGTGGGTATTTTTTCAACTTTATTTCGGTCGAGAAAAACGAGAAACTTGGACCAGAGGATGTTTGGTATGTTTTCCTGAGCGTCGTAAATAAGAATAACATCGATGACGGGCCAGAACGATCTACGACTTTCGTGTTTTTAACAAATATAAATCCCCGGATGATTCTAAATCGTCTCTTCCAACCAAAAAAGAACCTCGAGAATTTCGACTTTTTGCATATCTCCAACTTTCGCATTTTCTTCCGCATTGATTTACTCTCCTACGAACGTTATAATTCCCTCAATAATTCTTCTCATCTTTATTACTTTTGCGCATTCGTCTCAATAACGAACGTCTCACGCTTAATATTTCAAGATCCAAATTCTTTTCGTCCCGTATCATTTAGACCTGAAAAATCTCTATAAAACCTTTTTCAGCTCGAAACTTGTTCAGTAAAATTGTCAATGGGGTTTTAAAAAATAGATTTTGCCTCGTGATTACAAATTTAACAGTAGCTACAATTCGAAAAAAATATAATCGACTTTATTATTATACGGAAAATATATTCATTACTTTTTTGAATAATAATGTCAAAATATCTAACAGACATAATTTTGGTCAATAGATAATAATCTAAAAATAGCGAATTTCAAAATTTATGTGTTTTTGTACTTTTATAATCAAACGAGCTATCAACTTAATTCAAGTTGATCGAATTCTCAGTTATTTATAAATTTTCGTTATATATTTTTAAGAATCTTATAAAATCCATGTATTTACGAGAAAGAAATTTGCAGGTGAGAACGAAGCTGAAGCTTTGGGATGCTACAGCAGAATCGATATGCACACAGAGTGTAGGATCGAGGGATGGGGTAAAGAACCGAATATGGGAATGAGTGGACTGTATATAGCGGACGGTGATGGTTCGAAGTGAAGCGCGCGAGAACATCACTAAAGTGTCAGCGGGAATCAGAATTCAGAGGTGCTCCGCGCTTGTTAGCGAACCGCGCCCCGACAAAAAAGGTGATCCTTTCAAGGGGTCGCGAGTGCCAGAATATATATGCGGAACGTATAAAAAGGTACGCCAAATTCGCGTTGGGACGGACGAGGAAGAAAGTCAAAGAAAATCACTGTACGAGTGATCTGTGTATACATGTGTTCATGAAAAAAGGGTGGAAGAGAGCGAGAGAGAAAGAGTCATTTCTTTGTAAACCCCCATCTCTCGAATGTTCGTTCAAGAAAGACAAAAGCAACAAGAATCTGTTCTTTCTCTTTATATTTTCTTCCTCTTTGGATGCCGTTAAATATAGGAGAAAGCTCGAAATTGACATTCAAAATTTACAGGGTTGAAAATGGTGAAATTCTGAAGAGATAAGCATTTGGTCGTTTTGCTCGGTGATCTATCGTTGATGAGATATTGAATTTATAAATGACGGCCAATCCGGTGTGTTGCGGAGAACAGCGTGGGGGGAGCATCCCACGACCTGGTAGCCACAGAGAATAGGCTCAAGCTCAAGCGTTCTGCGCTTGCCTCGCCCACTGCTTCGTATCGGCGCACTAGATTGGCTATCACTAATATATTGATATCTCGCTAACGATTCATCGAAAAGAAAAATGACAAAGGATTTTTTGCTGGATAATTCTGTGATCTACCATGCTGTAATTTACAAGAGCGTCAGTTCTACTTTTTAGACAGTTTGCATTTATATTTTTGTTTTTTTTTTTTTTGGATTAATGTGCATTTTTGACACGGTTCGGTTCGAGGTTCTATACCTTTCATTAATTTTCTTTGAACAGCTTTTATAACTGGCTTTTAGTCCTTATTTCTTCACTATCTTACCTGCACAAATATACATAGCATCCATACATGACTCCTCCTGTATTCTTTCTTCCTCTCGTTTTTTCTTTTGTTTTCCTTCACGAATTGTGAATCTTTGCTCTTTCTCGCGGCCAAAAAAATCTCTCTATCGCGCGAGAGACCGCGATGCTCTGTCGTCGAATTCTCGTCGGATTCTCGTCTCTCTTGCGATGTTTGGATACAAATTACATGAAGAGGACACGGACGGACGCCCGTTCTACCCTCAATCTTGGAGTATGAGGAGAATGGGAACGAGACACGCTCTCGTTTCTCTCTTTCTCTCTCCCTCCCCCATCCGCTCTCTTTTACTCGTGTTTTTTGACTTTTACATTGGGCTCTTTGGAGGAGAACGAACAAACGCGTCAGACGAGGAAGGAAAAAGACTGATGTTATCATCAGCGTTGCTACCCGCGCTTTTTGCCGGTAATACGGACATTTTTTGCTCAAACCTTGCGTGTGTTTCCTCTCGCCCTTCTAGCCCCTCCTTCACCGTGCTCTAACCCTTCTGCAAGGTACGAGACGAGAGAGATCCTCTCGCGTAACCTTTTTCGTGTATATGTGCATTTATATATATACGAACAAAAGAGAAACGTGGCGCAGAATACGAAAGCGTTTTCACAGGGTAACTCTTTTTCGCACACATGTTTCTGTACATATAGTAGATATATATTTATATGTTACTACTTTCCGTCTTTTTGTTTCCTTCGATAAAACCTACAAACTTTCCTCACTCTTTCTCTTTTCGAACGCTGCTCCCGATTCACCACACGCTCGTTAGTCGCCAAACTTTTTGATCTTTCCCATTGAAAAATATTTATACAATGAAAAATACACGTTGCACCATCCCAAAAGATGAGTCAAAATCTTTACATAAAAAAGATATTCCATTCATAAAAAATCAACGAAATATTGGTGAGAAAAAAGGAAAATATCTGAACGGGCGTTATGGGGTATTTTGTTTGAGTAATTGTAGATACTTCAATCAAATAACCTTGAGTATACGTTGCGAAATTAAAATAATGAAATTACGGAAAAATGATTTTGATATGTAAATGAATGGAAACGAAAAACACGGCGTAATTTGTATTGGCTATTTTTCAATAATATGTATTTATATTCATATTTAATGAGCGGTATATTTTATCAAACCGCTTCATATTAAATAAATGGAATGCAAATGTGGTATATACTTAAATATTCATATATAGCGATACTTAAGTATATTTACTCGGTGTTACGTGAAGGTGAAAATTGATCTCGATGTCGTGCACGAAAGTTCCACCGATTACTCCTCGTTTTTACGAGTTTTCAGTATAAATTTCGATCGCGTACGAAACACGCTAACGAGACTAATAATACGTGCTCCTTCTGTATTCTAGCTTGCAACTTAGTTGAGTCTTTCCTCACTATACGCTTGCTATGAGCGCTTGTCTCGTTATGGTAATCCAGTAACCACTTCATTGCGACTTTCTCTCAATAAGAAAAGCGTTATATTATATTTATAATTTATAATGTAAACCCAAGATCTCAAGAAACTAAAAGAAAAAATTTAATTCTCCGCGTATCTAAATGCTTATTATAAAATAAATATATCTAAATAAGTAAATATTTGGTTAGTTAATTCCAATTATGTCTTCATCTCCCAAAATTACTGATTATATGCTTTTTTATTTGATCGATTATATACACCGATCAGCTACCTCTTCGACCACTGGGTCGCGTTTATCGATTATGTATAAGTAATTACTATATATTTTATCGAAAAATTCATATTTTAATTGCAATGATGAAATCAAAAATGGTGTGTACGTAAAGTATACAGTTTACGGTTTCTTTATTCTTTATTATTTACGTGAAATTACTTTACTTTTATTACAATTGGTCCATTAAATTATAATAAAGCAAAATCCAATTGCTCCAGGTTGAAAATGTAATAAATTACGATTAAAGATATTGATCGTAATAAATTACGATTCCACAACAATTTTATTAGTATAAATAAATGTGCGGAAAATCGTTAAAAGACGATCGCTCTTTCACGTTGTAAAGGCGGTTGCTCGTGTCATCGGACGACGATATGTGTCATATCGGGAATTGCAATTGTGGAAGAGAACACGCGAGGCTAATTCAACAAATTGGATGGAGACTTTTGCACGCTAATAATGAACGCTGTCTCCGTACGGGGCGCGTCCAATTCTCACATGTCCATATAAAACGAGCAAGAATCCTTTCGATGAACGAGTAACCGAACAAGTTTACGAACAGAGAGGTAAGAGAGAGAGAGAGAGAGAGAGAGAGAGAGAGAGAGAGAGAGAGAGAGAGAGAGAGAGGAGGGAAGCTGAGAATCTTGAATCTCAGTAATCAAGAGACGGTACACATATAATAAAACAATTTTATGTTGTGAATATAAACTCCCTCAATATTGGCTATTAATGCAGGAGTTAAGCTGATCGAGATGTCGAAAGAAAAATTTCTATAAATTGAAACAAGTAATTTAAAAATATGACACTAATACGGATGAATAAATTGGTTCTTTCACCTCAAATTCGAAATACAAAAATATTTTTTTTTTTATTAGTTATCAATACATAATATTTATGAATGAAATAGTTCAATAAAATTTCCCGCCAATTTTTTGCCACGACGAAAGGGAAGATAATTCGTAAAGTAGCCTCGAACAAGGTTTTTTTTCCCCACGAAAAAGAAAGGTAGGGAATAAACAGAAAAGGTTTTAGACAATCGTTAATCGCGATGGGCGAACACCGATTGAAATATTGAAAAATTCGATATATTCGGCTCTGTATTTCGCGCTGGTTCGCACTTCTCTCGGTGTTTGAGAAAAATAGAGTAAGACAAAGAGAAGGATTGGATCATCGGACAGGATGCTCGGCCGAAGAAGTGGAGGAGAGGTAATGGAGCCTAAACGGTGGCGGTACCTTGATATGTAAAGCCTGGAATTTCCTTGCTACGTAAAGAGAAAGGAGAAGAGTAAGAGAGTGAGGAAAAGAGAAAGAGAGAGAGAGAGAGAGAGTGAGAGTTGTGTGAGAGTACGCAAGGCATTTTGTACGCAAGCTATTCCGGTAATAGCGTCAATTTACATTGGCTCTTAACGTCCGTGATTCAAACGGTATTCGTTTTTGACCTTTTCGGTGCGCACTTTTCCATCTCTCTCCCCCCCCCCCCCCCCTCTCTCTGTCGCTTTCTATTTATTTCCATTCGTTTCTCTATCACGAATCTGTATTTTTTCATTAAGAAATCCGCGTAATAACATCGAAAAATAAGCTCTACATATCGTGACAATCTACCTCTTAAAAATTATAGATTGCGATCAAATTAATTTTATGTTTCTAATAATTTTTTCGTCGATTGATTTAGCTTACAACTGGTGTACTCGATCTTACATAGTTTTGGTCAGCATTCATTTCCTTGATATGAAAGGCTACTAAACTCTTTTCTACAACTTTGCTAATGGTGTTTTTAAGTTCGGTCGATATTAAAGCTTTATTGCTGGTAGAGTATGGTCGAGTTAGCATCTTATAAATTCCGAAACTTCAGTCATATTCTTGCAGCATAGAAAAAAATAGATGTATTCATTAGTAGAACTTAAAACATTCTGTAAAATTTTTTTTTTTTTTTTCGGTGACGCTGATGTTCACTTCTTTTATGTCTCAAAATTATTTGTGATCATTTTGGATATAATTCAATGGTTATCACTTATATAAATTGATGCCTTCGTATATATTTACACACGAAAAGCTAAGGGAAGAGTAACGCGAGACACGTTGAAAGTCACACGCGCTATTCTCGTAAATCGCGTCATCCTAATTGTCTCGTTGTTGTACGATGTATACGAAATCTGTAAGGGTACAAAAAATTTCTGCAATTTCGAAGCCCATAGTAGGAAGGAGGGCTTGAGAGAATAGAAGAAGATTTCGAGATGGCAAAAGCTCGACGGAAAAAAAACACGCGGAAGAAAAGAAAGGAGGAACGTAAAAGTTGAAAACGAGCGAAAAAGGGCGCAATGCATGGGGGAGTTTGCTCGGAATGTCACATTCGAAACGACGAGTATACGATAAAGAGAAAGAGAGAAAGAGAGAGAAAAGTCTGAGTTGCCGTAACGCATTCAAATCGACGCCGAGGAATGATCGCCGAGAAACGTTTCGTTTTGGCGCGTATACGTTTTGGCTCGTTGTCTCGGGAGCTTCTGCTGTTTCGCGGATTGACGTTGAGGGATGACGCGAGCATCTCAGGAGCTCTCCTCTGGCGAATCCTCCGCGCTAGAGAGGAAGCCGCGCGAGCTGTCGTATCGTGAGATCCTCACAGCCCGCGGGACCTCAATGTCCAACGGAATAGAATGACGGAGAATGAAGAGAAGAGAGAGAGAGAGAGAGAGAGAATTCAAACTATAAATAGGAGGGAGAGAGAAAGAAAGACAAAGAAAAGAAATGTAAGAGAAAGAGAAAAGGTAGAGCGCGATAAAGCAGAGAAATAAAGAAAGAGAAAGAGAGGAAAAGAGCAAATCGCAGATAAAAAGAGAAAGAGAGAAAAACCAGAGCGCGATAAAGGAGAAAGAAGGAATGGAAAAGAGACGGTAGGAAAAGGAGATAAAGAGCAAAAGCCAGAGAGAAATGAGCCTGTGATGGAGAATTTTTGCCAAGAGTCTTCTCTCTCTCTCTCTCTCTCTCTCTCTCTCTCTCTCTTTCTCTCTGTCTCTCTTTCTCTTCTCTCAAGCGTTTTCGTCGGTTTTACGAATCGCTCTCGACAAACGTGCCGGGAATGACATCTACTCCACGAGACCCGAGACTTATACCCATATTATATTGCGAACCAACTCTCCCCTACTAACTGTGCGAATCTCTCGTCAGAAAAGCAGTCTGCGCGAGAAGAATGCCCCCAGAATTTTGCGCAGGTGTCCTCCCCAGTAGTCTCGCATATTGTGCACCTCAATGATCCCGTGTTATTTGTAAAATACTTCAAATATATTTCAGCGCAGTTCCATCAATATTGATTAACATGTCGAGTTAACTGTTCAACAACTTTCTGAGGACCCATCATTTCTTATTATCAGTATTTTGCGGTCTCGATTCTTAGCTTAAAACCGTTGACATAAAAATCCTTTCGTTTGCCAAATTGGAGCTACTGTAACCTTTTAATTACTGACACTGATTTATCACTGGCAACTGGTCACATGACTTAGACTTCAAATTAATTTAAAAAAAATAGAAACCTTTTTTCAGGACTTGCGATTATAGAGTGAGCAGAGAAGCATATTTATTCAATATGTTTCCCCGAGAAACATGAGCTTTTGGTGTGCGAAAATGGTTTCCGCTACTTGCAGTTTTTGATTAAAAAAAAAGGTGTCAACAAAAATTAAAATTTCTTGTGAATCCCAATTTATAGCAGTAAAATGAAGAGAAGAATCTAGGGCCCGCGGACGTCGAAAGTCAAGCATCAAATTTTGGGAATTACGAACTGAAATTCATTTATTCAAATAAACCTTTCCAAGAACCTGCGATGTTAATAAATTTTTATTAAACTGACAGATGATTTTGTTTTATTCGAAATAATGACAGTTTATTTTAATTACTCGCTGTCGCTATCTCTTGAAATCTGTTATAAGGTATTGAGCAACAAAAAAACGGTTATGTAGTGATGAAAGAGCACAACTTATGCATACTGTGTAAGTGACGCGCATGAATAATTCACTCTAATAAAATAATGCAGCGAGCCAGCGCTAAAGAGGTAGAGAAGGAAAGGGTAAGAAAAAAGAAGAGCAAAAGAAGCAAGTGAGTAGAATACGTTTAAAGGAAAGACAGAGAACGAGGGACTGGAATACGTTTAGAAGTTGAAAGCAAAAAAGCTTTGGCCTTGTCGCACGATCGAAGAACTCGTAATACACGAATGCAATCGGGCCCATTTTTTTGGCCTTTTCCTTTCTTTCCGTTTCTCCTCAACGAACCTTTTTTCCCATCATTCAATCTCGAAGATCATTCACAAACAGCTGGGTACATAATGCAACAATCATTTAATAAAAAGATTTAAAAGAGCTTTTCTTTCCCACTTAAAAGTAATGAATTTTTCTATATTCTTTGTGAGCAATAAAGTTATTTATACACTGAAAAAAGGCATAATGTTGAGAACGGCGGCGTAGTTGGCTCAACTACGTCCTGAGGCTGGATACGGCGAAACCAATGGCATAGTTGACGCAACCTCCGCGTGTAGTTGAAGGTATTTCATTGAGCCAACTACGCCCACAATTTCAGGTATATAACTTTAAATATTCAATAGAACCAAAATATTTTTTGAATAAAATTCAAAAATATTTGAAATAGTATCATTCCATTGCTCGGAAAATAGGGAAAAGTATTTCAGTCAATTGTATCAATCATGGTTGGATTAAATGTGTAATTAATAATTGTATAATCAAAACGTACAATGATTGTACCGAAGAATTACGGTTTTGAAATGACTGTAAGAAATATTTGAATTTTTTTTTTATATATATATTTTTTATTTCATATTTTTTATTCTATATTTTACAAATTTCAATAGTAAATACGATTGATCGATTTTTAGGTCACCTTCTTCTCTTTCATAAGAGTGCCTATCCAGACTCCCGATATAATTAGGTGGCAAACTTTTTTATATCAGCATACTTTAATTGTACGATAAAGCCTTGGTTACACCTTTTTACCTCGTCTCGTAAAATATGGGTTCGGGTTTTCTCGACGACCGTCGATCGGAGTGATCGATATTTAAGGGCGGATCCTCCTTTAGAAAGCTCAAAAAATCGATTTTTTTTATTGCTTAAATCTATTCCTAATATGTATATCTAAGAATATGTATCTAAAGTTATAGAGGCTAATTCGCAATATTTTCAAAGATACAGCACTAAACGCAGTAAGGTGTCGAGCAGGTAAAATGAACCAAAGCTTGTTAGCTTCAATTTTGTATTCTCTTCTATTTGAACTAAATTGATTCATAAAAAAATTTCTAAACAACTTTTTTAGCAAGATGAAATTATTTTTTTTTTGCAGAAAGCACATTTTTTTTCAAATCTGAGAAAAACTTTAAATTTCACAATTTTTTGAGTTTTTCTTAGTTCACCTAGACGAAAAATATATGAAAATGAAATTTTTTTTTGGGTTTTTTGTTTAAGGCAGAAATTACGAGCTTCATATTTCCCGCCGATTGGAAACTGGTGTTGCACAATTGTGCATAAAAATCGGCTGCGTTTGAATATTTTTCTCTCGAAAAAACTTTTTTTTAATGTTCAAATATGCAATTAAATAATCTGAAAAGTTTATTGGACCTGCTTTTTTTCTGTCCTAAAAAAATTCCCCCAAAAACGCTTTTTTTCGGCCTTCTAAAGGAGGATCCGCCCTTAACGATTCAATGTCAGAGCCTTATGAGTACACAGGCGGTGTGACGCTTACGCGAGAGCGCTCCACCCGCGGCCCTCTAGCG